>JAUYWH010000012.1:4096192-4219637 GCA_034779795.1 Ctenopoma multispine | reverse complement strand
AACTTTGAACATTTTGTGCTTTCCTATAGGTAAGTCTTCAAAACTGACTAAGCATTTATAAGGATTGAACCCATAACCGCGGGACTGCCAACCCGTCCTCTGACTCCCTGAGCTATCAGACCAGACGCTGGAGTGCTCAACCTTTGAGCCTTTGAGCCTTTGCTGTAGACATTGGCCTTCAAAATTCACTGACCCTTCATAAGGTTCGAACATGGATCCGCAGGGCTGCCAACCCATTCTTTAACTCCCTGAGCTATCTGGCCAGATGCTGTTTAAACTTTGAGCATTTTGGGCTTTCCTATAGGTAAGTCTTCAAAACTGGCTGACCCTTTATAAGGTTTGAACCCATATGTTGCAACACTGCTAATTTCCCCTTTAGCTCTCCGAGCTATACTGAGCTATCTGACAAGATGATAAGTGGCTTGCTTTTCCTTCCTTAGAACATTTATATTATTCCTGTAAACAATGACCTTTAAAAGTTTAGTACCTGCTGTGAGAACCAAACCGACAACCACTAGACTTCTTAGCTGTTCTTTAACTGTCTGAGCTATTTGATTTGAGATATTTGTGTTGTTTTTCCACTGAACACTGATCTAACTCTGTGAGGTATTTGACAATTTGTTGTATTGCTTTTTTTCATTGTTTTGACATTGACCTTCAGAATTCAATGAGTCTGGTTCAATTGAACCCACAATCTCCAGGCGCCTGTCCTGTCCTCTAACTCCTGAAGCTATCTGGCCAGAGAGTTTTGTGTTTTAAAAATTTCAATTTAAATGTTCCTTAAAGTTAAATGTCTAAAAATTACCATTTAAATTATCAAAATTAATACTTATATATCATATGAATAAAGTTACAGTTTATTCTTTATAATTACTGTATTCTAATGCATTTTAGACTATTTATTTTCGCACAATTATTTCCACAGAGCATCTGGAGGACCCTCAGTGGGAGCGGGCAATTAATTGATGTTGAAATGTTCAATTATGATGGTGAGTATTTTGAATTTAGATGAAACGTTACTGCTCATGTCAAACGTATTACAAGTTAAACACCAATCTTCTCTGTTTGGAGGTTTTACTCCACTCCATGCAGCAGTCATGTCTCACAATGCTGTTGTTAAAGAGATGAGGACATTTGAAAATCCATGTTTATACATGGCAACGGAGCTAGCACAGAGGCGACAGGTGTACATTGAATGTATTAAGACTCTACTGCTCATGGGTGCCTCCTACGGGACAAAGGTAATTTTTACAACTACTGGACTGTATTTTATATCAAATACAGCATACACCTTAATACACCTTAGGTTTCCTTTGTTTTTTGCTTCATGTTGTTTCACGGTCGAATGAAACTATAACACATGTCCTTCCTTTATGTTCATGTAGCATGCCACATGCTCAAGCTATAAAAATATTTAAAGTCCACATTCGGTTGTGTTGTTGTTGTGTCATCAACTATAAAGACTTGGATGCTGCAAAACTGACTTTGCTATCATTCAGTATCTCTTTTATTGTTCCTTCAGGACCTGAAAAGTGGACGGACTTGTCTTCACATGGCTTCGGAGGAGGCAAATGTAGAGCTGTTTCAACTTTTCCTTAACCATTCATCTTCACTGTCCACTGTAAATGTTAAGGTTAGTTGTTTTGATATAATGAAAGACTGTGGCATATCGTGGCACTGCCACAAAAAGCAAGTAATGTGTAACTCTGTGTATGTTTCAGACATTCAGTGGAAACACAGCCCTGCACATCGTCAGCTCTTTGCAAAATAATAAAAATCAAGTGGAAGTGGTGAAACTGCTGATGAGAAAAGGAGCTGACCCCGGTACCAGAAACTTTGAGAATGAGCTGCCGTCTCAGCTAGTGCCGGAAGGACCCGTTGGTGAAAAGGTAGGGAATGAATTTATATTGCATGTAGAGTCACAACTGATCTATGAGTTAAAATTTAACTTTTGTATTTTGTCTTTTTTCAGTTACGACAGATCCTGAAAGGGAAACATTTTCATGCTTAAGTGAAGCTCAAAAACACTGTCAGTCAGACAGTCCAAATTATGATACTATTTGCCAATACAAATGGCAGATGCTCGTTGTTTCAGTGAAACATGCCAAGTTGTTCATTACCATGTAATGCTCAAAAGAGAGTGTAGCTATGACTTGTGTGTAGGTTTATTGTTATTTTGTTGGGTAATTCTTCTTGTTTTGCAGTTATTGTTGCCATGTTTTTGATATTTACAGAGGACAGAGGTAGAGATGAGATGCTTATAATCTCATCATGCAGGTTGAAAAATTTTTAGTTGGGTGGCAAGTAGAAATATATGTTTTATAAATGTTAGATAAATAATGTTTTATCATTTTATTTGTGTTTATCAGTGTGTAGTGGATCACTACATTTTATTGTGAAAAGGTTGTTGTGTAATATGAAAATTACTTAGATAGTTTTAAGAGATTCAAGATTCTACACTTTGTACAGTTTTATGGTTAAAGGTTTTGTTAGTTAAAACATAAAGAAATGTTATGTATACTTAAGTCAGAATAATGTAATTATGTGGAAAACTTGGAAACTAAATCATTTAACTTAACATTTTTGTGTGAAATATATAACTGTGCATGGGTACTTTCTGTAATTTTTATTTTAAGAAAATAAAATATCTCTTTTACCTCATCTTGAATTGAATCACGTTTCCTTGCATGAACTGGGGCAGTGGCTTAGTAGGTAGCATAGTTGGCAATTACTGTCTCAGAACCTCAGAGTTGGTGATTCATGTCTCGGTGCCAAGCCTGGATAAATATGGAGGGTTGTGTTAGGAAGGGACAGGATGTAAAATCTTTACCCAATCAAATCAAAGCTTTATTGTTATTGATCACATTTACAACAAAAAAACAACATGCCCCCCTGGGGACAAGGCAGTGGAAAACTAAAGGGAGGTACCTGAGGAGCTAGCACTGAGTGTCTCATGTGTCTCACGCATTGGGTGAGGGCTGGGCTGGAATTTGATCTTCCCACTTTCTACAACCCAAACTGATGCTTATCGCATTGAGCCACCAGGCTACTATCTTGTGATAGTGTGACCTTTGTTTCATTACAAGGTGTACAGGTAATAAATGTGCTGAAAGGAAAAGTAATACAATTACTGAGTCAAGAGGTGAAGAAGCAAAAGCTTCTGATGTACTGTAAAAGCAGCCAACAACGTGCATGACTAAGTGACAATCCAGTCTGACAAATTTATTTTTGAAAGTCAAAACATCAGCTTACACTTTTCTAAAGTCTCCTTCCAATTGTGTGATTGTGTGCTTATGCTGCTAGTAACTAAAAAAGAGGTACAGACAGATTATTATTATTATGATGAAAGATAAAATGACATATCCATTAATATACAGAATGGAGGCAGCAGTCAGAAACTGTGCAAGGACATTCAGTGATCAACTGAACGATCATCAAATATAAATATCAAAAAGACTGATGAAGGACAACATTACTGTTGGCAGTCTCTTCTCGTGGTCTTGGCTGGCTCAATTCACCAGTTCAGAGACTGGTTTTCAAAAAAAGAAAAAACAGCTCTAAGATCCTCTTTGTCTATAAACTATCAGAAGATCTCAGTGCTAAGCATGCAACTCATTTCTTCTTCTTTTCCTGTGTGGTAGTGAACCACTGGTCCAACAGCTTCTTGCTGTAGTAAATCTGCCAGCCGTGCACCTGCACAGCAATGACAATCACCAAGTACATGACCGATACGGCAGAGAAGCCAAAAATGAAGCGATACGCTTTGCCATGTCGGTAGAGCTGCTGCGCCACGGGGAACATCTCCATACCACCGTAGATCAATGGGGCCACACAGAAGAGTCCAGCACTGATCATGGAGATAACCAGGTAGCTGATGTTGTTGCGAGGCAATGCCAAGAAGCTGAAGACGGTAGGAATTATGCTCAGGAGGTAAGGGTACTCCCACTGGTATGGAGAGGCTACTATCTTGTGGGATACCAAACTCAGCTGGCTCACTATCACCTGAGAAAGAAAGGACAACAAAAATTGTTACAAATGTAACTGAATAAAAAAAAAATTGGTCTGTGTTTTGTAGGGTTCATCATTACCTGAGCAGCCATCAGCACCCAGATTAGAAGATGTACTATGTTGAGTTTACGAATTTCTGACTTTAAGGCAACACTGTATGAATGAGACAAAGGTGTGGTTAATAAGGAGTACAGGCACATATTAAATAAAACGGTGAAGCTAAAAATCTGATTCTACATCGAATTCTGTGGTTCAAATGATCACTAAATGATCAAATAGATCATAATTCAAAAATCAAGTAATTTGCTTGTGTCTCCTTGTAAGTCGCTTTGGATAAAAGCGTCTGCCAAATGAACTAAAGTAAAGTAAAGTAAATAAAACCAACATTTACTGCTTGTATGCTACAATTTAAACAAAACTATTTAGTAATGATACAGATAAATTATGAGCAAATATAAAGCAAAATCTGGGTTGCCAGTTGTGGAAAATCCTCCAGAACAATGAGGAGCCCCTCCAGTAAACTTATCTTCTAGAAAAGCCCTGTAAAGGTTAGTCAGTCAGCTTATGATTGTTAAAACTTGCTAACTGGTAAAACTGTCGACTGGGGCTCGGCTGAAAATTAATGCAAATTAATGCTGGAGAAGGCATTTTGCAGTGCAAACACAAATATGGTTCTTATTAATATTTCTTATTACCAGTTTATTACTCATCAAAGTTAAATAAACTTTTAAATGAATAGAACTCTATTCAATTTAGTTTGTAAGCTTAACACCCCCACCCCACCTCATCTGGTAGTGAGAGGCAACCCTCTCCCGGTGCTGAAAGTCACTGCCATCTGTGCCTGTTGCTCTCGGCCCTGCACGAGAAGCCATACTGGATATCTGAAAGCAAAACACAGCAAATAAAGACTTTATTGTCCACCGTCCCTGTTGACAGCAGGTACCACTCTGTAGGCAAGCGATGACAAACAGACCTGTATTAACTCATTGGTTTTCTAGTAGAAATCAAACCTAACAGTTACAGTGTAGCACCACCTCTAATAACTTGCAAAAGAGTATTTCCCAACAGTGAATACAGCTTATTAGCTACCGATAGCTTTGATAGCGTTTAGCTACTGACTAGACAGTAACTTTGTTACCTCTGAATGTAAGTCATATGCTATTTGACATAAACACAACGGGTTAAACACCTTAACTCAGTTTTCAAGTTCACTCGGATTAACTGTAATGACTTGGAAGGCGGAATAAAGTATCTGGGCTAACAAGCTAACGCTTACTGGTAGCTCATTCAGAGGGATTGTGAGCTTTATTTATCTATTGTAGCTTGACATATGTGCCTAGACAAAGTTTCCAGAATGATACGTATGAAAGGTTTTTCATATCACTTACTTTTTAAGTACAGATCTTCATAAAAGACACAAATTCCTTAAAATAAAAATACGCCAGCTAAAACTGATGCTACTTGCCTGCAGGAGGGAGGGATTTTTAAATATGACGTCTCAAATTGTGATTGGTCAGACTCTCGCCAATTCAAAAAAACTTTATTGATATCGCAAAACCAGTCAACACTCACATTGCTCCAGTGAAGGCGTCAACGCCATCATGTAGAAATAACGTCTAAGTCCACTATTCAAAATGATACTTAAGTAGTATTAACTAAAGCTAAATAATACTAAAAATACTAATTTTATTTATATTATATTTAGTATTGTTAACTGACACATGACCTCAATACATTTCAGAAACAAGAGTGTGAAGTAGCAGGAAAAGAAAATGCTCACATGCTCATAGAAATATTCAGAACTGTACTTAAGTAAACGTACTTAGTTACTTCACACCACTAGAAACACATCAGAATAAACCTGGGTTCTTAACATTATTTATATTTAGTTTCTGATTATTTAGGTAATGCAGTACTTGGTTTTGTCCATCTACTGCTAAACAGCATATAAATAAACATTAATATTTGTACTTTTTAGATGTAAATAGGAAGGCTTCATACTCAACTCTCACTCTCAAAAATAATCTTGTATTTTCATTGCATGCAGCACACAAAAATATGAAGAAGCAAATCAAGTTGAGACAAATATTTTTACTTTATTTAACCTCACCAGTAAGAGCAAAACAAACTAAAATTCACATATTTAGGCACAATTTCATTTGTTTTCACTGTGCACCATTGTCCAAAGAAAATAAAAAATATAACAAGGAGAAAAATACTTTTAAAAGAATTTCATTCCAAAATAGAACATCCTCGATTTGAAGACTTAATTTAAAAATGAAAAATTGCAGAATACAGGGAAGAATTGGTATTACCACTGTTGAATATTTGTGTTATCATTATTATTTTTTGCCACAAAATGTATAGGTTGTGTTCTGAATTTTGGAATGAATTCCCTTATTTAATGTCAACAAACAAAACACTCCCAAGTAATCAGTAGTCAAACAAATAAATTACAGAGAATTCTGACAAACCAACAAAAACCTGTCAAAGAATTCATATTAATTACAAACAAACAGTTGTATGGCATCAAACGGAAAGAACCAAGAGACAGTTCACCTGCCAAATTGTGGGTAAAAATGCAGTTATATGTGTTCTGTTTTGGACCGAGAAATGGTATGAAAATGCTTATTGTGCAGATTAATATATAAAAATTGAAATAACATTTTGTGGCATTAGAAAGCTGCTTTTCCAAATAACATAAAAGGACTAACAATAACTTAATGACAGTATGAAATACATAGACCAACTCTATGTTGTGATAACAATGAGTAAATGTATTTTATAATGAAACCAATATGTGCCCAGTAAACGGTATATAACTGTATAGGAAACATTTGTGAGAGGTGAATACAGTTCTGCAACATAATTATTCCAGGCATGTCAGGAACACTAATATATTGCATGTGAATGTATATAAGAGTAAATGCACAAGGTAAACATACAAAAATTATGATGACTGAGATATTTGGCAGTATTTTTCATCTGCTCTCCGCTTCTCACAATAAACATTCGTGTCACAGAAAGAATATTAGTACATGACAAAGTTTATAAACACACTTGTTTATGTTTCATTACTTTCCCTTTCTGAGATCCCACTGATGTATGTGCATATAGGTGTGAAGCATACAATTCAATGTTGCTATTATAAAAACCACTCATTGTAGACCATTTAACTTGACCTAGATTGTACCTTTGAGTCTGAAGTAGTTTTACTGCCACTACAGTTTAATTTACTGTCTACCTTTTACCATTATACACATTTCTTACATTGGGTACAATAAGTATCCAGAAAAGGTGGAGTGGACATATGGACCAGCATAAAGTCCTGCTGCCTGGTCCGATGGCAGCTGTACATGCACACTGTCTCCTTGTCGTAATGGGAGTACAGCGCTCCCTGAAGCCTGATCAAGCAAGCCCTTTTTGTACTCATCGTAAGTGTACATTACTGGCTCATTGTTCTTCATCAGCGCCACCCACACATTACTTCCCTTGCAGTGGACGTGGTAAGCAAAGTAATAAATTCCAGGTACGCTACAGGTGAAAATACCAGTCTGGAGATTGTAGTTCTGATTGCCGTTGTGCAGGAGTTTGTCGAAGATGATGGGAGAACCGACAAGAGGGAATGGGTTTATGAGTTTAGCTGTGAACGCAGGCATCTCCAGACCACCTCCACCAATCTCCCCTCCATTTTTTGGCTTCTTGTAACCCTGGCTAGCAAATGTGCCGGATACAGGGAGGATTTGTCCGAGCTCAGAATATGTAGCAGGTGGTCCTGGAGGACCTGGGGGTCCTGGTTGCCCAGGTTGTCCTGGACGTCCAGGTGGGCCACTGGGTCCAGGGTTACCTTGGGTGCCAATATGACCAGGAGGCCCTGGCTTTCCCTCTCCAGGATAGCCAGGTTTACCAGGCAGGCCAGTTTCACCTTTTTGCCCTGGCATACCAGGAGGTCCAATTGGTCCTCCTGGTCCTGTAAGCCCTGGAATTCCCTGGGATCCTTGGTGGCCATTTACTCCAGGTTGTCCTCCTTCTCCTCTTGGTCCGGGTAATCCTGCAGGACCAGGGGCACCAGGTAAACCCCTGATACCAGCTTCTCCTTTAGGGCCAGTGGGCCCTTGTAAACCTCTTGGTCCTGGTTGCCCACTCTCTCCTGGCCTACCCAGCTGTCCTGGAAGCCCTGGAAGCCCAAAGTCACCTTTCATTCCTGGATTTCCCCTTGGTCCTATAGCACCATCCTCTCCCTTTTGCCCTGGGAAACCAAGACTACCAGGAGGTCCTATTGGACCTGGTGGCCCAGGAATACCACTAGGACCAGTGGGACCAATGACACCTTGAAGACCACCAAAACCTTTATCACCTTTAGGACCTGGTGGCCCAGGAAGACCAGCATGTCCCTTGTGACCCTGAGGGCCTGGAAAGCCTGGTTTACCATAACCCGGCAAGCCTTGACCACCAGGTAAACCAGGAGGACCTGGTTCCCCTTTCCCTCCCATAAGTCCTAATGGACCTCTCAAACCATCTTTCCCTGGTATTCCAATTCCTGGCAGTCCTGGTGGTCCTGGTTGTCCTGCATCACCAGGTGACCCTGCCAGGCCTGGCTCTCCAGGAGGACCAGGCTTTCCTGGTATTCCGGGTTGTCCAGGGAGACCATTAAGGCCAGATTTTCCAATACCAGGGAGGCCCACTTGTCCAGGTGGACCCGGTGGTCCACTAGGTCCTTTTAAACCTGGCAAACCAGGTACACTAAAGCCATTCTCTCCTTTAGGGCCTGGAAGACCAGGTGGTCCAGGTGGACCTTTTTGACCAGGCTCTCCTAGAGGACCTGGCTGTCCTGGCAGCCCCTGGCCTCCTGGTTTTGAAAACCCAGGGAGTCCAGGGGGACCTGGTAGACCTGCTGGCCCCGGAAGTCCAGTTGGACCTGCACCACCACCTAGACCCATGTCACCTTTCGGTCCTGGTAATCCAGGTCCTCCGGGTTTTCCTGGCAATCCTGGGATGCCAGGTTTCCCTATTCCTGGGTATCCTTGAGGTCCGGGAGGCCCTGGCTTTCCTGGTAACCCTGGCAATGCCTGGCCTGCTAGTCCTTGTGGACCTTGCGGTCCTGGTGGTCCTGCTGGTCCTTGGGGCCCCTGAATTCCTTGTGGTCCCTCTCGGAGACCTTCTCCACCAGGAACCAGAGGAGGTGGGCCTTTAGCTCCTCTAGGGAATGTTTGCCCTGGGAAGAAGAGGAACAAATAGGTGGATATACGTAGGTTAATCAATCAGCACTAATCACAGAGCTTTATCACAGATATTTAATTTTTAAATCAAATATGAACAACAACACAGAGACATTGAGTTCAGGAGAACTTCACACTAACCAGTTAACCTCACCTTTGCCCTCAGTCAGTGGTCTCTCTTTGCCCTTTTGTAAAGGCAAATGAGGAAGCTCTTTTCCATACTGAGGCAGTAATGGCATTAGTGGCATCTCATTGCCCAAAAACTGTTGCTGTGGATACCCATCATTGTACTGTGGCAGGGGCTGGTGCTGTTGAGGTGGCTGTTTATGTCCATAATATGCTCCACTATGAGCAAGTTGTAAGAAACCCAGCTGGAAGAAAATGCTGAGTAGGTCGAAGCAGGGGAGAGGTATGAACACCATTTTCTGCAACGTAGAGGAAAATAAAACAAACGTAAGATAAGACTCTCAGTTTTTCAGTTTGTGCATTTAGTGACTGTTACAGACGACAGTAGACAGTGGTGGAACAAGTATTTTTACTAAAGTAAATGTAACAATCACATAGTGTGGAAATATTGTATTTCAAGTAAAGGTAATCTATTCAAAATTACGCTTTAAGGCTAAAAATGGTAGAAGAGCAGCTAATTTTTATTTGTTCCATTTGTACCTTTCATTAGTATTTGGTAACTAAAACGTTTCAACTTAGTAGAAAGTACCTCAAAATATTTTAAGTAAAAAATAAAGTATTTAAATAAATGTACTTTTACTGTCCACCACTGAAGGTATACAATAAATTCTCTCTGGACCACTGTGGGTGTCATCTCAGATGTCAGAAATGTTGTAATAATATGTCTTGTACAAGTTGCTAAGAGTCACTGAATAGTTATCATTTTATGTGAATGTGTACATACTTTATACTGGTACTCAACAGCATGAAACACACTTAAAAGGCTCTGGATCAGTAGCTAATTTGCAGTGCAATGTGTTTAAAGTTCGGTGTCTTCTTCAGGCAGCATTAGTACGTTTATTCTGATGTGTTTCTTACAACAATGGGATCTTGGGAAACCAAAACATTACATTAACAATTAACATGACCACAGAATTACTTGTACATAGCTATTATAATCCACTAATGTCATTGTAAAGGAAACATTAAGTAATGACTCTTTTTTGTGCAGCACTATCATCTTTTATTTTGTCAGAGACACTCTTAGAGCAGGTGAGGGCAACCCTGTTCCTTGAGGGCCACTGTCCTGTATCTTAGAGGATGAATAAGTGGGGGAGGACAAAGAGAATTGGCATCTTCAAACAAGCAGGGCAGTGCCCTCGAGAACCAGCATTACCCAACACTGTCTTAGATATTTGTAGCATGTAGTTCGGATCATTCTTAATGCAATTTCATTTCGAACTTCCATAAAGTTAGGGGAATAGGGGACAGAATACAAAATAAATGATCAAAATCAAAGCTACAGTAGTGTGAGTAAGTGTGGTGTGGTGGGAAAGATCTTACACGTGCCATAATGCATCAGGATAACAAAAGTAACACAACACTGAGTACATCATCAGGCTTATTTTCCTCCTCTGCAGAAAAGACTTGATCCAACTTTTATCACCAGATAAGTCCTTATTAGAACGCTGATCTTCATATTATATATATACATGAATTGGTGAAGTGTCCCTTTTTATGGTTCAACAAAGTGCTCTTCCTTCTCTCACCACATGAGGTCTCTCAACGCCATCATTTACTTTCCACACAGGCAGAAGTAAACCCACCATGGAACAAAAAAACCCTCCACTGCCTGAAGGTTGACAATCTCTAACTTGCCTTTGCCTTCCGTACTTTACACATCTATTCAAAATCCTGGTTTCAAAAATCCGTTATTATCATCTATTGTTACACACGGCACGTGCTGCTTAAGCATCTATCATAATTAAGAGACTTCTCAGGAGATGTGGTCAGTGCTGAATGTAATCCTTAATGCTTTAAACGTGTCTGTGCTAGAGTGATTGCCAAGAATGTTTGTGAAAATAAACGTTGATGGGTGAATTATGTTTTTCTCCACTGTGGTATTTGTGTGTCCTGAAACACAATCAAAGTGATAAAGTTTTTGGAGAGTTGAAGTAATGGGAATGACACTTACCTACATGGAATATGTTTACTGTGGGATAATTTTAGCACATGCTTCCTGATCTATGTCGTTCTTCTGCACATCATTATGTTACAAGTACAGATGGAAAAACGCCTTAAAAACTGAGATATGATCACTGAGAATGTCCACAGATGCCTAAAAACAGTAAATGTTGTTGTTGTTAAAGTGTCAAAGTTCTCATTGATGTCAGCACTGTACAGTATTTTGGTTCTCGTGACTTTAGACATACACATCCTGCATGACACATTGCAAATATGGACACTAACGTACATTAGTTTGTACCGAGTTTGCAACAACAACCTCCCACAATGCCAAACAACAAATTCTTGCACTTACGAATTCCTTCTCCTCTTAAACCTTATGTTTGACCTGTGCCTCCTTCTTCTGGTTTTCACCTCTACTTCCCCTCACAGGTTGCTTCTCTGGGTCTATTCCAAGGCATGAGTGGGACGGTGGCCATGCATGGGATCCAGGCAGGTGTTAGCTGCAGTCCTGCTGGGCCCTGTAAAAATATGAATGTCAGGTTTGATAAATGTCAAGTGGTGACCTTTCACAGAGCTTTGGGGTTTGTAACACTGAGCTGTAACTCTGAGCATACCCACCATGTAGACAAGTTTTGGCCCTGATACAATTATGCTGAGACACACGTCTTTCCTTCAGGAATGTAGGGATAGGAGAAATAAAATACATGCAGCAGAACTGTACCAGAACAGTTCGGACCTAGGCATCAGTATGAAACATTTGTTTTTTACATTTTAAAAGCTGGCTAAAAGTTGGCGTCTGCTTCCCATTAAGGACTATCGGTAATCACACTGATAACTGATAATTTCACAAAGCTGCAGTCACGACTTCATATGAGACTGCTTCATTGAAACCAAGGACAATTAAAACCAATCAAATTAAAAGTTGAGAATTGAACATAACATTACATTAGGAATGAACATCATTTACTTTTAAGTAAAAGTTCAGTATAATGATTATTTTCAGTCCAGTTTATCAATCTGGCTCTCCAGCTGTATGCAGACGACTATCAAAGTAAAGGAAGATATTTACAAATGTATAGATCCAGCACCATGGACAGATCCTGCAGGCACTGTCTACCTTTGAGATTTAATGCCTACAAAAGGACGTCAGGATACACTGCGTTACAGTTTGTTTATATAATGTATATATATATAATGTAAAATTATATTAGCAGCACAGCAGAGTGCTGGAGCAAATTATTTGTTAAACATAATTTTCACATGTAAAAATCTGACTGATTCTTAAGTGCTGATCTTCTAGACGGAACATGATTTAACACATGGTGATGTTAAACTGATGCAGTGCACTCATACAGAGCAAGCTACGCTCTACAGACAAAAAAAAAAAAAAAAAAAGGAGCACATGTTTGGCGAGGAAATGAGACGACCTCTGTAAACCAATAAGTCAGCAAAACAAAGAGGACAGGCCGATGCTTTGAAACACATGTTCCCTCCAACCTCCAAGGATACATCAGTCTTCATGGCTTATAGAGACAAAGCAGACAGAAACACATAATATTCTGCTGACAGGATGAACTGCACGAGTAACAGAGCTCATTTGGAGAGCTGGATGGAGCTTTCCGCAGAGTTTATGACCTAATGTCTTTGAAACACATGGTGCAGGGTAAAAGACAATATTAACCACGGCCGTTTTCCTCTGAGGCATTTTTGTCTTTGCCAGATTTTTGCATTATTGTGGGACAGTGTGTCAGTGTAGTTAAATATTTTAAGTAAAGATGCTGGTGAGAACACAGGAAATGTTTTGCTGTTATCTAAAAATTATGGACTTCAAAACGTTGATTTTCTCCCGTTATTGTGATGTGTAGGTATGTATAAGATGTATAAGTTGTCTGTCTACTTGTTCCTGACTGTCTTTATATCTTTTTCCTGCCACAACATGGATGTACTGAAAATCATTTGTGAAAAATTTGCCAATGCAATCATAAATAGTCAAATAAAGACTCAGCAAAATAGTAAAACAACACAACACAACACACACAGCAACAGCACATTCGTTCTTTTAAACCACGTTGCATCCTGCTGTCCGTGAAGAATCTGAGCCTGGATGTTTATTTTGAAATAACAGCGAACACCTGGTATAAGTTCACTGCATCCATATTTCCATTGGGACGTTATGCCTGAGTGCCTCTCACATGTGAAAGCAAAAACTATTCACTCCACTGTAGCTGCCAATTACTTTGAAGAGAGAGGCTTTGATTAGAGAAACTCCATATCATCAGTCATCTCTTGGTTTCCAGACTGTGTAATGGGAAAGCAATTGAGGTAACTGTGTCTGGACCACAGGCTGAAATTATGAAAAGTATTGAAATATAAGGATATTACGCTGTCTGTGTGTTTAGTTTTGATACTTGAGCATCCTGCACAGCAATTATTTTAACACAACAAATAAAGCCTTCTCCTAAATCATCCTGTTCTGGTTTATTTTTAATCTGTGTGACAGATCCTAAAGTAAAGTTCTCATGTATCCTGTTGAGCTTTGCGATTCCCCAAAGAAAACACTCCTTTCCTTCTCCTTTCTCTCAGATTTAACAGGTAATTTCCAGGAACCATTTTTCCAGCCCAAACATAAGCTTTCAATTTGAACTTGTTGATCGGCAAACATATGGAGTAAGATTAATGTAGCTATATGCAAACTGGGGAATCATCAACGGGCTTGACCTGAAGTTTTTGCCTGAGGTTTCAGATTTGTGAGTTTCTCTTGACCAAAAGTTGCACATACTGTAAAAAGTGAATTCGCTCAGATTTATTTCCACTCATGCGGGCCCAAGAGATTCTGTGTGCATTTGTTTTACTTGTCTGAGGTCTTCCTATAGAAAACAATTGCATAGGTTGTTCGTAGAGGCAGGTTATTATGTTAGCAACATTTTATTGTTAATCAACATCTAGTGGTTGTGAGCATCGACCTTTTCAGCTAATGCCCCCTAAACATCTTTATGTTCAAGTCCTTCAGAGGTTGTAGTAATTATGACAGGAGCAAAGTCAGGACTTTTTTTGACTTTTGAATTGTGCTAACATTTAAAAACTATTTTAAAGACCACATTAAAAGGTGTTTAATTGCATACGGATGACTAAACAATGAATAGTGAACAATAAAAATCTACTGGACTTGACTTTGTGCTCTTCACAAAACCACACAGAATCCATTTAAAGGAACTTTCTTATTTTTTTCTTACTTTGATCTTGTGCACGAACTCAAGTTTGATGAAAACTCTTCAGACACCTCCACGCCCCTCACTTGATGACAAGCCCATGCAACAAAGATCGTTCACCCCCAAAAGGTTTGCTGGTTCCTCCGAACCTCTTTGCCAACACTTACAACCACAACCGCTGGATCTGTTTGGTGATGAGCCACAATGTCTTTTATCACCTCCAGCTTGGCTTTGAAAATAATCACATTTTCATTTCTCCTCTGTGTTCCTCTCCTGACTGATTCCAGATGGGAGTCTACCGCTCACTGAGGAGCCGAGGCATGTCATTGCTTACACATATGGGTGCCACTCTTAATTGCTTGTGGTCAGGCCTGACTTTTGTGTTTTAAACAGATTGTAGAGTGTCTTTCTCTTCTAATAAGAGTGAGCAGCAAGCAGTGCTGCAGGACAGGTCTGCAAACCACAAAGAAGACACCATGTACACGTTGCAATGAATGAGGGTCATATGGCAATGCAGACGAACAGGACATAAAAACAATTGCTTACAAACTCCATATTGTTTACGATTCCAAATTAGTTGAGAATGTTGTGGATGAATAAAATGGGTGTATAAAATTACCGATCTGTTTTCCTTTACGTTTATGCCAAAAGTATTTGAGCATTTATTACTTCCTCAACAACCCTGTTTGTAATTTCCCCCATTAAAAATATTTGTCTGCCTCTTTTACGTTTTTATGTACCGTGACAGAAGACAACATCTTGCAATGCACCTGTATGTGTGTGACTCTTTGCATTACTGCAGCTTTTCATAAACGGGTCAACAGTTACCCATATATATTTCCAAAGGACACATAGCATCATCACTCACCTACGTTATTTTGCAGAGCGTATTTGTAAAGAAAGCAGTAGTCACAAAAAGCACAAAATGATCTATTTTACAAAACATTCACACATTGATCGCTATTATATGTGACCCACCGTAGGTCACGAGTCAGAGAAAAAACAAACAGCAAAGCAAAACAATGCAAGAATAAAAAAAAGGTATTTTTAGATTTGAATGGTTAAGATTTGAAAATTTTTTTACTTCTACAATAATGCAACATACACGTCACAGTTCTGTCAGTGTGGTGTGAATGACTATTAAACATACACATAAACACAAAGCAATGCAACATTCAGTTGACAGAAGAAGCCTAAGTCCAAGACAACATCTGGGAATGCATGTGCCTTTTTGTATGCATGTGTATGTGAGTTGTTGCTATGGAGTAGGAATAGGAGTAGGTAGGAGTTTCTGCAGGCTTCAGTCACAAGAGACTTAACTTGAAGTAAAAACATTTTTTGCTGCTTTACCTTTTTACCCAGTGTTTGCAGATCAAACGACAAATAATCAGCAGACATTAAAAACATTAAATTAAATGTAAGATAAAAGTCTTAGCGTAAATGTGCAAATAATGCTGAAGTGAATTACACATGTCTGACAACTATAACCTTAAAAACTTCTTATTGAAGCACATCTTAGAAAAAAAGATCAGTCATACTGGAGCCAGTAGTGAAGTGGCTCGACAGAGGGAGCCAAACCCCTTTTTAAAAACTAGATTTTATCCCATCAATACTAGTATAAGTTTGTCTTTTTTACTACAGTCTTAATTCTGGGTCTGCAGTCTGTCTGGAAAACTAAATGTGCTTCAGATTTTTCTGACAAAGACCATGTTTGCTAACTGCAATAAACATTTTAGTACAATCTGATTATTCTTATTTTTTCAGTAATTATTACTGGACATTGGTTTCGTGCATCACGTCTCTCAAAGCTGCATAATTCTTACAAGCGTATTCTGGACCTGGTGCTGTTTTTCTTTTCTGAATCTGCTCCCCTTCCTGTCTCCGTGCAGGTGATTTATCCTTCTCAATCATCATGTAACATTTTCATTTCCCCCTATTTCTGCTTATCTTTATGGGAAGAGAAAACACAGTGTTTTTCTCACACTATGCTGAAAAATTAAGCAAAATGTGAACGGCTGCTCCACCCACTCTGACCCATTCCTCTCCAACCTATTTTGCTATTTTTCAGCATTCCTTCACACCTCCTCGATCTCTTTGCAGAGCAAAGGCCGGAGTCGCCTTTGCAGACGTCTACAGCTTCACATTTGACAAGGCAGACGTGGGGTCAACTGACCCTCAGGTGGAGAAGCATCATTTTAGGGGAGTAACACATTTTAAACTGATGTTCCAAATGACCAAGTGACCATGAGGGGGAGCAGCATCCAGACAGGCGACCACACTTTTTGCTTTGTGCTCCTCTGACCTTTGACACAGACATACATAGATGTCCATAACTGCACGTACACCTCCCTCATACACACACGCACACACACACAAACCGACCTCTTCACCCATCTCATTGACAGATTTTTCCTCTCCTACAGTTCTGGGAACCACAAGTCAGCGAATGTCTGGCCACAGTTTTCATTTCAGGCGAAGATAGGAGTGGGAGGAGAATTATTTTCCTATTAGCTTTGAGTTCTGTCAAAACACAGTATCTGGTGTCAGTGAACAGCAGTTAATAGCAACTCAGAACTAAGACGGACTTCAGGTTTTTACTTTACAGACATTGCTCACATGTTCAGAGAAAAATATCAGCAGGAAACAAGGACGGGAAGAAAGTACTGTATTAGTAAATCTGAAAGTATCTTACATGACATGTCTCACTATCTTGCACAGCATAAGGGAAACACTTGTGAAGCATTTCAGGCTTTTCCAGGCTTTTAGTTTTAGCAGTGGATTAATCCAAGTTCTCGCTTGAACTTCACATGGTTTTGCCATATTTTTTTGCTCCCTCTCATATTTGCACTGGCTCTCAAAGGTACGCTCCACTAGTGAATGATTATTTTTATAGGCAATAACAGCATTTGGCCAATGATCAGATCTGATCACTTATACTATGCTTAAACCACAGGCTCCAGAAGGGAATTCTGCAGTTTGCAGCTGCATAAATATATTTTGTGTATTGTGGAAAATCAAAAAAAAGAATAGCCTGCTCTCTGCACAAGGCCACATGTTGCCTTCCTTCTTTTGTTTCTGATCATTTCCAGTGAGCAGGGGTGAAAAATAATAAGTACATTTATCTGCTCACTTTAAAAGGTACTTTGCTCTTTTATAACAGCACTGTGACTCAGTTGGTAGGTGTGTGGTATGTGTAGGTAAGTGTCCCTGGACAAGACGCTGAACTCTAAACCCTGCCTGTTTCAATTATTATTTCCATGGAAATATAGTAATTTCTACTCCATTACATTTATCAGGTAGTGTGCTGGTACCTCACTAGTTTACAGATTTTACATTAAAAGACATGATGTGGCACCTTTAAAATCTAATGTGTCATTAAATGGTTTTGACTCGTTAGTGGCGGCCCACTGTCACATTTCTGATGTCTAAAAGCAGAGCAACAATTTCTGTCGGATGACATACGTAATTACTGCAGAAGAAGGTGGTGCAATAAAAATGACATTATTAGAAGAAACCACGAAAAAAAACATATGGAATCTATAATTGTTATTTGAGGAAGGTCACAGTTTCCTCATTATTCGACACTAATATGATGTTATTGTCTCTCGTCGTCAGAGGCAATATATTCAGTAAATCTGATCCCATTGCATTTTGAACATTTTGAAATTTTAAGAGGTCAATGAATTAACAAATGTGTTTAGTCTTTCAACTCTAATGACATGTCATGACCCCTCAGATTTACTGTATGTTAGGAAACCCTAATTTACTGTACATAAAGTAACTATAACTTGCTCATATGGCCAATCAGGCTATACCAGTAAAACAACTTTGTTTTACTATTTACTTTAAATACATATAGTTGATAAAATTCCTATAAGTGAAGAAGGATTTCAGGCAGAGACGTATTTTTACATTGTTGTTTGCTAGAATAAAATGTCTGAATACCGCTCCGAGCAGTGAAAATGATAAAGGCAAAAAACCCAAACTCGACCACAAATTGACCATGAATACCTCGGAAGATTTCCAACATCCTACTATTAATGCTTCTGCAATTTAATCACAAAATACAGCACAAGTGGACAAATGAAACTTTCCAGATGAGCAGAAATGGGTGAATTTGGAGGGCTGGAGCAGTTCAATATTTAAAATTGACCCAGAGGTGATTATATGCTGCTTAGAGCGAGAGTTTTAGGGTTTATTGCGGATAATTTTATTTTGATGACGGCTTCCCCAGAGGATTTCCTTGCTGCCTGTGTAATCAGTCACCCAAACTTCATCTGTGTCTTTCTATTTCCTTACACGGACATCAATTTACTGAGATCATAAAAGCTAAAATATACATACGTATTGTCACAAGCAGCATGTATGTATTATCTGACTGGTGACAGTAATGAGATATGACGACAGTCCCAGGAAGCTTAATGTGTTACACAGTACACCGTAAGATATGCCACTCAAAGAAAAAATATGATCCTCCCTTTCCTACCGGCCAGATGTTTTTGCAGCAGAGTATTTACGAGGGATAATAAGAAGTACGGCGCTGTCTACTCAAGAGTTTAGATAACAGATACTTTGCAATAAATCTGCTAAATTTGAAGTTGTAATTCCAGAGTAGTGTTTTTAAAATAAACTCCTGCTAAAACACATCACGCTGGCTGCTAATGTGACAGATTAATTATTGGCAGAAAACTGATTTTGTACCTGATGAACAAGACACAACTGCCACAAAAGGGATTTCATATTTCTAGGCATCTTTTAGGCTGCACGGTAGCAAGAGATCATTTGGCCTCAAATCCCAGAGGCTGCAGCTGTGGGATCAAGAGACACATTCCCCCGAGCTGCAGAAACACTTCCTGTTCAGTAGGTGAGAACTGGGGAGGACTCTGAGTGTGACCCTGAGAGAGAAAATACCGTCCAGAGACAGTAGATAAACCGAGTTACGTCCCAGTCTACTCGCAGTTTTTCTTGCAGTCTAGGAATGTAAACTTTGACGCAGGTTTGCTCCTGTCCTCTCGGTTTATACAGCTTCTGTTCAAAGCAAATGCATTTTAGGAGAGGCTGTGGGGCCTAAAATGCAGCTGTCTGTCCATAAGAATTTCCCCAAGGGGATTAATAAAGTGCCAGTTATTATTATTACTATTACAATGAGAAATAATCACATCTTCTGTTATAGCATTCAGCTCCCTCAGTGATATGTATATCAGTTGTTGTTGTTAAACTGCAACCTCAGCGCAACTTGTAACCTCAATGACCTTTGACTATACATGTTTAATGTAATTTATTACTACCTACTCTACTATACTGAAGTGTAAAAACCAAATGTTGTGATTTTACAGGGATTATGTGCTGTACTGTTTCCAGGCCCGACTGGGTCCCCTCTTAGGGTTTTGTTGTCATTTGTAAGGTTATCAGGTAACCAGCAGAGTGCTGCAATCATGGCATCTTGTTTAAACTGCTTATGGTAAAAAAAGGGGTTATGTCATCCTCCGACTTCTAATTCCATGCAAGGATGTGGAATATCTGACAGTAACAAAACCTCCCACTGCGCTGAAAACAACTAAAGCCATGTCAACAATTAATCTACTGGCAGTCGCTTGTTTCACTTTTCTGCTAAGCTAACTGGCTGCTTACTAAACCTTCTTATTAAACATACAGATATGAGAATGGTATCAGTCCTCTTATCCCCACAAGAAAATTAGTAAGTACGTTTAGTGAAAACGCCAAATAAAAGTCACATAAACCAGGAAATGGAAGTTTGGCAGTGGTTTGCTAATTACTGCCATTCGTACAAAGCATTTTCCAGCAGTATCCCTACAACTGGTTTTAGCAAGATGAAAAAATATTGGTAAAGCAAATTCTTTTTTAATCACGTCCTCCGAATAAAATACCCAAACGCCTGTAAACAATTATAGGAGTTGCCTTGATTTTCTGCTGTCTGCACCAATGTCTTCTTTTTTTGCTTTAAGTGAAGTTTATGGTGATCACTATATGGTATTATAAAGCGCGAGAAAATGCCGTCAATTCTCAACAATTGAAAGGTTTTTAAAGGAACTTGTATAACATTTTTCTGTAACTGGAAGGCAGCATTTTGTAAAAACTTGGAGTGGTAGGGGCAGGGTAGGGGTATCTGTGGCCAAAACGCAAGACTTTCACATGAGAAGATCTAGCTACCCTCAGACCCTTAGACTCACACTTAAACACACACATAACCTCAAAAAAAAACACAACACAACTGTACTGCAGTGACCATATTTGTGAGGACTTGCTTCAAATACTCCGCAACCCAAAACTATAAATCTTCAACTGATAATTTTGGGATTAGGTTGAGCTTCATAAAATGCAAATGTACAGTATTATTTCAGTTTCCCAAAATGTTACCAAGATACAACCACAAAATCCATACTGTATGAACTCAGACCCCTAAACTAATGGTTTGCTTTACTTTTTTAAATTCTCTTTCCTCCCCGAAATGTACGCATGCATCCTGGGAAGTCTGGTTGTAGGTTAAGATGTCACGTCTTCATGAATAAATGATTCATCAGCTTTTCCAACACAAGCAAACATACATCAAGATAAGGATCTCAAAGCTCTATATCCTCTCATTTTGATCTTTCCTGGCCTCCTTGCATCTACACAGGGTGTTATGTGTGTTTTCCATGCTGCTGCTGCTGCTGCTACCAAGCTGCTATCAGCAAATGAATTGCAGGACTTGCTTACCCTCCACTGCATGGACTCCCTTTACCACATTTTCCCCTAATTAAGAGTTTTCTCTCTGAGAAAGGAAAATCATGATCACTTGAAAGAGCAATCAAGAGCTGAAAGTTAGAAACAGCTGCAAATGCACACAGGGATTAAATAAAAAAGTGTTTCTCCCAGTTTCTTAAAGAAATCTTTCTGTTTTCTGTTTCATGCTAATGAGAGCTACTTTTGCATACAAGACATAGCAGTTATCAAAACACATTTTCTCTTACTTTAAGCAACACCAGGCTCCTGAAGACACTTCTGAAGTCAGTCGGTCAAACTGAAATCGGTCGGTCAAGCCAAAACATTGTGATGTTGGGTGTGAAGAAGGGATTTTAGTTCCTGGCAGGTGCACACTCAGATACTCTGTGATCAAGTTAAGCTAAAAGGGTAGCAAGGTAAAACATGTGGTGCTCTAGAGTATCTAGAGATATATTAGTTTGCATGGTCAGAGGTTTGCCAGTATGACCTACCTGATATGGAAAACCATGAAATAAATATGAAAAGCATTCACTTCTGCATATTTAGGCTGAAGATGGGTAGAAAAAAACCTGCATAGAAGATTTCCTGAAGCCCAAACTTTCCATCTCTGACGTTTTTGTCAGAGCACACAGAAAAGCCTCTTCCTGAAGCTGATTTTAATCTCCCTGATATTTAAATCAGCAATAACTTCAACAATTAATCAGTTTCATCCACAAACACTTCATGACAACCTACCTAGATTCTTCCCTCTCTATTGAAAGACTAACATTTCTAAAATGTCAAGACATTCCAATAACTCGTGCTAAATTGTGTCAAGATGCAGCACTGTGCATTTATTTTAACAATCTTAAGCCCGAGTTATTCTTTCCAGGTGTCTCTCTTGGATTTTCTTAGTATTTGGAAAACTGTCAGACATTTTCTGCAGAGACTTCTGTCAGCAGAGGCTTCACAGCGGTGAGCTTGGTGAAATGGGATGTCTTATGAAACATTTTGGGAGTCGAGAAAAGGCTTTTTTTTTTTGTTTTACCTCTGCATCAGATCTAGTTTTGTGAATCATGTGCGTTCCCAAATGTTTCTTGTGTATTGTTACAAGAAGTCATAAAGCATCATAACTTTTGACACAGTTAAAGGCACTTCTGCACCAAAATTAAACTAAGCATGGAGATGCCAACCAAAACATCATCCAGTCCTGTGGTGTTAATGGTGATGCTTCACTTACCTTTGTGAGAATTTCTGCTGCTGCTGTCGCTGCAGGCTGGAAGTATCACAGAGCTTTGAGGAGTTTGGGACAGACACTGAACTGCAGTCCTGGTGAGGGTTTGGCTTTTATCTGCAGGTGGGTGGAGCTGCACGAGTTGAGAGAGGAGAAGCTGGCTCTGTGCATGTATGCGAGAGAAAGAGGGAGGAAAACAGAGAGAGGATAACAGGAGCTGTGTGAGAGGGAAACCACTACTGGAACTACATGTTTGCAGCATTAGAGGTCATTATACACAGAAACTAACTGAGGGAAAAGAGGAAACCCAGCTGCACAACTATATATCACAAGGAGGAAGATTCTCGTTTGACTTGGACCTCTCAGTGCATTCTTTGCATGCATAAAGATTTAAGGGCAGGGTCTCAATTTGGTTAGCCAGCGCTGGCTGAGGTGAAGATCTAGCTGAGGGGAGCGGTTTTTGTAACACCCACAGTACACACATAGTATTTGACAAAGCAGAGGTTGTTCAGATTGTTTAAATTTCTTTGTTATACAGGACTTAAACTAACACAGATGAAAGAATGGACCGTGTTATTTCTCAAAGCCACCTACTCTTAGCATCACCCCCCTCTCCTACACTTTCACTGCTTATTTGAGCTTTAAAGAGGCAAGAATCAAACTTTACTAGTGTAAAAGTATGGAAGACTTCACTGGCATGCTAGGGAGTTTGAAAGACCTAGACACAGTGGCATTTTGGGTTAAATGCAGCTCACGAGAGGAAGTCAGGGGATCACCAAAGTTGATAGGGCACATCTGGTGGAACCATGGATATCTGCACCAAATGTCGTGGCAATCCCTCCAGTAGTTGTTGAGATATATACAAGTCAGTGGTCTTCACTGTTTTTTTATACAGGGACCTACACTGGCACAGTTTTGGGTGTGACTTTTGAGACTTGAAGTTCTTTGCTCAAAACTGGAGCACGTGCGGTTCAATGTTAAACGCAGAAGGTTGGGGGATGACAAAACCCTCTGTCCATTTTCCTCAAGCTTTCCTATGCTCATCTTGCATGGCTGTTCCTTTTGCATATTAGCCAAACCAATAACACTGCTACAGGAGGATTGTTGCCTGAGTGGCGACAGTTTCCTCCACTCTCAAGACAAGCTTTCTGTTTCCCTCTCTGGCAGTGAGATGTTGTCCAAATATTGTATGTAGACGTTAAGACTGTATGTACATGCACAAAGAAAATAAAGTTACCAAATTAGAATGAGCTGCCCAGGCCTGCTCGGGTTCGCATGAACATGTGTGTTCGCCCATGTGACTCTTTACCAGAGCTTCTGGTGTACAAAGGAATATTCAGCTTTTGTCCAAATCTTTCACTGCACCAAAGGAGCAACCAGAGGCAGAGGGGCGATCACGCTGAACAGCTGGTTCACATTTGAGGAATTATTCAGTGTTTTTGTTTGTGTTGCTATTTTAGCTCTTTAACGTGTTTTCCACATACAGGACGTTTTGGTTTCCCTCCGTCTGAATGATTTCCCTGTCTCGCAGTCTGTTTGTGCTTGTCAAAGTCATCTGTAATCTGCCTGCTCAGTTTAAGAGACAGTTACACACTGAATTCCTTCTGCAACCTGAAATCTGTACCATTTTGTAATCTGTTTTTCATTTTTCATTGCTCATCTTTCAGTCTTCAGGAATTCCAGAGCAGAAATCTGTTTTCCCAACATACTGCATACAGAATATCAAGCAATCAGCTGCGTGGAGATACTGACCTCATACCTGTCTGCATTCAGACTTCCTGTATATGTAGTTATTAACCTGACACTTCTCAGATCTCAAGGCCAAGTTGCTGCAGCAACATGAGGAGGGCAACAGCTCTCAGTACTCCAAACGGCTTTCCTGTTCCTCAGTCAGCTCTCATCTTGGGGCTGGAAGCTTGTAGTCATGAATAACGCTAACAGGTGGATGCACTGTTACCATTAGTTACCTATTAACACGGTTAATATTAGTTTGTATTGTGTTTCAAATGGATTCTTGACTCCCTGTAAAAAACTGACTGGCGAGATTAAACACTGAGGCTCCTACAGAACTTTGTCTGTTTTCTATTTTGGTGTTAAAAATTGGCATTAACCACAGGCATCACTGTCACTGATGTCGCAGTAGCCGTGAGTAGCTTCCAAATGTTTGATGGAAATGTAACTGATTCGGTCAGCAGAGTAAATATAATTTGCATATACTTATACCTGGCACTTCACTCAACATGATCACTGGTGAGTGCAGTCTGGGCACAGGTCACTCAGGCGCGACAATTTTGCCACTGATTGGTTCTGTTGCTGATTCTCAAAGATGAAGAGAAGCACTAAAAGAGAGACAAGACGCACACAAAGAGAAGAGAAGAGAATTCACAGTTCGCCCTGGCTTCAGTTCTGTCCCCACAGATTTGAGTCCCAGTCCCAGCTTCTGTTTGGATCGCCTGACTTTTTTTTCCCCTTTAACAAACGCGCAGCTGTCGACTTTGGCCATCGATGGGTTAGAACATCTTATAAAGTCACAGTGAGACTCAGAAAAATGCAGACCTTCTTTCCTTCTAGAGCACATCTTTGTTTTTTTGGTGGAGAAAGTGCTCACAAAACCACTGAGCATTGAAGAGTCAGGGCAGGAAAATAGACTCAGCTGTGAAGAATTTGAAAGCTCATTTTGTGCTGATGGGCTGTGGCTAAAGTTTGGGTGCTGGTGTTTCATTACAGAACAGTGGAAAAGTGTGTGAGAACTCAAGTATGAGCCAAGCAGTTTTTATTGTTCATGATAGAGTTGATAAAAAAAAGTGTGATACCTTATTTTGTTCATGCTCAGATTTATACTTTATTTCACTTGTTCCTTCTAAGATTAGCTGTAAAGAAGATTTAGTAAGAATGTCAAAATGTGTTTGTGATCTGATCATACAGATGCAGAAGACACATTAAAGTCTCCATGCCTTTATTTTCAAGTTGCTGGTTGGAGCGACTTGTTTGAGTTAAGAAACAGAAGGTGCAGAATTTAGTAAGCAGGGATTACACACGATGTCTCCAAATAATATCCGCCAGTGTGCGCTAAACAAGAGAGGAATATGGTACGTAAAGCGGTATCATCAATGTGTAATTAATCTGCAATAATATGCATGTTTAACACAGCCCAGCCTGTTTTATTAATGGGTAAATATTACACTGCCTCTTTCACTTATTCATTTAGTTTCCTGTTTATGTCATAGCGCCATCAAAAACAGGGAACAGGATGAACGTGTCTGTAAACACAACGCTCCATTTGTTATGTTTACCATAATTTTGACTTTTTTAATTCGTCCTTTTGTTGCATTGACGTTTCTAAGCTCTGTAACATCTTGTGGTTAGTCAGCCCAGACAGACAGACTAACAGACTACAGCCAGATTGGTCTAGACTGAAATATGTAAAATAAATCACATTTTGTACAAATATTCATGTTTCCCACTGGATGTGTCCCTCTGACTTTGCGCATACAGATTTTGAAAACTTTGCAGGGACAATATCCATCAATATCCATCAGTCTGCACAAAGAATACACATTTTAAAGTGCTGTCTTTCATTTTTGCTTGCTGTAAATGAATATTGTACCAACGCGTTTGAGCTTGTGGCCTTCATCAGGACCTGCATTAAACTCATAACAAAGAGCATTTAAATAGAATGGGTGTGAACTCACTAAAAAGGTTTTGACCTTTGCAGTTTTTCTGTTGTTACCTATGCACCTTGGCTTCGGGGGCAGTAGGTGGAGTTGTGCCAGAACTCTCTGCCAAACTATACAGCAAAAATGTACCTGTGCTGTACCTCGTCCATCACACAGGACCTTGACTACGATGAACTCTAAAGCCTTGTAAAGAGATTTATGAGCTCTCAGGGGATTTTCTCGTCTGCCAGCATGAGATTTTTCAAATGTTACATCAAGCTTAGATGGAGGGATTTTCTTTTATCGCCCTTTTTTGGTAGTCTGCCAAAGAGTGGAAATGTGACTGAATTTTCTAGGTAATTTGCAAATAGCTAACAGAGCTCTGACATTATGGAGCTGCTTTTTGTCCTTTATGGAGTGCACTTTTAAGATTTTGCCTTGACAAGACTTTAGTTGTCAGCAGATGCGGCTCCTGATTGTAGTTACGTGATGTCATTATAAGAAACAATGCACACTAAATACAGCTGTGGGGCAAGAAGGCTAATGGACCTACATTAATGGGATGAGGCACTGTCTTTACATTCCCAGTCACAACATACATATGGTGAACAAAGTAAAGGTTATACATCAGTCGACACCGTCTGCAGCACTTCCTCACAGAGAAACAAACAAACCCGCTGCTGGAAGCTGTTACTTAACGCAGTGACGAGCTGTTGCTCTCTTGTGACCACCTCTGCATTTTTCTGTCTGGCTGTTAATCCGGTCGTCTCAGAGACTGCTTTGAGTCGGGCTGCGACTTGAAATGTTCCTCTCCATCTTTGATGGAAGGTTTGAGAGTTTGGCAGAGGGACGACAAGCACAAAAAAAAAAAAAAAAGTGGATCTTGAGATGACTGACATTAAGGCCAGAAGGCTGAGTGTAAGGCACCAGGTTTGGCACAGAAAAAAATCAATTAGCCCTCTCACTTTTCCTTTGAGCTCATGACTGTGTCTCTGGGCACCAGTTAACGACAGACAGTGGTGGAGTGAAACTTTAAGAAAAGCATATAACTTCTCCAATTAGCCCTAGAGTACTACAGGTAAAAAAACACTAAAGCTTACTTCTACCATAGAAATATGGGTAATTGTAGTCTAAGTAGACCTACAGCGGTGCTTAAAATTTTGTGAACTCTTACAAATTGTCTCTATTCCTGCATAAATACGAGCTAAAATAACTTCATATGAATATTAAAGTAAAGATTTATCTGCCTCGGGATTTTAGCCCATTCTTCCTGACAGAACAACTTCAACTCCATCCATTTAAAATTCAGGACTTTGAGTCAGACATTTCAAAACATTATATTTATTCTGCTTTAACCATTCTTTGGTACAATAATTTACATGCTTTGTGTTTCTGTTGAGCTTCAGTTTATAATTGCAGTGAGTGAGGCACCTTCACCAATGCGTTTTAAACTTGGTGCTCGGCAGGCAGCACACAGCCAATCGTAGACAATTTCAGGGACTGAGTAAGCTAAAACAAAAATGTGTCTCTCCTACCGTCTCAAAGCATTTTCCACAGGAGCCATTTTGTCTTGTCAAAGTAAGGGCAGCACAGGTGTTACTAATAACATAAGTAATACCAGTGGCTCAGTCCACAGCATTTTCAGCAAACCATGAAATTAGTGAGAGTATACTGCCAGAAGACAACAGTTACCGAAAAGAAACTTTTATTAAAGTAGCCCCGAAGTGAAACTGTAAGATATAACATGTGAATGTGAAGATGGAAGTTTATCATTCAACAATACACGATAGTGGAAGGTGAGACAGTGGCACAGCTGCCCAGAGAAAATGTCCAAGAACAGGCATTTAATTTAATCACAAGAAATCTGTTATTGATGAACGGTAACTGTGCTACATGTGTGCTTGTCATATATACATTTCTGCGTTGGATTTTAAGTTTCGTAAGTATAGTGCATCACTGGTGGTGAAGCAGGCGTCATATAAATGCTCCGGCCCTCACCTTGTTTATTTTGTTGAAGCGCAGCAGGAAATATTCACAGATCAAATGCTGAACATTAAAAAAATGAAAAGGGCAGATAACAGAATACTCTGTTCTAACAGTCTGGATCCCTTTTAGCTGAGTTTAAGCTGCCTTTCTGAACTGGATATAATGTAAAACAGTGCCACAGATGCTTTGATTTTACAATCGTGTCTGGTAAGGTCTTTGAGAAAATAAAGAGTCCTCAACATATAAATTACACAGAAGGCCAAATAGTTTCATTAACATCTTGCTGTGAGTGACGCTTTCCCTGCAGCATGCTACGTGGGACAGCTTATGAAAACATAATACTGGTTGTACCACTTAGTGTCGGGGGAACCAACAGAATACTGTTTATTCTTTTTGTCAGAGCGTATTTTCCTTCGGTGAAGTCAGGCCAATTACAGAGCAAACCAAAATGCGCCAGCTCCACGTGATCTCACAGGAAAAGGATCATTAGTTGCTCACCGCCTTTACCAACGTTTCCTGTGGCCATTAAGTCTGTAGTGAAGGCAAAAATAATAGGGTTGAATAGGGGCACACCACCCCCAGTCCGTGCTGTAAGTCTTCATACTGTATGTTATGCCTGCTCTCTTGCTTTGTGTTGCTGCACTGGAAATATGTCAGTGAGTGGAATGTGCAGGGATAACACCGTGATGGCAGCTTCCCCGTAGATCCTTTCCTGTTTTAGTGTTTTCCTTAGCATGATGCAAGCGTCTAGGTTCAGCAGACCAGCAATAATGAATGATTTTACATTAACTCGATGGCTGAAATAAATGGCTGGATTAGCTTTAGTTCTAGGAGTACTGCACTGTAATGTTATATACTCCAGCATGAACAGATATCATCAGTTTGGGATGTAAAATGTTTCCAGATGTCTTATTATTATATTTTACTGGCACAGCCAGCCTTACTGACTTCCTGCTTTTCACAAAATGCAACCCATAGACAGGTAGAGCCTTTTTTTTTATCTAATAAATTTATATTTCACGGTATTAGTTTTCATAATGTTCACACTAAATTACTGAAGACACCAAACTTGAGATTAAGAAGACATGACAGAACTGGTTTCACAGGCTGAGGATTATATAAAACACTGAAAATAATGAGTATTATCATTTGAGTTCCACTTAAATTAAACAGAAAGCACCCACACAGCCCATTTGGCTGCCTCAAAACGTCTCCATCAACAGAGCGAATGCACAGTTTTAAGCTGCAGTGTCTCTGGGTAGGAGTGTAATGTGTTACCTACAACAGAATTACAGCAATTACACTATGAAAATAGTGAACATGATCCATTACCGTTTTCTTTTTCTACATGACTGAGGGCTGCAGCACATCAGTCACCAACTTCTACACACAGCCAAGCTGCTGTCTGCTGCATTTATGTCGACTCAACAAACTGCAAGTACACAAAAACACCCATTTAAGCACATATATCTGTCAAAAAACGAGAGTAAATAGATTAAAAGACCTTTCAGTATTATTTCCATGCATATTTGAATAAAATAAAGTGCTTTGACTATAAGACCTCACGCATGATTGTAAACATTTGTCAGTAATACGATGCTAAAAACCAAAAAGGCAAAATGTTCTTTACAGAGGTGGAGGTAAACTGTTTTGCACCACATGCAACATTGTGGTGAAACACATCAATATCCAGTCCATGAAATCAGGCATTTTAGGCTACAACAATCCCCCAAAAGTCCACATAATCCTGGAGGGACTCATTTACTGTATTAGACAAATTAGCATCTGTCATAACACATTAAAGACTGAATATAATAAAACTGAATATCTAATCAGAGTCTTCAAAATCTGTTACTGGACTTAATTATTCTCTGTCTTTAAAATTTAGGAGTCAATCTATCTAAACTGAAGATAAAACCCTGACTATTATCTTTTCAGCAACATATGCACAGAATTATAGCTCTTTCCCTACTTGCCTAGCCACATTATGTCAACTATGTTGTCATCTGACTCGGTGCATGCTCCACTGGCCTTGGAGTTGGAGGTAATCTCTGTCTATCAAGATTACTGCATCTATGTGAGAGCATACCGCAGCCGTAGGAGCGACTCCCTCTCAGATTTTTTATTTATTTAGGTGTAGGTTTGAGCCAAAGGCTTTGGTTTGCATTTCTTGCTGCCCTTGGAACAGGGGCCAGATATGATTGGGCTGGAAACCCCCGGAATGTTTGATGGTGGGACGTAAATTAATCAATTTTAGGTGGATCCAGAAAAAAGCTTGCTCACAGCTTTAAAAGCTGAGTCACTGTCTGTTCATTTGGTTTGCAGTCTGGCCAAACTGGGCCCACTGGATCCAGGCCAGATGTTTGAGTTTTCTCATAAAGCCTACTGAGGTGACACACAACTGAACATTTATTATTAGTGGTAGAATTTATACGTCTATAGGAGATGATAGTAGATGACTATCCGTCAGTAAAATAAAGTTTTCAATATTACATTTTCCAGTTCTTTTCTGTTTCTCAGGAAATTGCAGCAAATAGAAATTAGTCTGAACTGCAAACATATCTAATTTAATGCAACAAAATACAGAGAAAAGCAGCAAATAATTACAATTGAGTAGTTTGGACTGATTGTTAGCTTGAAAAATGCCAATTTAATCGATTTTCTATGAAATAATGATTTAAGTTCTGTTTTTACAAATGGCAAATCACTTGGGCTCCTCGTGGAGACGCTGTTACCAAGACGAAACCTGATAAAGAATTAATCAAACGTCATTTGTATAGTACCTTTTATACTAGATCGTGCTTTTCTTTATATTTAATATTCATTCAGTCATCATAAAGGCATGCAAACGTTACAGAGCAGTTAAAGTGTTAATCATACATATTCCCAAACTACCAATAAATAGAGAGAGGAGACGTTAACTGAACATAAATAAGCCAGAGACCACAGCGTGTCCAGTATTAAAAGTTTCGACACAAAGATGTGATTCTTTCACCCTCAGAGCAGTATTTCTTTTTAATGCAATTATAAAAGGATCCAGACAGCATGAAACAGAACCATAAACACGGCTTTGACAGCCGTTCCTCTGAGAGTAGTAGCAGAGCAGCAGAGTGTGGATTCAGGAGTTACTGTGGGCTGCAACAAAAACTCACGTCCAGGGGGACCAAACAAATATTGGCTTTGAACACCACAGAGGTTTTAAACTTGCTTGTTCTCACACTCAAATAACCCTAATAGGGCTAAAAATAAGATGGACAGCATGTTAAAGGCTTCTCTTTACTTCTCAGAGGCTTTGTGTGTTTTATCAACCGTAATGTATTGAAACTAATCTTCCCAATACAATAGATGCTGTAATATAATGCTGTAGTAATTGATTGGACTGGACTATTCAGGTGTATGCACACTTTTTCTTTTCTAATGTGAATAAGCTCATGTTATTTCCCTGGAGTCAGGAATGGCAGCCGTTGGGAGATGAACGTATGAAATATCAAAGCTTGAAGACGTGAGCCAAACTCTTTTTCGTGAAACGTGACTGTCAGAGCTGTCCAGACTAATTAAAGGATACTTTTCACATAAATGATGGATTTCTTCCCCCCCCCCCACCTATTCCAGTTCACGCTGTAGTGACTGGGTGAGAATTTACAGCCACCTCCTCCACGGGTAATTTGCAGTGCACATTACATGCTTTGAAATATGACGCGCACCAAACCACAGGTATTTCTGCCCTGTGTTGTGAAACGGTTGAAAGTATCATTAGAGAGTATTGTCATGTGTTTTTGGGAACATTTGTCAAGCCAGAGAGCGTGATGTTAAACAGAAATGCTTTTTTGTGCATGTGATTGAGGCAGAAAGCTGAATTCCTTCCTGCTTGTGTGTCAGAAGACACCGCAAAGCCCTGTTTTATTTCGGTACTGGGCAAAATATTGCATTAATATCTCCAAAACAGGCTCACTTTTATGCCTCGCCAAACAGACCAGGACGCTGCCTCTGCCAGCATCAGAAACTGGATGTTGATCCCAGATTCTGTCTAATAGGGGTTTAAAGGCATACGCTAAGACGCGATACAGTGACCCACACCGCACACACACACCAATTCAACTTCCATCCAAAGTTTCTCAGACATCATTAAGACAAACAGGCTGCAGCAGTAACACCAAAACCACCCTGCACTTTACAGGGTACGACATAAGTCGCAGACGCACACATTAGTTCACAATCAAAAACAGGACTTTTCTGTGTGTGTGTGTGTGTGTGAGTCTATCCAGAAACAGCAAAACTGAGCCTTGCAGAAGCAGCACAAGCTGAAGCAGACAGTGCAAACAATTCCCAGCATTCCTCTGAGAAGCAGAGTAAACTGACCCTGGGCTTTATTTTGCCACACAGACTGAAACACTGATGCATGAGTGTGGATGTTTGATTGTGGGCACGGAGACGTTTCTGTGTTATAACCTAATTTAAAATTTAAATTTAGCCACATGGAGTAAATTTTCCTGTTGTGCTAATAACACATTTCCTCTACTACAGGCCTCATTTTATGGAAATTGAAACAGTTTTCATGGATTAAAATGGAAATACTGTAAGTATGGTTAAAAGGAGCCAACACTGACTGACAGTAGAATACGTGAGGGAAACAAACTAAATCTCATATTTTGTTTACTCTATAATAATCTTGCCCAGTCATCCATTGAAACTGATTCGCTGTTGTTCTCATGGCTTTGTTTGGGAACATAAACTCTCCCGATCTCCACCAACTCATCACATGTGCTATTGTTGCTTTTTCATTACTGACTTATTGGGTACAGCTGGTCCAAAGTTTTTCTCCCAAACCAAAACAACAACATGTTTTGTAAATGACTAACTTTCACTTGTTATATAACTAAAATACGCCTTAGTTTATGGCAATAATACTGTAGTTCACTGGCCTGTTGGGCACAGGCTCCAAGGTTTGAGACACTATGAGCCTGAACCTATAAGCAATGACTATTAATATTATTTGTGTGAAAGTCATAGTGCTCCATTCAAAGATTCAAAATGACCATAAAGAGATGAAAAATTGTCCCACAGAGTCAAAACATGACAAATAGGACACAATAAAATTGCCCAAAAATTCCAAAATGACCACAAACAGAGGAAGAACAACCAAAAAACAAGAGGAAATCTTATAAATGATCTAAAAAAAGTGTCACAGTATGTCTGAAAGGCATGTGTCATTTCAAACAGGTGACTATAGAACGAGTGTGTGAGAGAGAAAGACAGGGAGTCAAAACCGAGACAGAATAATAATAAGAACGTAGCCAGTTCAGAAAAAAAGTGAGGCAGACGACTGCTGATGGACTTTGCAGTGGGTCCTCGGCAGCTTGGCTCTGGACCCAGTTTGTCCAGCTTGGACGGGCCGAGCTGGCTCTCTCTTCATCTGCCAGGAGGACAAGTTTGGGTCACATGCAGAGAGATTACACACTGACTGTGTAGACCAAGAAGATGTCACTGCTCAAGAATCGATGGTGGAGGTTTGTTGAAGTACATGGTACATTTGTACTGTACAGTAGATTCAAGTCTTCCTGTATGAGAATTCATGCTTGAATGACTTATGGAGCTCGCGTCTGCTACGCGAGACACAACAGGCTGAGGGACTAATTGATTACAGGTGTGGAGGCAGTTTGCCTCTTTTTTATGCTTCTGGTGTTTATAGAGTTTTTTTTTACAAGCGTTTGTTGGCCTATTGTGGATATCTTAATGTTTTTCAGGAGACAGTAGGAATCTCACTCAGACCACCAAAGATGTTTGTATTTAAATATGTTCTTGACCAATAAAGTGCATGCGAAGGATTCAAAGACATGGAGGCTCAGTGAAAGGTTACTTTACACGTTAGTTTTTCGAGGGAGACGTTCGCTAGTATTTAGTGTGTTAAAAAGAGCACCACATGCATCCATCTGGTAGATGGATGAACATACAGCTGTGTGATTATCACCTTCTGATTTCTATCATTCTTATTATTTTTATTAATTGTAATTTTATTACTATTAAATTAAGATAAGACACTGTTCATCCTAAAGTTTCTTATGAATATGCATGAGCTTAGCTTTAGCGTTGTGTCCGTCTAATGCTCGGAATAGTCATAACATTTCTGTGTGGTCTGTTTTTTTTATTTTGATTTCGATGGAGTATACACCTTGTGAACTCCAATATTCGCACCACTGAGATTTTTTTGATCATCCCAGGACAAAGCACCCCTCTGATGGATACTATTTATCATAGACTTGCTATGCAGCGTTTAATTCAATGTTTTCTTTAACATTGCTAAAACTGCCCTCATCACCTTTGTGAGGAGAGATTCTCTGGAGTGGATAGTTGTTTGACAAAATGGTTTTTGGGGGCTTGAAGAATGTTCTCACATGTTCTCTATCCACAAAGTGCTTGTGCACACGCATTGTCCTGATGTTTAGTCTAAAACATTTTAGTTTTCACTTTGGTTTCCGAACAAGACACCCTTCCTTCCCATATACTTCCTATAATTATAGTCTTCTCATTCCTGGTGGATTCCATGGAATGGAGCAAAACAAACGACTTCTATAACAAGTGCTATGAACTGATCAAGTATTTAATAAGCTGCTCATAAAGTCTTCTTTTGCACCTTCAAATTAATCATTTGGACACAGTAAAACTCTCAGTGACTGTGTGCTTCAGGTCCTTTACTCTAATAATGAAACTAAACTTTTGTGTCTTTTTGCCATTTTGAAAACCACATTTACAACATGTATCCTCTTGCGAAGTGCTCTCTCGACTTGAGACTTCAGTGCCACTGGCACAAAACCATAGCAGCAGGATTCACACTTTGCCTCCACACTGAGATTTTGGATACATTCAGTCAGCGCAAATGAGTTCCTGCCTTTGCGAGACTTGGCACAGCCGCTCATACATGTGTCACAGACCTCACCTCATCTGCTCTCAGCCCTCACTCTCACTAATATACTTTTACAGGATTTTCCTTGGCAGGGGAGTGTGGACTGTCTTGTTTCGGTGTCCAAGTTAAACAGAAAAGCGTTACAGGGAGCACAGGTGATTCAGGATGGCGTGTCTGAAACTAAATAACCTTGTCAGACTGAAGACACCAAATGATGACACTCTACAACCATCACACTGTTTTAACAGATATTAGTCCTATTTTGCAGGCTAATTTTTTTCTCTGGCCTTGAGACTAAAAATGCTTATTTGAGCTTCTGTGTTTTTGTCTTTTCCCACATCCCACTCTATTCTGATTGGCCGGCTTGTGGTAGTCTTCTTGTGGACTGAACTATGTCCAGTTGGATCAGCACTATCCTTCAGCAAAAACCTAGCTGAAGATTCTACTGCATACTGGGGCAATTCATCCATGAAGTGCCATGAACAGATAATGACATTGCTTGCAGTATTCCAGCATTTCAGTAGCAGCCAGCATCCAAACATGTTCACCTCAAGCTTTAGGCCTCTGACTCCGTAACATGGGTACCCAACTTCACAAAGTTTAAAATCAGAAGATAAAAGCATAAAAAGCCCTTTTAGTATTATAAAACATGCCTTCAAACCAAGAGCTATATAAAAGGCAACATATTTCCCACTTCACCTCCTCCTGATTCATTTCACATTTTTAAAAAGATAATTTACACATGAGAGGCTAAGAGGATCAAAACACTGCAATGGTGTGCACTACTGGTTTAACATCCATATCTTTGCCCTTTAGTGGCAGCATTCCCTAAAGGTAACCACACAAAACAGTATAATTGAAAAACTCAATGTAACATGCTGCATGGAGCACCATTTCTACTCAGTTTTTATAGGAAACATATTGAGAGGTAATTTCAAAAGTGCTTAAATACGGAGGAAAGTGTATCCAGCCATAAGGCGAAAAAGACACGAGCACATGCACATAATCCATGACCCACAGTTCTTTGGGCCAGGATCCTGGCTGTCTGCTTGGACTCCATCTGTAAACAAGATCTGATTTCTGAAATTGACGTGTTTGAGGTAATAGCCTCGATTCTGAAAAGCAGTTCAGGGTTCCAGGTTTGGCAAACACAAGCAGAGAAACTATGAGCTGCACAGAAGAAAACAGAAATAATGCAGGAATAACAGGAAAAAAGATTAACCTGTAGCAGCCAAAACTAAACCCACTTTCAGAGGTAAACAAAATTTGATTGATTCATTGATTAAATAGTTAAACCTAATAGCAGGATGTGAATCTAAGATTTAAGTCACGTGCTTGCATTTCTTTGGTCTTGGGTGGGTTATTGTGCTCGACCATCAGACAAATATCTCATGTATCTATGTAGCTGTGGAAGGAAAAAAGGGAAATCCTTCGCCACGTTGTGGAGATTACAGTGAGAATGAAAATGAGCCTCCCAGACTGCAGGAAGTGTCAAGGATCAAGACCCCAGGTGCAAAAATATAGGAGAAGTTGAGCTGCTGAGATAGATGTTACTCCAGTTGTCAAGACTTCAGACGTTTGTGAAGCAAATCCTGGCAAATGACAGACAAATCTGACTGTCTATTCAAACTTAATTTGTAACCTAAGAAGGCGCCTCAAAGCGTTCCAGCTGTCAGCACAATTTTCCCCGCTCCGGACTCACAGACAGCGAATATTCGGTCTTTCTTCCCCACTCAGTCCGATTGATTGTGAGTTAATGTAGGATTAACAATGTTTAACCTAAATTGCTGCTCTGCTGTCTAAGAAATACTAACGACAATTTGCAATGTTTCGGCAATGCTAGTGACTCATTTCCAGCCCAAGGTGGAGAGGAGGTGTGAGCAAATGGTGTTTTGCTCACATATCTCAAAGAAAATATACACTGCATTACCACATACTGACTTGTGATTAGATCTTGATTAGCAATAAACAAAAATAATGTGAAGGAATTTACACTTAAATTAGTTTCTAATGAGGATCAGGCCTCTGTGCTGACATGAATTCATAAAGTGAACATGTTTTACAGTGCTGGCTTTATTCAAAAGCAGCACCAATATGCCTTTTCTCAGAGCTAAAAACTCTTAACTCTAGCACAGCTTCTTGTCACCTTCTACTGTAATATAAAGAAAAACACCTGATTGAGTTCTCCTTGTAATGGGAATCGCACCTCTGTGCTGACATGCATTTATAAAATGAACATCAAATGTAATACTGCTGCTCTTTGTCTTCTCTTTGCAGATTTTTCACTCAGTATTTTTACATTATTGAAGCGTAATTCTGAGAAGCTTATATTTCACATGGCTGCAATAATTTCATTAATATAATACAGTGGTTTGCTCCATTATACACTTTCTCTGGCAACAGCAAAGCGCTTTTATGGGAATGAAGTCTTCTGAACATTTTTATTATATTTATAACATAATTACCAATATATTCTTAATAGTAAACAAAAACAAAAAAATTAACATTAAAATCTGGACTTTGGCATCAGGTCTACATACATTGTAGCAGCTCTGTGAGGTTGTATTGGTTTAAGCTAAATACTAAATCAAGCATGTTAAAGTGCTCACAGCATTAATCGCTTCAGTTTAGAGAGTTAGCGTGCTAACATTTAATAAGCTTACAAAGTAACACAAAGCTGCAAAGTTGCTATGATTGACAATGTTTTGTAGACAGAATAATGATGTTGAGATAAAATGCACAATGCTCAAAGTCACACATCCTAAAACATCCATGACTTTACCCTGCTGCTCATCTAAGAAATCTAAAAGGTGTGGGTGTCAGTATAGTCTGCAACTAAAATGCACTCGAGCAAAACCACGCCTGTGGAGCTGCTCAGCTCTCTGAAGTATTCACCTCTTGCTGGCTATCCTCCTGGATCTTCTCAGGCCAGCGTTTTGTGCCTCCTCCACAGCATCACCTGCAGCCACAACAACTTTCTTCCTGCTGCGCGAGGGAGCCGCCTGCTGTGATGTGAACTGAGCATCCCCAGTTTTCGCCTTAGATTGATTTTTTGGTTGTGAAGCTGCAGTCTGCGTGGCTCCAGGAGGCTTTTTTCTCGCTCTAACAGTTCGCAGAGAGTCTTGCAAACTTAATTCGTGTTCCTCGACTTTCTTCTGTGGCCCTCTTGGTGCTTTACCTGACTTTGTTGGCCTCTTTGTTGTAGCTTCTGACTCCTGTTTTGTCTGTTCTTCTGCTGATGGTGGCAACATTTCATTCATGCTCTTATTTACATGATCATCTTTCACAATGTTCTGACCGTCTGTTTTGTTGTCTGTGCATTTACTCCTTATTGACTTTACCTTGTTACTTTTGTTTGTGACGTTATGGAACTTTTCAGAAGATTTAACAGCCTTTTTTCTACCTTTCACTTGACTTTTGGCAGTTTGCAGCTCCTCTGAATCATCTACTTTTTTTGCATCTGCTTGGATTCCTTCTTGGGTCTCTATCTGCATCTGAAGATCTTTGTAAATTTCCTGTAAAATCATTTATTTTTCTTCAGAGAACAGTAAATCCTGGATGCAGAAACTTGCACCAAGCACAAAAAGAAACAGGTTTACAGTATAAATCAGTATAAGTCAGATTCTCACCTCTTGTTGTGCAAGTTCAGCTGTCAGGTCAGATAACTGGCTCATCAATCTCTGTATCTTTAGCTGGGAGCAGATAAAAATGGTCAAAAACCATTTATCAACAATACAATGTTCCACAAGTTGGAGCCTCTTACCTGTTCACTGGCAATTTGTTTTTCACGCCGCCCCCTCTCTTCAGCTTCTTTCTTTCTCCTATCACAGGAATCCACATGTTAGCTGTTACGTTTTGCGTGTTTAAGCTTCCCATGAGCACATGAATGAACAAAAAAGCCGACTGTACATTTATCCTTCAAAGCACTGCAGATATTTCTTCAATACTGAGCAGAAACCAACTGCTACCAGAGCTGAATGAAAGGAAAGACATTGATGAGTAAAATAGACAACACTGGCCAATTACTTGTTGACCACCATCTTTTCCTTCCGAGCGAGCTGAGTCTTCTTCTCGTCCATGGCTGTGTGGATGTTTTCTGTCGTCACCATTGCCAGCAGGGACTTGGTGTCTAGGTCTGTTAAGTCAGCCGATGGCGACGAAATTTTGAGGACAACCTTCACCAACTCTGTGATGTCTTCACAGGATGGAAACTGACAGACAAAAAAAACAAAAGAAAACAGAACATAGATGCATTAGGTAATGTAAAAAAGCCAGTGTTTCAGCACCAACATGCCTTCCTTCTTAAGCACAGGTTCTTGTCACCTTCTATTGAAATTCAGCAAAACTCACCTTTTTGAGTTCTGCCTCTGCTGTATCCCTCAAAGCACACGCCAACTCTAAGGCCATGGTTTCTTTCTTCAGCAACCTCTGCACGTCTTCCAGGTCACCCTGTGATAAGCATACTGCCAAATTAGTAAAAACAGCAGTGATTGCAATCAAGGTGCCAAGACGACGATTGTAATCGGGCAGCAACAGTGTCTGAAAAACTGAATTACCTGGTATTTTTTAATAAGCTTCTCTTCTTTCATCTTTTTAATGAATTCCAAGTCACCAGCAGTCAACTCGTAGCCCTTCATCCCTTTCAGCATGGAATTAGGCTCTTCTGGTTCTGAAATGTTTTTCCAAGCAAACAATAAAAAACAACTACTGCAGGAAGGACTGCAGCTTCACATGTGACTCTCGCTAAATTAAAAATTACATGAGCTGAGCTGATGCAGAATAAACCACAGTGACTGAATTCATTATTTGCGGCGTTGTTTCAGCACTTGATGTCTGGTTAAAGCCATATGTTTCTGATAATTACTCCCTATGCGAGTTGCAATGTAGTAAAATACTAGACTAAACCTCAAAGCAGCAGAGTTCAGTGCATAGATTAATATTTTTTCTATCATTTTGTACCTGTTTTTGTCTCATAGGTGCTGAAATCAGTCGTCCTGTTTTGGTCATGGTGATCTTGGTCCCTGCTACCTGCCTGCTGATACTGTAAGAATGAGAAAAGCAGATCGGATTGTGCATTCACGCTGATTGTGTTATGTTAAATGATCTCTGCATGTACCTCAATATTCTGCTGTGGCTCCTCACACCCGTCGTTTGACTCATCCGTACTAAAATCCAGGTGTCTCTTTACATCTGTCAGAGGTGGAGTCCTGGGGAGCTGTCGACCCGATGGGATGTAATTCCCTTTGTGACTGCTGTCTCTCAGAATCTCAAAGTATCTGAGTGACATGTCTGAAGTTCCCTCGGCTTTGAAAAACAAACTAAAAAGTGAAAAGCTGCAGGTGTTGTGCACAAATGTTGCTGCAGAGCTTTGCTGGTTGTTTCCACTGCGCTCAGTTCAGTGTGAAGCTCAGCAGTTTTAATCATCACTGAAACATTACTTTCACCTGTGGCAAAACTTTGTCTGATTACTCCTCTTGGCCAGTAGATGGCGACAGATTATTTCAGTAAAGGTTGTGCCTGCTTGTATTTGCATTTTTTATATACCTCTATTTACTACGTGTTAGCAGTAAGTATTGTACTACTCTGCCATTATTTGACAGCTGGAGTTACTCAGGTTTTTCTAATGAACAGATTTATTTACCAAACTTATTTAAAAGTTAGCTGTTACCTGTAACAGCTTACTTAATTAAATTCCCTCAGTAGTGTAATGTAGCAGGAGGAATCACAGTAACAGACATACTCACAGCTTCATTAAGAGACACTTTTAATTGAAAGAGCACAAGCAACCACAGTGTAGTCACTGTCATGTGGTTTCACAATATTCAGTCCTGTTTTAACCGCACAGGTCAGACAGGCAGGTGTACAGACAGACAGATGGACCATGATACAAAATAGCTGGATAGCCAACCAAAACCCTGTCTATCTTTAAACCGGTGGTGTCACTGTGCCAGTCCCACATGTTCTGTGGAGCTCCAGGAAGAGGAGAGTGCTGAGTCGTAAATACCTGTCTTTAAACTGCCCGCTCCCATAATGTCAAAGCACAGAGGAAGAGAGAGAGAGAGGGTCAGAGAGTGTGTAAGATAAACTGAAACTTTACAAGACCAACCTGACAGCTAACAAATCATTCGTCCATAAAAATCTAATTAAATATTACTTTTCCAATATTGGTCATGCCAGTGATTCCTCTCTGGTGTAAGTATCTTTGTCTGTCATGTAGCTGTTTTTTTCAGTGGCAGGAAATGTTAAGCAGATGGTCCACTGCTACCAAACTTTACAAGAAAATCCCTTTATTAAGTAAATGTGTCTGAGAGATGATCCATAGCCTTTAAAATAAATATTAACATTAACAAATGTTGCAGAGCTTAGATTAAAAGACACAGAGGGACCACAATGAAACAATACATGATCATAAAGTGTCACACGATGACCTTAAGTAGACACAAAATGATGCCACCTCCCAGTTTGGTGTCATACCTCAGATGTGGTTCTTCATTCATTTTTAATGCCGCCTCTGCACACAAACATAAGCCAGCAGTTACCTTTACATAATTGGAAAAAGCCTTTTGCAATATATAAATGTAATTCATAGGAGACAGGGCTGTGCCCCCAAAGCCTCCCAGACGTCAATCAGACCATCTCATACACTCACATGTTGTCACACAAAACAAATCCACACTGGTTATTGTGTGTCCTGTAAAAGCTCTCTGGTGCCAAAGAAGTGTTCCCAAAAAAGGTCATTTACAGCTGCTCTGACACGTAGTGTATTGAACAGACGGAGCAGACAGGTCGTAAAGGGACTGATAAAATAGCACCCTGGTGGCTGTGGATGGAGCCAGAGTGAGGACTGCACAGAGACAGAGGCTCTCTTGCTGAGAGGCTAATGGAAAAGGGTTGGTGTCAGCCTTTTATCTCCAAGAAACAAAAGAAATGACGCAGCTAACTACAGCACAGCTCGGCGTGATACAGCTGAAGGTGTTCGTGTCCACGTCTGAGTTTAAATGCCCTGAAACTTAATAAGAAATTTACTTTTTGAGCAATATTGAAGATTTGACTCACAAATCTTCATGATTACAGGAACTCATTTCCACATTCAGACATTAAAGAAATGATTCAGCTGATGCCCTTGACTTGCTGTGTGGTACGCTTAGATCAGTAATTCTTGCATGTGACTCCTTAAAATGAAGATATACTACACTAAATACATTTGCTCTACAACTTACTGCATTGATTCAGAGATCGGACATTAATATATATTCACAATATGATCTGTAATGGTTTGACGTATCTTTGTTATTCGTGGTTTGGAGAACATTTTCTTTTTCTTCCCTTTAACTCCAAACTAATCCACCTTCACATTGTCAGCTCTTCATCACCTTAAGAGCTCTCACGAGGGCTTGAATAGACTTTATTTTCACTACTTCTGGCTTTGTGGGAAAATGCACTTTACATCTGACATTTACTTCGAAGTGTACTGTGCAGCTAAAACGAGTTCCTGTAACAAATGTATAACTGGAGCATCACGGCCTATAATGACTGTGGAATATAACACATGGAACAGGAATGAACAACTGTGTCACTACGCACCAAGAGTGGATGTGTTAGAATAAAACCCTTCATACTCTTGGCCCTCTGTGGCATATTGTGATTTGCTGTTAGTGTATAGTTTCACAGACACACTCACACACACACACACACACGAGAGCTCTGAAACCGGTGCCGTTACACGTTCTTTTAATTTGCTGATATAATGGAGTCTTTGAATTGTGGTTTCAAGCAAGTAGAACCAGCTGTTTATTTGAGCTCATGATAGTCATATCCAATAAGTTTCTTTGACTTTGAGGCAGAGAAATGAGTAGGTGTGTGCCCCGTTTCACAAAGCTGCAGTCAGAACAGCTGAGTCACTTCCCCTATACCAGTGTAGGCTGAAAAAAGCAATGTTTTTAAGGAAATATCTCTCATCGTTTTCTCCTCACTGACTCACTTTGCCTTCACTCTATTTACCGACATATTGTGCATTAATCTTCTGTTCAGCACCCACCACGCATTTCATTTACAAGTCTTGAATGCAAAGTGTTGTAGCAATAGGGGTCACACGCTTGATGCGTACTGTTAGAATTAAAGGAAAACTGACTCACAACTGCAGGAAGCTGCAACCATTAACTGATTAACCAATTACAGTTAGGTCCATATTGGAACGATGACACATTTTTTGGCGTTTGGCTGAATCTGAGCGGACAGAATAGCCCTTACACTTTATACTTTCATCAATAAACTGCAGCCATACGTGCTCACACCATAACACTGTCTACACCATGTTTGACAGATGATGTGGTATGCTTCAGATCATGGGCTGTTCCTTTCATATTTCATACTTTTCTCTTCCCGTTATCGTACGGGTGTGGTTCCTCTTCTTCAATTTGCTGAGAAAAGATCCCTCCTTAAGCAGTTCTTAATAATTCACTATCTCGAGACTGCTATGGTCTGTAAAGCACTGATACACACACACACACCTGTGCAAATAAGTGAGTTGGTCGGGAAATGTATGACAGCGGTGTCAAGCAGAAGAGCGACTCCAGCTGAGTCTTAATGCAGTTAAGGTCATGCACACACACATGCGCAGAGGAACACACATTCACACATATCCACAGGTCAACAGACTTTGAATAGAAAACTAATTCATTTAAAAGCAATTTATTTTAGCTTTGCATGCTATCTGAAGCTGGACAATGCCCATAATTCCATTACTGCTCTAATGCATCCTGAGGGACTGCTGCGACTCAACCGTCTATGACCCTCCAGCCTCAGAAACCCATTTTGTAAAACCAGCATGGTGGTCAGTCATTAGAAGTGCCGGGCACCACTCGACTCAAAGTCACAAAAATCACTTGAAGGTTCTTTGTTAAAGGGGAACTCCACCGGTTTTAAACATGCGTGTCTGTTTACAGGTCTTAGGGAGAACTACTGCATGGTGTCACCTGTGCCATGTGATTAAACTGTCAGCAGTTAATGTTGAGTTGCATTATGGGTAATGTAGGCTCCACAGTCACAAGCAACAAAATGTAGTAATTTTCCATACGTAGAGTGTAGTGTTACCTTTTAAATAATAGAATTGGAAACAGGTTATAAGGAATGTGTAGTACATATTGGTACCATTGTGTTCTTTATTTTTTCCATCAACAGAAAAATAAATCTAAACTCCTCTCTAAATATTTCTCCTGACGGCCCTCAATCCACCTCACTCTTCCTCTCCTCAAGGACAGTAATAGACTCCCAAGGGCTCAGTCTTCTGTCAAGGACCATATGGTACCGTCAGAGTGTGTGCTGTGTCCAAGTGTGTGTGCCGTAGAGGGAGGGCAGCCGTGGCTCAAGGTGTCAGAAGGGAGGCTGGTTTAAATTTAACTGCAACAGGGCTGATATCTGCATGGCAGGTCCCGTCTCTCCCCCTCTGCTCTCTCTTTTTCACACACACACACACACACACACAATCTGTCTTCACAGTCCCCAGCCACAGACATCATCACACACACACACACACACACACACACACTCTCACAGCAGCAGCTCCCTCAGTCTGTCAGGAGACGCTCCTCTTCCTCCTCTTCTCTTCTCCCACCTATCAGACCACCTGGATTGTACGAGAGGCCAGCTGAGGACACGGCAGAGGAGAGAAAAAGGACGCTCACCCTCACGCTCAGACAGGAGAGCAGAGCAAACATTCACAGTGAGGATAACGCTTCATCTGAGCCGGCAGGCTGAAGGCACAGCCAGTGCACTGCAGAGGCACAACAGCACAGACTCCCAACGCCTAACACTTTACTGTGAGAGGTAAGACTGCAGCCAATATTCATCTCTTCATAAATGTTTATACTGTACGTTATTCATCAATAAGACATTTCATTAAAAAGTTTCCTGGATTATTTTTTAATATTAAATTCTCTATTTTTGCGAAGACAACAGAAATCTGTAACGAACAAAAGCTTAAAGCACAGATTGCAGATTAGCAGTGGGATGTCTAACTTCATTGGATTTGCTGAACACTTAGAGAGCAGCATATAATCTGCGTTGTGGCAGCTTTTCTGCAAGGTTGTTGCTAATTAGACAGATATAGAGATTAGAGACCAGAAGAGAAAGACTCCCACAGGCTCTGGGGGTCACAGGGAATGCCGACTGATCTTAATTTAATCTAAGTGGATTGAATTTGCCCTAATTGTATTGAATTTATTTGGCCAAGAAACAAAAGATCTGAATCATAGTCTGACTGCGATGACAATTGTCCATTAATTGCCTTGTATTTGCTCACAGCCCTTTGCTTTAACGCTTACCTGCATTTTGCAAACATACAGTAAATCACTTGCTGCTTAACAATTAATTCTGCAGATGAGGGCAAAACATGATATCGCCCTGCAAGTGTGCCCACCACATCAAAGCTTCATGATAATTCATCTACCTCTGTGCAGTGATACTGAGTGGACGATGGTGTTGCACGACGAGTCATATCGGTTGCAGCAAGGGAATTTCCAAAGGGCAGCGTGTCCATGAGAACCTGCGGCAGTGTCATACGGTATCTAAGTGCAGGGTGGATGGGTGAGGGAGGCTAGGGGGTCAAGTTACCAAGCCTGGACTCGTGTCTCAGTTTGGAAACAGGCGAAGAGAGAGAGAGAGACAAACAGTCAAATGTCAGCCCAGTATAGCAATTTCACGGTAAAACTCACACAGATGTTATTATTTTTCCAGTTTGGCTTAAGAAATGCCACAGATCTTATCACATGCTCAGACAAGATGTTTTAAACTGGCATCTGTAGTTTGATGACGTGCCTCTATGTGGTGGTCAGCACAGTCAAAATCACAAGTTACTGTCATTTTCTGTCATCTTGAACTACGGGCAACTGTTGGCTAAATTCCCAATCTGTTTATGACTGTTAAAAGTGTGTGGTGTGACAGAAGGAGACCCCAGGACGCTCCAGATGCAGCTTTAAAAGACTTGGGTTTTGGCATGCGACTCGGAGTGACAGGTTAATCAGTTTAAGTATGTATGATAGCGGGACGAAGAGCCATAACCTTCTGGTGCTGGTAATCCGCCGTAAGACAACAAGGCCGTGGCCTAAACAGACTGATCAGCAAGTTTACGGTGATGAAGCTTAAATGATTTACAGTAAACGAATGGTATCACATTAAAATTCATTAGCTGCTGTGTTTTTTTTGTTCTTTTCATGTTACTGCTTTGATCTAAATCTCCCTGCAATCTCTATGCAATCCAATTGAAATAGTTTTTTTAGGCGAGCTAGTGTCTCTGTCAGTCCACCACTGAAATAACCTCTGGGCTGTTTTCTAACAGGACAATGAGGTAGAAATTTTTGGTTTAACATGTTCAACCACAGGGTGAATTGCTATTAACTTTTACATACATTCATGTTTACCCCTACCAGTAGTATATTTTGTATTTTAAATTTCTGCCTTTTGAGATAACAATATCGACCATGTAAGGCCACACGATAAATCTGATAGTATGCAGGTAAATAAATGGGATTTGAGCAGGATGTCACACTCATAACAACTCGCAGACAAAGTATCGTTAGTACAGTATAGTTAGGCTTTTCTGCATTTTTATGACTTTTAAAAGCAAATATGATGATATTTTTGATAGTATTTTCCTTTTCTGCAGCAGAGCACCTTGCTACAAACTCATTGTCTTTCAAGCTGATTGACAGTTTGAGGGTAGTGGGGCAGAGATCATTAAAAAAAGTCATCCATTAAGGCAAACCTCCTGGCACCTTGAGCTTCGCCAGCTGTAGGTGGGATTAGGAGGCCTGGCTCAGAGGCTTTATTAAAGGTGTTTTAGTCATCAATGAGGGGAGCTCCTCGCTGGGACCACGCTGGGAGTGAGTGTGCGTGTGAACGAATCAAAGCAAATCTCTTCTTGATTAGTCTTTAAAAAAACAGATCAAACGCTTTTGCTGTTTGGTCTTAAACGCATTTTTATCCCCCTGGAGTGTTTCTACTCAGCAAATCACTGGAAAAATCAAACACAACTGGGCTGAGTTCGGAGCGAAAACTTTTCTTATGATTAACAGAGCTTTCTCACAGTTTACAGATGCTCCACCAAACAGACACATGAGGCAAGGAGATGGTGGGAAGTTCATGGGCCATAACTGCCATTCTGTCTGTTGACTGGCGGTGGCTCCTCTCATTATCACCAAATGCCTGCTGAAGTGTCCCTGAACCTAATGTGATGCAAGGAGAGTAAAGAAAAAACATCAATAAAATGTCATTACATGTTACATTTTAGGATCAGGCTGTGCTGAAGCTTGGATCACGCTAATCAGAATTCATGAGCTGTCTTTCCCTGAGTTGATGAGACGCTGAGTGAGCTGTGACCAGAGCAATAAATTGCATCATGCTTTTAACACTTTGTATATTATAAAGGGATGGTATCCTTCCCATTTAGCTGCCTTTAAATTACTTGACATGTTATTTTGTAAAACAGAAAGAGCTGATCCAGAAAAGATGTAGCTATTAAAGTTCATGTGTGTGAAACTACTTTTGGTTTTGAATGTAGACTTTGTAGAATTGTGCTGATTTATCACTTGTCACTGTGGTTTTTTAGCACTGAAGTGGGGTCAACCAGTGCAGGGACAGTGTGGACTGAGGGACACATGACGCTTGGCTGCAGGAACAGTGACTTGTTTCAGTCGTAGAGATCCTGTTTCTCTCACAGAATACCAGCCACTCAGGGCTCTGGGAAAAGAGTCCTATATATATATATCAAGAGAGAAACGCCAATGTTGTCCAACATTAGTCAGTCTCTATCTCTCGCAGCTTGACCTGCAGCCTTCGGCTGTCAAGTGAAGTCAAAATAAGTCAGCTGAGATCGGTTTGTACAGCAGTGTGGGCAGTGACAGATCAGCTGGAAGGTTCTTTCGTAGAAACTGTTCCCATGAGAGCAAGTGAAGACACAGAAACATTGAGGCTCTCGGACAGATGACTATAAAAAAGGAAAGGTCTGCATTAGGAAAAAGGGCCGGGGGCAGTCATTTAGTCACTGTATTTTTAAGCGTACTAAAGGACATGTATGGGAGAAGTTGTTAAACAAACTCGTATCATGAAGTTACAGTTTAAATTATCCCTTGATAAAACACACTATGGGTAGCTGTTCCATTATCTTTATGTTGCATTTTATCGCTGACACCTTACTTCAGCAAAGCCTTTCCTCTAGGTGCACGACCACAGAAACTGCTTGAGTCTAGGTGCATAAATAATTCACGTCCATATCTTTAAGCCTGCGCTGGAAGAGCAGTTATAGTATGGTAGTACAGCGCAAATATTCGCTGCTCATCGCTGTGGAAATGTAAAAGTGAGTAATGCTTGTGCTGCATCACTACACCATGAAGCATTAGTGATGGATGACTGTCTGCGCTGCATTAAAAACTCTCAGCAGGAAATGATAGCTGGAGGCTCCAATTTTATGTGTGAAAATGCAACATGGTGAAAAAAGCTTAAAACTCAATGTTTCTCTTTGAAGTGGCTTTGAAGTTTACATTTGTCCCTTACATACTCCAAAAGCCAATAACCTGCTCAGGCAGACGGCTTGAATCGGTTTTGTCATGTCTGAGAATTTGTTATTGTCAGATAAAATTTCAATCATCTTCGCGTCTGTGTTTTCTGTTTTCTCCACATCGCATGCTTTGACAGGAAGACAAAAAAAGAAAGAGAGCCGACAGGAGAATATCAGAAGCCAAGCAAATAGAAATGTGTTCGTGTCTCCTCTCATGAGGGTTTGTCGCACTTTCATGTACTTTCACATGAACAATAAACCACTGAAGGAATACTACATGAGGAAGTCACACTATTATTTATCAGACAAGATTTCGGAAACACCTTGACAGTATTACTACATCGCACAACTTAATTTTATGCCTTTGAGCATTAATTATAAAGAAGCAACTTGTTGCCAGAAAGCATTTGTCACCATGATTGAATTTTAACCCTGGCTGTCTTTTTCACTTCCTGATGCTATTAATGTTGGTCATATGCACTGTGCAGATCCGTCAGTGCATCACCACCTTTACTTTATTTAGTCCCTATGTTCTATGTTAAATATACGACTAGGGTCCACTGAACTCAGATTCCTCTGCGAGATGTTTATCTTGCAGGAGGGTCAGTGTTTTCCATCGCGCAGCAGAAATGATCAGGGGCCATGTGCACTATGAAATCCACAGGTGCATGTGGTGCACAGATTAGATTTCTCTTAAAAACTCAAACAAAACATGTAAGTTACATTTTTATTCTTGGGTTGTCAGTTACAGTGAGTCACATGATTCTGCTCAACAGCACCTCTGAAGTTCACTTATTAACACCTTGTTATTTACTGAGGGTTATGTATCAGACTGTTTCAAGCACATACCCCTCAGTAAATTCACAACACACTGAATTTAGCCCTTTTTTTGGAATTGATTGAACAACTTAAATCTAAAGTGCTAATTAGTGAACTTTACAGGTGCTCATATGTGGACATGTTACCTTCCTGAAACTACTAATAAATACTACAAGTTAGTAAAGTTTGCACTAAAAACAAAGAGCAGCATTCTCAGCATGATTTCAGTTTATTTTTTGCGTACTTAATCAGAAATATACTAAACTAAAAACGCTCACATCTTGCTGCTATTCCTGCGTAGTATTCCCACCGGGGACTCGGCTTTGGTTGGTTGTGACATTCCTGGCATATGTAACATGATTGGATAAAGTAACACAGGTGGCCGCCTGAGAAAAAAATAAAACTTACCAAGAAGCCCTGCTGTTAATGCTCCTCTCTGAGGTTAAGACTCTATTGTTGGCCCTCTCTGTGTTTGCTGTTGCTATAGGAATGGACCCAGCCGAGATGAGAGGGCTTATGATAGATCTGTGGCTTTTGCATTCACTAAATGACGGGGTCAATTATCGAGCTATTTTCTGATGACCCACTAACATTTTCCCTGCTGCCTCTTACTTAAGAGAAGCGAAGCACGTTGTAAGCAGCAGAAACACAGGAGGAAGGAATATGAGTTTTACAGTGGTGAGAAATGTCTGTGTGTCAGTTAATCATTACAATCTGGACTTGTGCCTAGTTCAGTGATGGACAGATTTTTCTCAAATGGCAGTGATTTGTACACAGTGGCATTGTGTTTGGCAGGAGCGCTGCAGTGTCAGAGTGGGACAAGGCCCAGAGCTCAGCAGCACATAGTGTCGGTGAGGGCGAAGGAGGGGTACATTACACTCGTCTGCCAAGATGACTCATAATCAGAGCAGACGACCATTGCTACAATAGTACTTTAGTGTTTGGTGTCCACGCTGTCAAGGATGAATTACAGCTTTGGGCCAGTCATCCTGAAAGAGCAGCAATTCTAAAGCAACCTACATCTCTACATTTCTATCTGAATCAGAGGCGTTTAAAGGCCTTTATGCACAATACAGCATAGTACAACTCTACTGAAAAGACTTCTGAATGAGCTAACTTGAAGGAAATACCTGTTAAGACTGCAGTGATGACTCATACCACAATTCAGTACAAGACAATAACAGATACAGAATCACAGCACTGCTTGTTCAACTGAAGTACGCAGGGTTTTTGAAAAAGAGAACATAGATCAATCAAACGCTGCTTTGCTGCTCTAAAGCAGCACATTCACTGAATATTAAGAAAGCTGGAGAAGGAGTCAGAGAACTGCATTATTATCCTCTATTTTCAAATGCTGGAATAAACTCTCTCGAGAAGCTTTAGTGCCTTGCACCAGTCATATAGCTGGACGTATTTAACGATTTGACATTGTATCCCGCTCTGCCGAGTTCAGTTCTGCTTGGTTTATTTGTTTGCGTTTAATCAAAAGCGTTTCCCAGCATTAAGCAACGACAGAGGCCAAATGTCTTTCACAGCAGGTTTTCAGTAGAGACTGAAAAACAACTAAAATAGAGTGAATATTGGACCAGGTGGCCAGAAACATGACTCCTGATCAATGCTAACGTTGCACTGTCACTGTTGTGTGTATAAATAAGGTTGAAAAGTTAGGTGGGACGACAAATTGCTCTTTCCAGATGCCAGATTCATTGAGAGTAAAAGCAGAATCACGTGTAATGTGACATGATGAGCCTGTCATGTGTCTATATTATTCATTTTATAATTCTTCAGTCGTCACACTGTCAGCTGAGCTAATGAAGTGGGAAATTGGAGCTTTAATAAAAATAGGGATGAAAAATCACGGACAATTGAGCCCCGGATGAATTAAAATCACTGAGCAGTGCAGGTGATATTCAAATAATCCCACCCACTCATTCATATGCTGCTAAATAGTGAGATCTTGATAAGAGATGTCTCATAACAATAAGGACAAAAACGATCCTTAAAGACATCTGAATGCACAAACTTCAATAAGTGCTCAGTAAACAACTCCCATCTACCTGTTTGTTTAGAAATCAGATACAATCCACCAATTGATTTGCTGATTTGCATTATCCTGAAGACAAAGCCCCTCAGCGTGCTGTCATAAAGTCGATGCTCTAATTACAGCGCAGACATTTGACTTGTAAATAGCTCAAGGTGTGACTCATTGGACAGATGCTAAGGAGGTTGCTGGGCAACTGGGCTGAAGCCAGGGCTGCAGGGAAATACAGGTGGATGGGAGCAATCCACACACTGAATTATCATTTTTAATATTTTTGGTTAAATAGACAGCTGTTCCCCTGATGAAGATGATACTGTTGAATGAATAGCTGTGTCCCAGACCTGTGCTACAAACATATAATGTATTAAAGTATGGAGTAAATCACCAGTAAAGTGTCATAATTAGGCAAATTGAAATTATTTTCTAATGTTATGTTGATTCTGTGTGTACAAACTACACAACTGTACACATATTATAGTATATACTGTATTTAAATTTGTATGTAGTGTACGTCAGTGGTTTGTGCTGACAACGGTCTGTCCTGCTGGCAGGTGCACGTCATGAGGCTTTAAGACTTTAGAGTAAAGCTCACGGTGTCAACAAACTAACCCTTAACCCTTAACATACAGCTGCACCACTGACCTACAACCACTGATCCAGTGACTGACACATTTTAGCAAGTGGCAGCGGCGCACATCACATTACTTCTTTACCCTGGAATCGCATTAAACTCTTTATTTCCTCAGTGGCTGCAGAGGGCTGAGGAGACTCAGCCATCCATGCAAATTCACGTACTGATGTTAAAGTGACAGCTTTGAATTTCCTCCTTATGTTCATTAAAACTTTAAAAGTCATTTACAATTAAACTACACTTCAATCTAAAGGTAACGATACGATAAATGCACAAAAATACTCAGTTCCTCAGCAGGATATAGTCCAGCATCATAAGCTTTCTATTTGCTTCTACTGTACAGGGGATTGAATGACTTCTAATTTTAGCCTGACGTTTGTTGGCTGCTGCACAGTTTGTATTACAGGCAAAAAGACGGTCATTGGTTGGCGAGATAATGAGAAATGTTGTGATATTTCTGTGTCATTTGTGACTTGATATTACAAGTTTCTAAAAACTAGAAATGTTTTTTTCAGTCATGCACTTATGAGATTATCAGCTAACTTGTCATTATGGGCTATTGCAAAAATAGACATCTTTTATTTTCATGTAATCTATTACGTGAGGCTCAGTGCAGCTGTGCTTCGAATTAAATGCTTTCACTCGCATGCTAACTCATCGGCACATTTCAAATGATCAACTGACATAAAATATTAGTGACGTCGCAGTACCTGATAATTATATGATGTACAGTATATTCTATGTCACATGCAGGTGCTGTTGTTCGGATGGTTACTGTGACAATAATCAGATTATGTTCTTGAAATGTTACCTAGAGAATTACAACATTTGACCGAACAAATATACAAATCAGTGATAACTGACAGTTGAAATGCAGCCTGTTAGACAGAGTTAATCTTTCAGTGAGTGGCAGTATGTGTGTACCCTGAAGGCAAAGTGACAGCATGTGGACCCACTAATGGATGCTGTGACCCTGTGATCACCTAATGTCAATCCTCTGTCACTACACAGATGGATGGACTGACCGGGAATGCACTGGTGAATGAATGAGCGCGTGCTGATGCCTCGTTTGTTCATCTTTTGAGGAGTTTTTGTCTGCTTTGTAGCGCATTTCTTTTGTCTTATCTTTGTTTTTCCCCTTCCCAATTCCTCTCAGTGTTCTTTCAGCTTGACGCGCTTTTACTTAACATGTTATTTAGAAAGTATGGGTTCCAAAAACTGAATATAAGGTACTGTATGGTTTCAATGGCACCATGTGAGTGCCTGCTGCGCCTAATTGTTCCTAATGGAAAATAGTCTACACTTTCTACTCAAAGCACTTTTACACTGCTTCTCATCCTCCTAATCATGCACACGCACAAGCATTCAGAGAAAATAAGCAGCAAAAGACCAGTCACAAAAATAAAAAAGTACTGCCATCTGCTGGCTAAACAGAGCTAGGTGTCCCTGTAATAAACCCTGTCACTTCTGTACAACACAAAAGTAAGGCAAAGTTATTATGATTACCTGAAATTAGGATGGACACTACAGAAAAGTAAAAAAAAGAAAAGTAACTTTCACCATAATGTACTGTTCCAAATACTGTGCACCTGGTCACCTGCACATCAGATTTATGCAATCTGCTCAATATTTCAGCAGAAAAGTATCTAAAACTGGCATAAAAACACCTCAAAATCCACATCACTGTTTCCCTCTGACCGTGATTTTACTTTCCTTTCATGTGTTTATCTGGATGTCTGGAATAAAACAGAGGGGATCATGCTGTCAGGATGTTGGGGCACCTACACTAGGTGATGCGTCTTCTTCCTTGGTGGCCCTTGTGGTCACATTTCAGCTATTCACACCTTCCTACCATCGGATCTGTGTGGAGCTGCTCTGTCATGCTGGGCACACACAGGACCCTCAGTGGGGACAAAACGGAAGCAAGGAAAGAGATCTGGGTGTTAGAAAAATGTTGCCTAATCAGTGGAAATTCAGAAACACACACACGCACACACACACACTGTCACTGAATACCAAACCAGTGGCAGGCGCCAACAATTCAGCTTCACAAGGAACACATTTAGCTGCTCTGGCAGGGTTGGTACAGTGGTACCGTAAACAGGATGCACATTTGTTTCGTCTGTTGCTTCATTTAATCGGTTTTTGTAATTGCGGAGCTTTTCCCGTAACTGGTGTAGGAGGTAGAATTTATTTTCAGTGCTTCGTGTCCTCTGTCTGCCAAGTCACAGGTTTAAGTAAAAAGAGACATTTACATTTAATACATTTCCTAAAATATGTACACTATAGACACAGGAGGTTACTCAGGCAATAAAGAATCAGCTGCTATTTTAACAGTAGAAGCTTTCTGTGGTTTGCACAGAAGCCTGAAATGAATTCTGTGAACTCAGATGATCTCCATTAATCTGAAAATGTGGGGTCTGAATAGATTTTAATGATAAAAACGTGAAACGTCTGCAGAGTGTGTGGCTGAGATCTGCTCTGTTTCTTCTTCTTACACTAAATACAGAATTAGTCCAGACAGTAGACACCTGTGAGATGTTTGAAAAAGGAAAAATAACGAGTAAAAAGTATTTAACAGATTAACGTTTTAATCTTTCCACTAAGGGTTAAGTAGATAATAGCTTCACTATGCTCAGCAGCTAGTCGCTAACTTTTTTATCTGTGGTTTGGTGCTGAGCAGGCGATGTACAGAAGGGGTTTATCACAGCTACTGCACAGAAAATAAGTTGCATGCTCCTGCTGGAAACACAGTTGATGAGAGGAAATTAAAACACTAAAGGACAATAAAAAAAAGACAAAGCTGGAAGTTTCTAAAGCTGAGAGAGTTTGTCCGTTTTTGTTAAAACAATATTGAAGTCATGCCAGAATCTGAAACCTGAAAAGTCCGTCCGCCACCGAACTGAGAGACCCTTCACTTTTGGTTTGTTCAGTGTGACACCCAGTGGGGTGATATTATAACACCCAGAAAGCTCCTGGCCAACTCAAACCCTGTCCGCCCTCTGGCTTCTCTGTCTCATAATCACCTGCTCTAAAACAGACAAGGTTACAGTCTGATGACACTGAGCATGGAGCACCTGCCAACACATGAAAGCAGATACAGGATATTAAATGTATTGGGCGTGCTTAGAACTTGTATTGACGCTGCTGACACGAGAGTCCACTGGGCTAAACATAGAGCTTTTGCAGCTGCAAAGGGGAAGAGTACGAGAAAGAGGTTTATTCCGTGTGTGTCCTGTTCTGTTTGAGTCAAAACAGCACGACCAGCCCCATTAAAAAGTCATTTAGTCTCAGTTCTGGTTGAGAGGTCGCTGAACTTCGGCACTGCTGTCTGTTTTTGTTTTCTGCAGTTAAATGTGAATTATTTGGCCTGAGCTTGCACAAGAAATCTCTGATTTAAAATGAAAGCTTCAACAATTAAAGATAGTACACACACACACACACACACACACACAGTGTAAAACTGTAAAACTGTCCTTATGCTCGGAGCCAAGCATGAGGTCATGAGAAAGACACGATCTCTTAGCAACGCTGTTACACAAAAGCATACAAACAATCAGGCAGTATGTGTGCATTAACACATTCAGAACAGTAAGACGAAGACCTGGCTCCTACCAGACTGAAAACTCATTTAAATGTAAACTTGGCAGAGGAAGCACGACTCCCCAATCCATGCACTGTCTTCCTTCTTCCCCAGACAGATCACCTACGTTGTCCTTGCGGATGACAAACAGCTTTATGTCATGATACCTAGATGAGCTAAGACATCAGAAACAGATTCATCGTTTGTTTTGGCTCAGTCTCTTTTCTCAATCTGCCAATTATATTCTCAATTCACATACATTCCTTATTAAATGTTCAGCCTATAAAATGTCACAAAATAGTCAAAGGCTGCATCTTCAGATTTCTTATTTTGTCTGAGCATCGGTTGAAAAGCCGAAGAGGTTCAAAATAATTGTTCATTAATTTTCTGTCAGCTATAATATCAACTAATCACTTCAGCTGGATGAACACTTAAGACGTGTCCTACTTACAAAGTGGAGAGAAGTTTCAGTAGTAGAAAAACAATATGCAAGAGATGAATATTGCATGAAACTTCCCACGTGTGATGTGGAGACTTGAAATCTTCAGGTCAAACGCCTATAGCTGTATATACAGTATATATATATATTATTTTATTAAGAGATTGGCAAAAAAAGCCTTGACTGAGCGAAACTTTTAACGGCAATTTGGCGCCCCCTGGTGAAATTCAGATGCCCTTTTGGGAGCAGTACATTAGTCATCAGTCCTCTAAAAGCAGATGTCAAGTAAGAACTACATAATAGAAACCCCTCATCATATGCACAGCTCTGTATCTTAAAACAACTGCCTGCCCATACAGAAACATGTTTGCAGGATAAATTAACTAAGCCGACACAGTTTGTGGCCGGTCCAAAGATTTCCTAGGATTGCATCATCCAGCAGAGATGAGGCCTGGATGTAAAGAATGTGCAGCAGCTTCCTTTATCACCACAGCGCTATTTGTAAAAGCTATCAAGCCCTGCAGCAGAAGTCACTGTCATATATCGTGCAGCTTTAAATAACAGCTGAAACATCTCTGTTTGTGAGCCTGACTGCTGCTCCTCAGACGCTTCTGGAGGAATTACAGCCTGAGCCCTAAGCTGTAGGCGACTTCAGTGCAGAGGAATTCCCAAACCGCTTCTCTTGTTGCCTTACAGTCCAGCAGCGCTAATGCGAGCAGGAAACATCTCCTATGGTTTTTTTACGACACCTCATCCAACCTCCAGGCCTGAATGCTGATCGCTACCTGTTGCTGTGGCAACCGGAGCACTGTTTGTAAACATTTCTCTTGCTTTTTTTTAGGGGGGCTCGATGATGGAAACCCCTCCAGCACAGCATGATGTTCGAACTACTGATGCTTTTAACACTGCTGAATAACAATTTAAGTGGCGCAAAACTAGTAGAAACACTAGAAGTATATTTATATTTTACAGTGGGAAATTAACCTCAAATGGCCTCATACCTTCTTCCAGGGCTCATCTAAAACTGTCCTTGTGCACTCTGGAGGCACATATTTATTAGCACTTACTGAAGCCATTCACATAAAGAATGTCCAACTGAATATATATTAATATGAAAGCGTCAGTGCTTAACAGTGGACTGCAAAATAAAAAGACGAAAAATGCACAGTATGATTCATATGTAATAGTCTTATCAAGCTTATTTCAAGATGTTTTCACTCTGCCCTGCCAAATAAATTTGAACCTCCCACTGAGCCAAAAGGAAAACGGGATCTCAGAGCTTTCTGACCTCCTCCGACTCTGTAAGCACGTAGTTTTTTCAACACTGATGCACATTGATAAAAATGAAGATGTAGTGATAAATGTGTAAAGAATAATGGATAAATAATTGCTTCAATTAATAACTCGTGTACAGACTTGCGTGGCACAGAAACATTTACTACTAGGGTCTGAACAAGTAACTAACAAATAGAGCTGCAAAATCAGTCTGGATCAAACTCCTCACTGCCACTGATTTAACAACACTTATAGATTACACTGTTCAATACTGTATATGGATGACATTCATTGCACCTGACACGGCCCAACTGGGTGTTGAACAACCAGCATCTGACCTGATTTTACATTCGCCAGACTCTTCTGTGGTCTGTGTAGTCAACAGTCAACAGCTTTTTACCTGTTAGCTTAGCACAAACAGCTAGCATGGCTCTGTTTGTCCACAGGTAACAAAATCTAAGCACATAATAAGTCCCTACTTAAACGAACTGTAAATGATGATTTCATGTGTACACTAAGCTCCAGACCGTCTGTAAGATCTTCTGTCTCTGCGAAGGATATACTGCTGCTCTTACATCTCTCCCACCCCTATTTTCCCTTTTTCTTTTCTCTTTTGATCTGCGTTTCTCTTCCCCCTCAATCATATTGACAGCAGCATGATGTCAGGCTGCAGGAATTTACTCTGTAATTTGCGTGTGCCTGTGCAGCAGAGAGTGCGGGTGTGCATGCATGTGTATGTTCTGTGTGTTTCTGCGTGCATGCCAACTGTCCACGCAGGCTGCTGTTTGCATGCGTATGTGTGTTTCCACTCACAGTAGAGGTGGGGGGGGGGGACGTTTTTGAAGCACACCTGCTTCCTCACCTTTCACCTTTCACCCTCTTCACTTCCCTCTGCTTTGCTTCCAGCTCACATGAAAAGTGAAGTCATTCCTAAAGAGCCACTTTTTTCCAGCTTTCTGGGACAGAAAGTGTTCCCTGTGAAAAAATCCCGATGTGCTGGTGAGAGTGTACTCAAACATATATTAATAATGTTTTGGTAATATCTGGGAAAGGCTTTTTATATGTATGTGGAGAGGGTGTGGTGGTGGTTTAGACTGAGAGTCCAAGCAGTCATAAAAAAAGATCAAAAGTCATAAACCTCCAAAATAATAAGCCTAATAATCCTTATAAGTGTTCAAATATGTGATAAAATTACTGGATTGCCATTATAGTCACAGGCTTTATGAGGGTTTATGAATTAGTGACCGACCGGTTGGCTTGGTGAGTTCATTGCGTAAAAACTGTTTGAATGAATGAGCCTTTTGACCTGGTAGCTAACTAGAGAAACCTTGGTGGTCCTGGCTAGACAGGCGCACACTGCCAACTGTTTCCAGTAACAGCTTTGCTTTTGGCTCCGGACATTGTCCTCATTGCTTATTAGACAACAACATATTTGGAAGGGCCTCAGGAAATGAAGGGGGAAAAAAAGAAACAGAATTTATGAATGAATAAGTAAGTTCTGTTTATTAACATTGCTAATTTTGGGCCCTGTTAGCAGTGTGGCTCTCAGTGTTGGTTTGCTCCAGGCTGAAATACGTCAGCAAGTACTGCATGAAATTAAATAAAGTAAATATTTGAGATTTGTCTAATAATTTGGTTCATTAGGATAATGTATTCCCTGCATGCATTATGCAAAACTGCTATACATACCACCCACTCTGATTCAAACTCGCTTGTCTTGTCTTGCTGCTACAAATACAAAACCATGTTTTAAAAACCCACAATACATATAATATTAATTTACCTTGTTTGTAGTTTAGGTATATTGTGGGATTATGGGAAATTTCTTTTTTGGGCCACAGCTGATTTGTTTTGGTCACTGGGTATAACTGGCAGAAAGGCGTGGCGCTGTATTGAACTTCAAAAACAAGCTATTCATAAGACGCAGGTGTGAATTAGCAATTGTTAAAATTTAACAAGTGCAGTCTCAGACACGCTTAACTATCTGCACACTTTCAAAAACAAATGCTTGGACTATTTTGGCTGGTTGAATATTGTTGCATGTCCGCTTTATACAACCACATGCACAGGGTATACGTCATCTATATATATATAAACGTAGGTGTATATCATATGAAAAGTCATAGAGACCCTTAACTGAAAAGAATACATTCATTGTATTGAGCGATTTGTTTTCAGTGTGTTGCCTTTATTGCCAAAATCAAACTAAGCAGCCAAGTCTGTTACATAAGATCTGAGCACCTGTTAAGCATAATATCACCTTCTGGCGCTGATCCCTGCTCGCAAAATGAAAAATGACTTTAGTCAAAGTTACGCTGACAAAAACGCCTGACACTGGCTGGATTGGATTAGTAAGAGGACAAAGCACGGTTAAGTAATCTCTGGGCTGTGTCTGTCACACACTTGTTCATTCATGTGGTTATTGTCAGATGGAAATCATGATGTTTTATTACTGCGTTAGAAGCTCAGGTACAAACATGAGAACTGTAGGTTGGCAATCAGGTAAGACTGGACTTGATCTGAAACACTGATGCGTTTACTTCGTGTTTTCAAGTAAAAACATTTCTTTTGCAAAATATATTCAGAGATTCAGTCTTTGGTCGCTGGGATTCTGATAATTATAATTTAACCTAATGAAAAATGGTCTGACAGGGTTATGTAAGATGGCAAGCCACAGATGGTGGCCAATTAACTTGTTTTGGCAGTTTTCTCTTCACACCTTCTCCAAGCTGACGAAACGGGCAACACAACATGGTCATGGAGAAAATATGTGTGCACACAGCGTGCAAAAGCATTTTAAGAGGCAGTGATTTTACCTCCTCGAGTCAGGAAAGGACGAAAGGAAATTTCCAAACTCCACCTTTTTTTACACTGTGCTTTTATTTGGTACTGCTACCTTCCAAAGTCTATTTTCTCCCTGTGTTAGACTGCGAGGCTGTAAAACTGATAGCAAGTGAAGGGATTTTGAAGCTGAACACATAATGATGAAGTAAAGTGGACTTTTTTAACCAATCAGCTTAAGTACAAATCAACAGTCTGTCTTGTTTTTCTTGAATTTAACTTGTGAAAACTTGCAGTTAAAAGGTCATTTTGTTAGTCTAATAGTTTTGGTACTTTGCAATGTGTAATATGGGCTTTGGAGTCCAAAAAATGACCTTCACATTAGTTCATGAACACAAATCATCAGAGCTTTGGACCAAAGTCCATTACAGTGTTTCTAAATTGTACACTTTCTTCCAAGTTTCAAGTGACCTGTAACACAGTTCACAAAAACCAGGATGATCACTCAGCTATAGTACAACACTGATCTCAAAACTCATTTATTCAACTCCCACCTCAGCAGTAACATACTGATTGATATATACATCAGATCTAATACTAAGCTCTTTTTGCGTCCTCTCAGTGAACCTTTTTATGAACAACGTGATATTTCTGATCCGTCTTGGAGATTTTGCAGATATGTGATATTTGCACATGTAGGAATCCCAGCGGGGCTGCGTTACATGTCTGTGACCCTTGGATTTGTTACACAATCTCAGTTTGAATCAGTGTGTTGAAGCTTTTTATGCAACTGTGTGTCACAGATGTGAGACTGGTGCATCAAGGGTTTGTGAATTTCAACAGGCTATAGTTGTACTGGAATGAGTAACAGCTAAGTTTCATCAGAGTTGACTGTGTATCCAACGTTGTTTCTCATTAGAAAGAGTCTAATGACGCTGAGGTTAAAGTTACAAACTATATCGTTTACATACTGTACGTGCACATAAGATAAATCTGTACAAACACACACACTGACACACGAATTTTGAGATATTTCGTCTATCGCCTGTAGTCCAGATCTCTGAATAGGTTGATGTGGAGTCTGTCTTAAGACTGCACGGAATTACCTCAGCTCTGAATCATGTGGCACCGTGCCTAGAGTGTGAACAGTACAATCACCCAGCCATCTTTCTTACTCATAAACTGTCAGAGGGCCTCACACAGAGGCTGGACACACACTGCCAGAGTCGCAAACAAATTATTTTGAAGCTCCAATTAGGCCACCTCAGGCAAATTCAGTTGGAGAGGTGAGATTTTCATTTGGTCTCAGCGGCAATCCTGAGCTGATGCTGAAAAACATTGTTTTACTAGTTTAACTTTGTTTGTTTTTTAGCTTTATTTTTTTATTTTTTATTATTATTATTTTTTAATACATATATAATTTTTACTAAAACTCTATAAAAATACATCATATTTCCAGAACTATGTGTTGTATGTGAAATCTGAATGTGAATTGGAAAGGTAACAAATGGTTAGAAGAGGAAAGGTTTTTACATTGATAACTATCATGAATGAAATAAAAAGTGATGTTGTTAAGCTCATAAGTACCATGTAAATAATAAAGAGTTACCAAAAGGCAAATGGAAGATCCCTTTGTACATCCAAGTCAATAGATCAATTGCTCTCTAACAATTTAAAAATATATCTGTGGTCTGCAAACTAAAGCATTACTCATTAGCAAGCACACTGTTAAAGTTGCCAAAATTATTTTCGCGTTGCCCAGTTACGAATGACAGTAAAATTAAGTGACTACATTGTTGTGAAATATCGTCTTTAGTTGGAACAGAAACTTTTGAGCTCAGTTAGTTGGAAAGATTTTGATGCGAGTCAAGCTGCACAGATGATGATGTAATGCCTTTGGGCAGATTTTTCGCTCTCACATCAAACGCTTAGAAATGAGCCTCAGCATGTTTTCGTTTTAGTTCAAGTTTGTCTGTTGTATATATTTACTTTAGCAGAGCGTACTGCTGAAAAAGTAATAAATTACTTGGCAAAGGAGCTTACAGTTCCTTTTTTCTCTAAGTCTGAAGCTTACAGGATCTATTTATCAAGGTTCAATTTATCATAGGGAGTCACTGAATGGCCCATTCATAAACCAGATGTCAAAAAGAAGCTGTACACTCTAAACAGACTTTGTTAGGTAGCCATGATGCGTTTTATTCATAGCTCACTAAGTCATGTACGCTGATGTTCTACCTTTTTCCAGTCGCCCTCTGGGCCCAAACACATCAGACCTCCTATCAACATCTGCATAACAGACAAAGCTGGTATACGAGAGGACCAGCAGCACTCGTGTGCCTTCTCTAGCAGACTGATTTTGGCCACCTTTTTCTAGACAAAAATTTTATGTTGTGGAAAAATTTATCAGCCATGAATGATGATCGGAAGCAGGTAATTTGTTGCGACAGGACTGAAGGTCTAGGGCCCAAAAAGTTCTGGCAATGTCAGAGAATTTGTGGTGTAATCACGCTTTGTGGCCGGTGGCAGGACAAGGTACTGATGAATCTGTTCCACTGAGTGACTATTAATAACATGGCAGGCAATGACGACATGCTGTTGCACTTCATAGATGACAAACGTGGAACTGAATGTAGGATGCAGCTCTGGTTTATGGCTCACTTACAGTATGATGACAGAACAGGGTATATCTGCACAGTCTGACATGCAGCAAACAAAAATTATGTTTAGACACTCTCCAGGGACACTGAAACAAAACTCCAGACTACATTTTCTACTGCTTGCATTTCTGTGTCTCACTGTGTTATCTGGAGAACCTTTGTTATTTGGGGGAATTTGTTTAATGGCATTTTAGGATATGTAGGAAATCGATGTGTGAAGTAGTCAAGGCAGACTGGTAAGACAGGACATAACTCCTGGAATGCAACGACGTCACAGATTAATTACATATGACAGCGTAAAAGCTTCTGAAAATGATTTATTTTCTTCATAAAAGTCAAAGTCAAGGTCATGGATTCAAACTTGGCCCATTATGTATTCTGTTTTTGGCCTCTGCTTTGACGTAATACAAAGATAAATAATGCAAAAGATACACAAAGATGCTAGTAATGATATTCAGACATAAGAGACACAGCCAATGTGACCATATCTGCATGCAGGATCCTATAAAAACATTATCCTTCCATTTTCAGTTCATTCTACAGGTAGAGGAACATGCGATCCCGCAGCAACAGTCTGGAAGACATGACCAAGACCAGGCCTGTGCAACAGCAGCAGGAGGCCACACCCAAGCAATCTGTAGAGCGAGAGGAGCCCTCAGGAAGGGCTGAGCACCACCGGCGACACCGTGAGCCGCCGGACGACACTGGTACCGTTCAGAGGAATCACAACACGCCCAAGAACGGTACCTGTGCCAGCGGGAGTGGCAGTGCCACTGGTGCTGCAAAAGCCGGTCGGAGAGAGAAAGGCAGGGACCTTTCTCGCGATGACCTTGTCTTTCTGCTAAGCTTGTTGGAGGGAGAGCTACAGGTAATTTAAAGTGTTGATGTGAATGAGCAAACTACATGTTAGCTCTGGGAACATGTGTTAATTACAGCAGCAGACAGGCCTGGAGACCTGGCACTGACCCCAGTTGGACATATAGTCAGACACGGTTAATTAGTGGGCAGTGGGCAGTCAAGATGGACTAAAAGCCAGTGTTAATGGACAGCTAACAGCTGAGGCTACTTCCTGTCATTCCAGCACTGGATCCAGGAATCATTTGGCAGTGTGGTTTTGTGGTTGTAACAAGCCGATGTCTGCCTTATTGCTGAGGTTAAAGAAGCTAGGCAGAAGAAAACAAAGACAAATGCAAACATTGCATAGTATAGTAACATGCCAACCTACAAAAACAACACAAAATATATTTAGAAAGGTCCCTCCTGCAAACTTTAGCAAAGAATCCCAACATCTCCTAATAACCTCCTTTGCAAAGATGTCAAAAATCAACAATTTACATTTGAAACTAACCTAATTCACCTTCCTCTTCAACTGCAGGCCAGGGATGAGGTGATAACCGTGCTGAAGGCAGAGAAAATTGACTTGGCCCTGCTAGAGGCCAAATATGGCTTTGTCACACCACAGAAAGTCCTTCAGGCCCTGCAGAGAGATGCCATACAGGACAAGCCTGACATCTTCCAGGAGGACATTTATGAGAGGCCTATGGTAGAGGTAACATCAACTCTGAATCAGAATAAAATAATAAAAAACTGTATTATGGTCTCTGTGGCTGTGATCAACCAACACCGTAGTCTAGACATATATGTTTTCTCTGTGCTCCCTCCACAGCTTGATAAGTTAGTCGAGAAGCAGAAGGAGACGCACCGGCGGATGCTGGAGCAGCTGTTGATGGTGGAGCAGTCGCACAAACAGGCCCTGTACAAGCTGGAGGACGAGAAGAGGAATCACGGGGAGTTCATGAAGAAGAGTGATGAGTTCACCAACCTGCTGGAGCAGGAGCGCGAGAGGTCAGTGTGCTAATGCAAGATTTCAGGTAGTCACTAAGGCCAGCTATAAGAACATATCTTAACAATCTTATATAATGTTATCCAGCGTTCATCAAGACTACAGGAAAAACTTCACCCTAAAGAATTCGGTTGTTGTTTTTCTGGTGATCCGGGTTAGTACTTAACTTTTATTATCACCACTTTTTTAAAACTCAAACGCAAACTTTGTGCAAACCACAGGTTTTTTCTGGAGATGATCCAGCAACTGAGAGTCGGAGGCAAGACAGATAATTTAGGCATGAGTTTAAATACACAAATAAGCTTTACATTTATAGCTGTGCTTTATGGTAGCACTGCGGATATTTGTGAACCTGAGTGAAAAACCACATCCCTGTATGACTTATCATACGGCAACGCTTAGTCTGCACTTGAGAGAATTGCAGTGAAGCTCAGAGGCAGCAGCTCAGAACAAGACACACTTAAAGATCAAGTTGTTTATGTTGCACTTTCAAAACTTTGCTGTGATGTGGTAGTTCTCCACACTTCCCATGTTCATAAAAATATATTGAAATTACTTTACCATCCTGTACGCTCGCAACAGAGTTCCTGCCATTACTTTAGGTATTGTTAGACTGTGTACTAATGCTCAAACCTCACCATGACGTGACACTTGGGTTTCTGAGTCAAATGTCTCAATAACTACTGGACAGAATGCCATGAGCTGTAGTACAAGTCCACCTTTGTAACCTTCAGGTTGAAGTTTAACAGTTAGTTAGTTAACAGACTAAAGTCTCTCTTTATGCAGAAATAAACAATACATTTACTGTATTTACAACATTACTGTAAACCGTGATCGGTAAAATGCTGTAATGTGAGATAAACGTGGATTGAATTATTTGGATGTGCTGTTTAGCACTGCCAGACAAGTCAATGATGGTTGGAAGTCCAAGGTGGAAAAATGTCTGCCTGATTTCTTCTGTAAATGTGACACACCATGGAGAGCAGTTACTGAGCAGTGCTTTGTTTACTGCTTCCTCAGCAATATCACATATCATACACACAGAGAGGGCATGTGCACTAACCCAGAAACTCATCTACAACAAATAGGCAGACTCACTTCTATAAAACCACACATGCAACCTCAGCATTTAATTACACAAAGGAAATGCAGCTGGACATCAGCCCATGACCTCTTTGGGACACGCACATCTTTTTACTTTAGCTTTACCAGAGTGTTTGAGTTGGACCGGAGGACAGTGTGATGACGGTCTGTGCTTTGTCACTGAGCATGTCAGGAAGGACAGCCTGCCATGAAACATAGGCCCCTGTCCAAAGCTGGGCTAATTACAACGTGAGAAAAGGCAAAAGATTTATACGTCTAAGAGGACCCAAAAATGAAAAAATGAAAATGACCTAATGGCTCAGAGAAGAATCAGTCACACTGTGTGTGCAACAGGATGCCAGAACCATGGAAACAGACCATGAGGGTGTATTTTTCAGTCTTCGGTTCGTGTACAGTGTGTATACACTGAACAGCACTGCAAGAAAAACTCAATGAGGTGGTGTCCAACATCTGCCGTTGCCATTTGTCTTCAGTGGTTGGACATAGTATTATTTACGTAGCTGAGGACTCTATTAAGGTCATATATGTGAGTGCATGTGACATTATTAGTCAAATGTGTGAGTGCTCAGAGGTGTCATCTTACCCCTCTCCTTCCCAGAGTTGTTTGTCCAGACAATCCTCACATGAAACATCATATTTTTCAGTGCAGCCACATGCATAATTAGGAGTTATACTATACAGTAATGCTGTAAGTGTAAGCACATGAGGGAGTGTAAATGCAGGGGTTCGGCTCCTTTTTCGAGGGGCCAAGCAGCATTTGTATCCTGAACTGTAGCTATTACACATGGTTGTGAAGGTCATGTAACACGGGCACTATCATTTCTGTTGGCCATGATAACGTACTAATCACAGAGTCGGGTAGGCCAAGAAAGACAAACAAACAGACTGGGTTTGAACAAATTCTCAGGCTAGTCACAAGGTCAGCCATAAAATTATTATCCAAACCATTTTATCCATATCCCGTCTAGCAAAAATGTTGATTACAGTTTAAATACCAACTCGCTGATTAATGTTTAACCTAATCTAACATATTAACCTCACTGCATTGTCTTCCTGTATGGTTACACATTAATTCAGATATTCCTATGTTTTTGATTAAACAAACACAATAAACTATGTCAATTAATGAGCTTTAGACATCCGGGAAGGAGCATTTTATTACCTTTAGGCAGAGCCAAGCTTTCTGTTTCCCACTGGTTCCAGCCTTTATGCTAAGCTAAGTAGCTCCTGACTTTGGTTCATATTTTCCAGACATAAGACTAGTGTCAAACTGCTTAATTAGCCCTCTGTGAGAAAGATAATAAGCAATAAGCATACATATGTATAACATTATTTTTTTTTTACCAGACTGCAATAATTACCTTGGTGAGTACAATGTTATCATAACTGATAAAACTAATGGCTGAAACAGCAAAACTGGACCCAAGTTGAAATAAACCAGAAGTATCCAGCGATTAATAAAGTTGAGAATGTACCATTAAATTCTCCTGCGCTCATCACGGCAACGTTTTAACAACATGTAGAGAAGATATTTTTGTCAGCTGGCCCTCTAAAGATGTAGAGGTAGACATGTCATCAAGACTGCCTCAGGCATGAAGAAACAGAGAATCCCCAAGGAGCCTGAATAAACGACATTCACCCAAGCACAAAACCCAGAGTTTGCTCAGCAGCTTCTGTTCTGCTCTGCACTACTTCTAAAATGTTATTACAGAGGGCTCGAAAAACCTTTACCCCCCCCCCCCCCACCACCACCCAGCCCCCTAAAAAAAAGTGTTGATTTCTGAAAGAAAATCTCACTTATCACTTGTTTGAGACGAGCTGAAATAGTTCTCAGTGTTATGTGAGCAGTTGCTATGTTGACATGTACAGTATGGTCACACCAAGTCGCACTGGGCTTTAATTTCACTCTTGTTAATCCATTGTTGTGTGATGCATTTTAGCGGGATGTAATCACTTCCTTTCACTAGGCCCTAGAAAGCAGCAAGTTGTGATTACATCCTTTGCTAATGTGCAGCAGGGTTTGGATGAGTATAAAACCTTTTACCTTTTCTCTTTCTTCCTCTAAATGCATACACACTCATTCGCTAAACATTTACAAACCCCTTATCTCCTGCTGCTTTTTTTTTTTATTTGACCTTTTACAAAGCAGGAAGCCTCCAACTGGTGACTGACCTCCTCCCTGGAAAGCATGTAAAAGCATGTAAATCCGGGCAGGGGGTTGAGGATGAACCTGGTTCCCCTCTGATTAATTGTCGATAGAGCAGCCGTCCATGAGTGATTACCTCATTGCGTGCTGGGTACTGCAGGAACAGCAGGGGTGTGAGAGCGAGCGCGGCATCCTAACCATCACCAGATGTTACTTTAAACATGACTTCAGCTCACAGATATACACACGCTCTGCGTACAGCTAACACACCACGGCAGACTTTTAGTTTGCCTTTGTTTAAGTGTGAATTTGTCCTTAGATTTCATGCATAGTGTAAAAAAACCCTTAAATTCTGGTTCATGTTAGGAACATACTGACATTAGTGTGAAGAGTTCAGCTAATGTGTCATGTGATGCGAAGCACTGAACCCAGTATGGAAACATGAGGCAGAAGTCAAATCTCCAAGTCATCCTGCTATCGTTACCATTTAAAGCTGCACCAGGCAACTTACACATGCTGATGCCTCCACATGACAGCATGAAACATGACCTCTGAATACCTGGAACTCTTAGGATGTAACGTCAGTAAAATGCACACAGCATCCTCATGTTTAAAAAGCCAGCTGGTCTGGGAGAATTTTATCCCAAAGGGAGAAGCGGGGGAAAAGGTCTTGTGTAACTGAATGCAGATTTCTTGGGCGGATTTTTATTTGCTTTAGTTATGTTTTTAATAATTGAATATCCCTTTTAGTGAGTGATCATTTAAAGCTAGCTGTGTCATAAGACACGATCGAAACATACATGCATGGTCAAAGCCTGTGGTGTCTCACAGATAACGTGCAAGGTGCCCTCTCACGTCGGCATGTGATGCACAGGGTAAGTCAAGAAGCATATGTGTATGAAAAAAACAGGACTTTTTATGCACTTAGATTGAATTGCTAAAAACTTAGATCCACACCAGAACCGTAGCTCATTCATTAAAAGAGCAGTGACAAGTTTATTTTTAGTTGCAGTATTTGTCACTCAGTGCAATACATGATCCTTTTCCAGTTCCAAGTTCAATCAGAAATTAAAAACTGACATAACCTGCATCATAGTGGCCATTACTTCACTGCCCGAGATGAAACTATACTATATTTTGCAAATGTGATCTTGAGCTACATCGGCAGCAACAGCATATGTGCGTCATTGAAATCAGATGTCTGTGAGTGTTGGATGTGAGTGTATTTCAGCAACATTTCATGATTCGCACTAATAAGATGAGACTTTCCCATGACAATCTATAAACTGTAATTGTCTGTATTTTATTAGTTGTTCTTCTTCCACAGTGCGTCTAGGACCTTATGGGCCTTATGTGAGTTTGTCATAAAAACAAGCTCTGCGATGGGAAAACAGCTCACAGATGGTATGAAATAAAGTGTACTGATGAAACTTGCAGGTCCAATAAGTGATAATCACTGTTACCGAGCTTTTTAACGCCAGTTTCAAAGCACAGTAGCTTCAAACATGACACCACATGACCTTTCTCCACATAATATATCTTCATGCCATCTGGTTGACTTAACTGCAGCAGAGGTGACATCACTCATGAGGATCTGATCGAGAACATTCTTCAGCCATGCCCTCATCTTCGCTGAGATGCTTATTATCCAGACCTGCCCTGTTCTTTGAAGCACAGAATGACGTTTTTGATGTTTTACAATCTGGGAATTTTGATTATTAATGATCATTGTTCCTGCCTCTACAGGTTTACGTTGGAGCCAGGCTCTGAACTAGACAGAAAAAAAAGTTGAATAGCGTTGTGTACAAATTAAAGCATGTTTAAGGAAGTTGTCTAGCAGCTGCTGTGCTGTACGTTCACATATTCTACTGCACGCATGAGCGGGATTCGTCTTCACCGATGTGTTATTGAGATTTTATCACTACTCCCCACAGACTGTTGATAAGGAGACAGAAATCTGCCTCATTCATCAAGTGTAGCTGACATGTGATTGCTGAGCTCTTAGCGAAACTCTGAGGAGAAGCACACCTGTATTCCTCCCCAAAATGTTTAAGCTTGGTGCATATTGCACATTCCTGTTCAAAGCCAGGTTCAAGCTTTGATATAGTAGATGACAGGATGAGATATGTGATAGCCAAAGTTGTCTGGTCAATTTCAAACTATCATATATTGTGGAAAAAAGTGACATCTTGTTTATTAAATGATGGTATGGGGAAGAACACATCTCTAGAATATGTTTTCTGAGGCGCTGCGTCAAACATTTCCTTTTACGGGCAGGAAAGCTGTTCCTGGAGCTGCCTACTGTACGTATATAACATTGCTCAGATATTTGCAGTTGTACACTTCGAAGCGCCACCAGCGTGCCCCCATGTTGAGGTCAGGAATCACACTAATATGACACATTCAGCGACACCCTCTAAACACACACAGGACATCCAGTGTCTGCTCAACGAAAACACATTCTGCCTTGTCTCCAAACGCGTCAGTACATTGCTGGGGTCATTTCCAGGAAAAAAAGACATTATTTTATAATAATTACATATTTATATAATTATATATTTATATAATTATTAGCACTTGGCTTAGTGAGAAACATGAGATACTTTTTAAAAGCATTCCCTTCTTTTAATTGTGGTAGTAAGGCAAATGACAGCAAATGCATGGGAAGTGAGAAGGGTATGTTATGCAACAAAGGTAAAGCATCCAGGAGTTCTAAGTACTATGGGAGTTCCAGTTATACGGTGTGCAACATAAACATTAGGTCACTAGAGTCCCCCTCTGACCTACTACAGGAGTCACTTTAAGTCAACTTTAGTTACTAATGATAATGTGTATTCTTACAAGGAAATGGGAGCATGAGCTGTTTAGGTGACCTGAGCAATCTACCTTTACCCACCTGTCACAATCTAATCTAAGCTGATCAGCATTTGGAACATAAAATGAACAATAAACTTGCATGTTGATAATTTATCCAACAACAGAGTCATGTATAGAACTTCTTTTTGGTAAATATGTGCAAACAACTGATACGAATCTGACTGTATCTGACCAAAAAACAAACAAACAAACAAATGAAAACCGCAGGAATCAAGCAATGAAGTTGTTTTTTATATGCTTCTATTGCACCAGCCAGCCAAAAAAGTAGATAAAATTAGAATTAACAATGGGCACTTAAACACTACTGCATCAGTAATAATAATTATTAAAATAGATACAATATCGTTGCTTTTTAAGTAGTTTGAATAACGGCGTTTTTGATTTGAATAGCAGTTTTTATAATAATTTCTGCCGCCAAATGATGCAGTTAATGGTTAACGGTTTGAGTTGGAAGAGCCCCACGCCCTGTTGCATTTGTTTTCCTGCTTCTCATCACCTTCATTTGTGTATCTAGACTCTCGTCTCTATCACTCCCACACTGTAGGAAAAACTGAGCGCCTACTGACCTAATTCAGGCTGGTCAGCAAACACTCCCTTTTCTGCTTTGGCCAGATAACGAACAGATTGCTCCACAGTCTCCTTGACCCTAGGCTCATTTGTCTAAATCTAAATCTACTGTAATGAGGTTGATTGTATTAAGACAAGGCAGCGCAGCCTCCTTTTTTATCTCCAAACTGTAGCACACTGACTCTGTCTGTAGAGTGATTAATTTGGCTAAATAATGTTTTCCTCAGTCTATGATCAATTTTAGGAGTGAAGAATGATATTCCGATAACAATTTGAAATATGCTGTTGGCCTATAAAGGTTTCATGTTACTTTTTGAAGTAAAACAGACCCTCTGTTTTTTTACTGTACATCATATTCATAGTGCTGCAAACAGTCTTGTTCTCGCTTGGGAAAAATGTCAACAACGGACGTAGATTGGTGTGCCCTTGAGTCTAGTATTTCTGTCTGATATAATGGAAAGAACAAGCTGTGAAGTGGCTTGTTTTGTTTTAGGTTGTGCATTGCTGTGCGAACAAAGCAAGCGCTGGTCATGTTTCCCGATTAACAGTCAGCCAGTGCTTGCTTTTGTTTTATTGGGGAAACATCTCAGCGGTAAAACATGAAGATACTCTTTAATAGCATAGAGACAAGGTGCATCAACACGCTGATCCATCAATAAGGTTAGAAGACAGCAGCTATTAACACAAAACAGATACCCTGTGTGAGTGTGAGACTGTCAAAATATTGTTCTACTACATCTGTAAAGGGGGCAGTAATTAAGCCCAGAAACTCGTCATTGCATGGCGTAATGTGATTACATCTCTCTGACAGAATGCAGCCACTAGACCTCACCAACCACAAGGATGCAAGACTCACTGTTTGTACCTTTTTTTAACATTTGTTATAAAAAGGAGAAAAGTTTAGGTAATGATTACAACTCTGGAAATTAGAGCTTCTAGATCTGCACAATGGACAAAATCATAAAATAAAATTATAGTGTTAACTTTTAACCGATTCTGATATACTGAGTGTTATTTTTAAGGAATAAACATTTGATTGCAAACACTTCGAGGTTTACGTATGGAGTTGGACATGGTTAACGAGCTGCCTGGCGTCTCTGCAACCTTTGTATATCCACTAAACTGGGAGGAAACTGGAACAATTAGTGGCATAAACATAAATAACAGCAACTGACATGGTGCTTTCTGAGTGCAAGACAGCAACCCTCGAGTTTGACTAAATTTGACACGTTGAGCAAAATTAGTCAAACAGCAGTGTTAACAGAGCCATTCCAAAGCTAATTTGTAACCTCCAGCATCTGTCAGGGTTAAACAAAGAGAAGAAACAACTGGCTGGTCATCTGAACAGAGCTTGACAAATGATTATGGTGACTGGGAATCTGCAGGAGTGATGTATGACCTAATCTTCTATTTGTGAAAGGAAATAGCACCAAGGGTGGAGAGACGGGGTCAGGGGCGAAAAATGCAGCTGACGTAGAGTTAGCATGACATTTCTACGCTTGCTGTGAACCGCGCGTGGCCTCTGCAAGTGCTGGAGACAGTGAACGATGGCGGGACTCAAACGGCAACAGGCAGCAGAGAAAATCCAAAGAATGAAAGAAGGTAAACTTGACATTGCAGAGGAGACATTCATCAGCCAGAAAGGCCTAATCTCTCTGACTTACCTTCCTTTCTTTTTCCATTTGTTCTGGCTGACACCTTGTTGGCACAACAGGGCAAAGGGAAGCAATTTTTCACTCCAGTCCTGTTAAGCTGGAAGGAAGCTACAGCAAGAAACTTGCACATTGCGTCCTCGTAGGTGGCAGCTGCAGTGTCTGAACAATGAGTCTGTGCCTGAGCCCTGGGCCAAGTCAGTGTAGAGATAGTGATTGAAATATGGAGGGAGGAAAGAGCCTGCCTCGATCTGCCAAGTCAAATGTCTCAGCGTGATGAAGGGGCTATCTGGACAATTGGTGCAAGCCAATGTGGCGACATGTCTTCCTGTTTATTTTTGTAACAAATACAGAATTACTGCTGTACTTAGTAGGCTCCAACATGATGGAAATGTAGTAAATTACATAGAAAGTAGAACAGAGATTCACTATAATGTATAAGCAGGAACAGTATAAAGACATTTTAAAGAGTTAATGCATGAAAACCTGAATACCACAATAAAGCTTTCTTGTATTACAACTTTAAACATGAAGCTGGCATTTAAAATTAAAATCTTTTAAGTGTAGTAATTGCCAAAGACCATGGCAGACGAGTCTACTGCGGATATTCATGTCAACACATCTTATGATCTCATATCCTGTTTCCTAGAAGAGGCAGTTTCGTCAGGCCTTAGGCAACAAAACTCCACCTGTGGGGCTGTATTTGGCATAAGCACTTTGGTTATCTCTGCTTCTCACTATGTTACAGTGTAGAAGTTTTCCACCCTCTCATGTGGAGAAGTTCACATATCGCCACATGTCAGTCATCTCGATGGTTTTAGTATTTATTCAATGGTATTTCAGAGAAAAAAAGACTTTGACACAGAACATAATCAGGAAAGCAATGAGGCAAGAGGGTCATAAGTTGTAGCCATACAGCACATACAGTGCAGTGCAAGATACAAATCTTGTCGTCCATTAAACAAATACCATTTATTAAGTCACGGTGTCTTTAGCCACTATTGGGACTGTATGGCATTTGTGTAAAATTTTAAATAGCTCTTGTAACTTTTTCGGGTGTTAGGTAGCAACTGATTTGGAGGTAATGGTTAATTAGGGACGTTTATAGGGAGCATGGTTCAATTAACTTTTCCTTGACTAACTTTATCCAACAGAAACTAAAAAAGCAAACAAAACAAAGCTGTTTTTGGTTAGATCCTACAAGTGAATGCAGCTCACGCAACTTATTTCTGCCTAATCTTAAAATTTTTCCTATTTATCATCTTAAAGCAATTTCGTATGGACAGTAAGGTTTATCTTAAATATTAGGTTTCTTACATGCTAAATCGCTGTATAAGGAAGTAAGAAGTGAATTTATGGTTATTGTGGCTGAAAAAAAAATCTCAAGGCTGTATGCTCGATTAGGACCTGTCGAGACTGTGGTGATCCTGTGTCAAGTTGTGATATGGAAACCAAAATTTAAAACCTTTGGAACTGACTCTTTGGCAGGGAACAATATCAAGCTGTCAGAGGGACCACCCTGTCCCAGTGCATCCTGGGCTTTGACAAGAGTCTCATGGAATCAGGAAATAAGAGCCACGGTTGGGTTTTAAATTCCCTCTCTCCACATCCAATACAAGGTGCCGGAGATGATTGATGAGAATGTTTTCCTGTAAGGTTATGAGACTGGAGAGTAGCTGGCACTGGACTGTTCAAGGGTTGAGATATGAGCGTAAACATTATCTTTTCAGACACACCTTTTCCCTCAATAGTAATTATTGTTGTCATACATATTTGAAGGAAATTAATAAATCCTAATTATTATTTATCTGTGAGTAATGTGCTGAGAAATATCTTTTTTAGGAAGGAATGTGGAAGCTATGTTCGACAGCTTAATGGTTTACAAGCCCACCAAACCTCTGCAAAAACACTGCAGCAATGTAATCCAACTCTCAATAATAGGCATGACTTCACAGAAAAACAAATCCTGTCTCTTACGGCACAAGACAAGACTGTTGCCAAGCTCATTAATACACCAATACAACAAACCTGATGGCTTCTATGGTCAATTATTTATATTTGTGGACTGCAAAATGTGTGGTAGAGTACACTTTCTAAGCAGCAGTGTCATAACAGCAAAACAAACACAATCTTCCTCCACCCAAAACTCTGAACCACACTCTTCCTAGAAATCATTTCCAGAATAGAAAACTTTTTTTTTTATCTGAGCCCAAAACCTCAATTACACTGTCTTTTTCCAAGATTAAATTATGCATTCAATTTAGTTTTAGTCAAAAATCTTGTATCCTGATGTTGCATTGACCTGGTGAGGGCTGCAGCCGCAGGGAGCTATAAACAGCTGGCACTTACTTTGATACCCTTGTACCACTGAAGGGTAAAGATGTCCGGTAGATAATAGTTTGATGGGTTTGCAGCAGGATTTAGGATTGCTTGTGCACTCTGCCATAAAAGATTAGAGTGATGAAATAAGGCTTTTGTCAAAGCCAAAACCGCTGATATCTCAGGACAAATGTTTGTGGGCTTTGAAACAGGGCAAATCCCCTTACCAGTGACAGAGGTGGGGAAGGGTGGGTGCATGGGGAGTATGACTAAAAGGTGGAAAAACAGTTTAAAGGGTTTATCTAGTTTCAGGAGCCTATCATAGCTCAGTGAAGTGGAAGAAAGAGGAAGTATCCATGTCAACAAGGAGACAAGTAAGGTTGGATACTAAATCGTTCTGCAAAGAGCAGAGTGTGACATTAGGTGTTTTATGCTTTATTTGTTATGGTTTCTTTGGTTTAACTACACAGTTGCCTATCAAAATTCCCTTAAAAAGACACTAATATTTAGCTTCTTTATCAGTCAACAAGTATCCCAGTGTGTCAGTGCCAAAGAGGAGAATATCACCTATAATGTGATTGAAATCATCCAACAATTTAAGAGCGGTTCTTGTACCGTTTAAGCATCCCAAAGAGGAGGTACGGTTTCTGTGGTTTGGCCCAAGAGCAAACACAAGCAAGAATAAATGCTATGGCTGGATCTCTCTAATTTAATCTAAGTATAGCATGAGCTCATTCCTAGAGTTTTTTTTTTTCAAACAAAGAAAATTATGAGCTCACATTTTGAAAAGCTGTATATTATAACCAGTTTTACGTTCAACCCAAAATAACAAAAAATATCTGATTTAGCCACTATTCCTTTCTTCTGTTAGGCGCTGGATCGGTTTCAGAGCAGAGACATTTTTTTTTAAGATCAAACAAAAACTGACTCTGCCTTTGTTTAGAGCCTGACCACAAACATATTCCATATTAACCAGACAATGGTTAGCTGTATTTTTTCATCAGGCTCCCCTAACTCAAGGGATTGGGGTAGCTTTGGAGACAAAAAGGTGAAAAGTAGGCATGTAATGGTTGATTTCCATGAGAGTGCTCCTTTGGGCAACTTTTGGGAGCTTAATTCCAGTTAAGCCTCAATCACTCAAGTGGAGCTGCTAAGTGGTCAACGATACAAAAGTGTTGCATTCATTAACTCCCAAGTGAATATGTACACTGAGCGCTGCAAAGCATTGAAGAAAATAAAATGTGTTTAATATAAAGTGTAAAAAATAATAATTTTCTGAAAAAATATGAATACCCTGCGTTTAAAAACCTGTAAATAGAAATAAATATGCTTTAGAAATGGTTAAACTTACTGTGGATGTAAGAAAAATAAAACAGACAACACTGTATGCAAAGATCTGTGTCAGCAGACATTTTTACATTTTTTAAATATGTTGTAAAACCTCTCAAGACTAGGCACTGCGCCAGAGCTAATTGCACTAAAAGAAAATACAATCACCATCAATCCTTCTCATCAGTAGAGGTTAGTGGACAAAGCAAAACCTCACAACCCTCAGTGCTAAAATGCCTCCCTGGAATCCCTCCAGATGTGAGCCATCTGTTGTGTTCAGTCACTGAGGTGAGACTAGTCGTGTCTATCCAGACGGTGACATCACCCAGAGCAGACACGGGCTAAAATCCAACATTCAGGCCTTTCCTTAATAGCGCTGCTGATCCAAGCCTTTCAGGCAGCCCCTCAACACGCACTAAGGTATCCCACTGGTGCACTTCATCAACATTTTAAGCTTTTTCTGCCACAGAGAGCCTAATGCAGCCAAGAGACCTGAAAACATTGACACTGAACTGTAGCAAAGGATCCCTACCAATCTCCTTTTTTCTCTGTTTTTCTGAGATGTGCAGACCTGGCCTGTTTAAACCACGACATGTGACCTGAAGAACATTTAGAACCAACTTCTCTACACAAATTATAAATGAATTTTCTCCAAGTTCCTTACTGCACTGATTAATTTTATACAACATTTTTACAGCAACTCACAAACTGCAGTGAGCATATCTGTTTGTCATGGCAACAGATGAGCTACATAGGTCATTAGGAGACATATTGTCACTTCCTGGCTCTAGCCTCTGACTTTTACCCCTTTTCAACAAGCAACAAGACTATTTTAATATCTGGAAGATATGATTTGTTATCGACTTGGAAAGAAAAAGCTAGCAAGATAGGCAAATGATGCATTTATGAGGCGTGTGGGAAGGTAACTGTTTGCTTAAAAATACACTTAACAATTTCAACCACGTGTTGTGTAACACTAAGTCATGTGTTTATCACTCCAGACTTACCTAGTGCCATGCTTTTTTAATAAAGCACTATTTCAGTATTTAATTACCTGTAACAACCGACTTTGCAAGCATTTCCGTAGTCCCAGCACCAATCAGATATACTGGAACTTTCAGCAGAAAAAACTGAATACTGCTTGGATTTTAATGTGAATGTGGTTAACAAGTGGGAAACCCGAGGAACTGCAGTTACTTAAGTATAACATGTAGGCAACATACGTTTCCACTTACACAGAGGAAGCTGGTTTGCCTAGATTCACAGGATTAGTATGTACAGCACTTTCCTTTTCTTATACAATGAGTGTTCATCCAACATTATGAAAATGAAGGTGGTTAGCTACAGTAGAGCTAGCCGTTAGGTAAGTAATTAACTTATAATAATAACTAAGAAGTGAAGACGCAAAGCTCTCTTATGGAGTTCAGTTGAGTTTGGCTCAACATTAATACTGAGACCTTCCCAGCAAAGAACCTAAAATAACAAGCTTCCCCCCGTTTAAACTTCCCACAAACAATACTTATTACAGTCACAACGTAGATACAAATAGCATCGGCCTACTACTAAATGCAGGGGAACTGAATCTGATGACTAAAATGAAGACCAATGTGTTTGTATTCATTTGAAACCACACAGATGTACACCTACAGAAAAATATAAATGTAATTCAATATATATATAACCTGAAATTAACTGTTCAGTTGCCCTATAATAAGGAATGCACTCTACTGAACCTCCAACATTTTTTTAAAGGGAATAGCTATTCGCATCAGCCAACACTTAAATTAAATTGAATGCACTCCACATACGAGACAATATGACAAACTGCCAAGTAAAACATGTCTTTTAGGGGATAAAAAACTTGAAACAACGAGCGCAGATGTGGGGATGACATCCAATAATTCATGAAATTAAGCCGATGATGTGGCAGTTAAGTGTTGAGAGCCTCAGTCTGCTTCTCCTCACTTTAATTCAGAGTCAGAGACTATTTGTGGTCTGCTGCCAAGTAATTGGGATAATGAGAGTTCGCACAGGAAGTGAGCAGACAATAGAAAGAGATTGTGTCCCGTATCCCAAACCGTCACCCAGCCAGGTTCTCCTCCCCTTCAAGTGCTCTGGGAGGGGAGTGATGTCACCCTAGACACACACACACATACACCAAGATATACACACACTCACAAGCTTACAGTCCATTACAGCTCTGTCTCGATAAAGTAAATTCCGGAGTCACACCCTACATCCCGAATCACTATCATTTACATTCCTCTTGAACACAAAGAGGTGAGCAGCGAGTGGGAGTATCCACAGTGAGCAAGCAGCTGGCCAGCTGTGATGGAAATGCTGAGAGTTGCTAGGATAAAACATCAGGGAGCAGACAGAAGAGAAAAGGAGAGCGTAAGACAAGTAAGGGAAAAGGAAGGGAAAGGAAAGAGAGGAAGACAGAGGGGGAAAGGAGGAACAACATCTTCGTTTCAACCACGTAAGAGAGCTGTTATAATAGGAGGTTGGTTGCAGAGTCACAGTTGCCACTGTTATCAATGACCCTGCACTCCTCACATTTTGTGAACCAGGCATATATTACTTCATTCAGGGAACAGATGCCACGTTGATGCAAGTAAAACAAACATTCTTTTACAAGCAGGACGAACATGAAGCTCACCCGGTTCATCTCAAAGCTAGAAAGTGTCATCATTCGACGTACGTGCTAAGACAATCCTTAATTTATTTGAAAGACAAAAATGAGAAGATTATTTTGTCAAACAAAGGGTGAACGTCTAGCGTTTGCCTGTGGGACGTCCTTGTTAGTATTTCATTGTCCACTGTACCTAAGGTAAAGTGATGCAACCATTACTTAGTACATACAGTAATACTCAGAGGTTACTTATCTTTTTTGTATATTGAAATATGTTAACTTTGGGTCATTTTGGAAGGCAATGAAAAACTTATCTTAATACACACATAACACCAACCCTAACCCTCATCTGTCTCTTTATTTATTATAAGCTGATAACATTTCCCCAGTAAATGTAACAAATGACCTGTCGTTTCTTTCTAATCCCCTCACATGCGAGCCACTAGTTCTGAAAAATGATGTGTGCCATCTGAGGCCTTGCTTTTCTGTACAACTGAGCAGAGCCGAAGAATTAAAAGAGAGTTCAGATAAATGACGAGTGAGGACATCTGGCGAGTTTCTTGTGTGCGTCGTCGACGGGGAGAGTGTGGAGGCGCAGACGGAGAGCAGGACAGACGAGCTGACAGAGACGGTGGAAGAAATATTCAGGCGTAAGGATTAGATATGAGGAAAACACAGTGAGATAATAAGACAGAGAGAATGCACTTTAGTCCATAGCCTCTCACTTTATACAGAGAGATTAAACCTGTGACAGAGAAAAGATGAGCACACTGGTTAGACTGGGATTAGTGGAGCACAAATGTGACCTTAAGTTGGAAATGTTAACAGGAAATTGTTGTTTACTGGCAGAATATTTCACAAAAAGCACTTCTGCTTTCTACTTTTTAAGATGCTTTGGTGTGTTTTTAGATCAAGAATTTTCCATATGATGTTAAATTCATCAAACAACAGTTACTGGTTTACACAGATATGAACTACTGTTTCAAAAAGTAAAGGAAAATCTAACATGCAACTAAGCAGTTTAGCACTTTACACCCTAACTGTTACTAAACTAGTGCAGCAGCCTACAGAACACTGAACATGGAGAACGCTGGCTGAAATGTTGTTGGAATCAGAGAAGAGAACAAAAACTACATCCAGTGCTGCATGATGTAAGAAACTAAATGAGCCAACTAAACACCGTACATAGACACAAAATCATAAACTGTGTTCTTCATGTGCGACTTTCTCTCAGACAGGATGATGACGCTCACTACCTAAATGCCTGAAGTATTACACAAAAATATTTTTCGGACCAATTTTGTGTTTTACGCCCCTCTTTTGTTGCTCATCTCCTCTGACCCAAACTGGTTCCTCAGACTGTGGAGCTGTCCTCTTTTATTTCACAAAGGATTTTGGATTTTTTCCATCACTGAAATTGTGAAAGGATGACCGGATTAGAAAATCCATTCCGCGTGTTTAAAGATGCTGGACAGTGTTTGTAGATAGGTCAGAGAATGAGTAAATGAGACAAATAAGATCTACATACACAGTGCTGATGGCCAACTTGAGAATTTCCTCAGTTGCAGTTTTACTTATTTTTAACAGAGCTTTGTTTGTCCTGTCTCCCGTTTGTCCTGTTGGGAAAGTGTAGGTGGTTAAACCATATTAGCTCAGAGAGATGATCTGTAGTTTTCTTTAAGTACACTAAATTACAACGGAACAAACTTACATACCACACACAGTACATGCACATTTTCTTAAAACTACTCCATTGCTGGTGGTCACACTGTATTTTTTTCTAGGCTGAACCAGCATTTAGATACTGCATGTATGTATTCTCTAAAACACAGTGTCAGCAATGAAGGCTTTGAAGTGCGGCTATCTTAAACTGCGTAAAGAAAATCTTTGTTTAGGTGCAGGCTGAGGGACTGATTAGCACAGACGTGAGGCTGGGAAGTAGATACTGCCTCTGGGAAGGCAAACATTAAGAGATTAGCCAGGTAGTGGTTGCACTGGCAGCTTCCTCCTACTTATTAATTACTTTGCAAACCCATGCAGAAGTTGGTATTCATGAGATAGACATGAAAATACAGCTTTTATAGCAGCGAAAATAAATGAACAAGCGCACAGGAGGAAGTGGAGGAGGAAAATGAAACATTTAAGGCTTAAAGACTTGACAATTTGAGAAAGCACAGCTCTCTGAAATCTGATTAGAGCACAACTTTTGTACGCCTCCGCGGACTGTTTGGGATCAATGCTAATTCATCAGGAAACCATCAAAGAGTCTCTGGAGGCAGATCCACCCTGCTCACCTGACAGCTGGACAGATTAGTGTGTGTCTGTGTGGATCACTTCCCTTCTTCCTGTGAATTCGCTGCCAAGATTCATGTTCTGTTGTTTAGCGATGGTCATTGTTAGAGAAGGGTGTGAAGCCTAATGCAATCACTACCATGCACAGTACTCGTTGAGTTTTAACAGCAGAAGTCTGGTTCTAAAGTTTAAATTGCTTTAATGGATCCTGCAGGGCAGTGATTTTCCACCCGCGGAGGTACTTTTATAGAACATATCCGCACACAAAACATATCCACATTTCTGTTCAGAAAGAAAATAAATGAGATTACACATTTGTGTTCGGCTGGGTTTTAGCAAGTGGAATTTCTGTCTCATTACGTCAGCCCTGTGATAGACTGGGGACCTGTCCAGGGTAGAGCCCACTTATGCCCAGTGGCAGCTGGGAGAGGCTCCAGCAATCTTGCAGTCCTTAAGAGGACAGGCAGAATAATGGATGGGAATTATTTCTATATAACCTACAGACGACATTAAACTAGAAGCTGGTCCGTCACCAAATGTAATGACCTCTGTGTTTGCAGATATGATAATGAATATGAATAATCTTGATCTTGAGGGATATGATGATACATTATGTAATAGCGGCTGGTGCGAACTCCTCGCTGTAATGTACACGTAATGGCTGGTGGTAGTTGTGTAGCCCCGGGGTTTTCAGATCCACCACGTTTGTGCAAACAGCTATCGGAACATCCTCCTTAAGTGTTTGCGATTTACATCAAAGTCCACAATGCTGGAGGCGTAATGATTATCAGCTGCACCAATTGAGGGCAACAGACACACGCCTGCCCTGTTGACTACACACAAACCTCTCTTAATTTCTCACAACTGTGATCCTTTGTTAGGCAATAGCTGTTGTTAGTCCGTAAATTACAGCCTGTCTGTCTGGCCCAGCCCTTCAATCTCAAGCTCCATGATTGAGTCCTGCACACAATCTTATATCGCTTCATGGTAGGATGACGTGTTTCATTCGTTATGCTGTTGGATTTAGGGAACAGTTTGTTCCTATCGCTGGAGCTTAGAAGGAAAAATGAAAGATTATTCTGCTGAACCTTTGCCACAGAGAGTAGTTTATCTTAATTACATGACCCATGTAGCCCGAAAAGGCTCATTCTTTAAAGACAGAAGTAATTTTGATACTGGTTTATCACCAGTATCAATTGCACCAGAATTTAGGCTACAGTGGAAAAGTAATTTCAACCCCTCCCCACGAAAAGAAAACATCCATCACAAATGGTATTTCTGGGTTACTGCTAGAAAAAAGAGGAGGTGAAAGGTCAAGGTCATTGACCACTCTGACTTTTCATTCGAGAGACAGACACACAAATAACATGTTCGAAAGCCACAAAGTCTCATCGTGTCTGACACAGACATGAGGGGAGCACAAGCCAAAACAAGTTAATAAATGAAAAATTAGCAGAACTGCAGAAAGAAGACATGAAATCATGAACACAATTTAATAAAAAAAACACAGGCAAGGCCGGTTCAGGAAGGAGAACACAAACGCAGATCAGTCAAGTCCACCTCTAACAACGAATTACAACTATTTACACTGAACAACGTGTCATCACAGCAATGAACAAAAGGTCTTCAGCCAAAGAACAGCAATAAAACCTGATTCTGGCCATAAAAGGCCAGTAAAAGTCTGCATTAGAGTTTTTTAACCTGGCAATCAAAATCACATTCCATTTCAAGAGTGGAGCCCAGGCTGAGATCAGAAGCAAAAAAAAAGAAAACTAAAAAAGAAACAGAGTTGTGGACAGAGAAATATTGTAAAGGAGAGAGAGAGAGAGAAGGGGACAAAATATGTGTTTTCAAAGTCATGGGTGAATAATGAGTGAAAGATTTCCAGTGAAAGATGGAGATTCAGAGACTCAGAGAGAGATAAGAGGGAAGGAGACATGTGGACTTGATTACAAGCCGATGATGTCATGAATGTATGTCAGGTAATCAGCCCTTGGGCTGTGTGTATTGCACAAGCATGTGTATCAGACAGCGCTGGGCGAGACCAGGCCTCTTCTGTGCCGGATTCAGAGATGCAACAGAAATCACATCAAACACAAGATCACACTGCACGGAGATGCAGTGAGTGTGAGTGTGCGCCTTTGTCTGGTTCTGCAGCCGTGTGTCAGACAGACATTCATTCACTCCTGGTACGTTAACATGTTTCCGTCTGGTTTGGTCATTAATGGTTTATCAGATATCAGTCAGTATACTGACTCTAATGTGTGTCTTTGACTGAACACTTTAATGCTCTAATATGACCTCTTCTCACATGTTGCAAGAGACTTTAAGTAACAGGGATATCCCATATCACGTTCACTCACATAAACTTAAAAGTAGAAGTCAAGTCTTTGAAGACTAAGTGAGGATTAAGAACCAATAAAGCCCCTTGTATTTGTGTGGACATGATACCACAGGTACAGGCGAGATGATGACATACAATCTATAAAGTGTAGTTCAAGTTCAGTTCATCTCAATTTTATCTGATAAACAGCTGGTGGTGCTGATGTTGTAGCTGGGGGACACTGTCTAACTGCACAATGAGATGGTAAAAAAAGGATTTAAAAAACAGCAACATGTGATTGTTATCAAATATATTAATTTAAAGAATATTATAGATGTTGTGCTACTGCTTCAGCGACGTCTAAGTCACATATTTCCTGTGATGTAATGCTAGACAGGTCCCCAGGCAGCATCAAAGTGGAACGTATGTAAGATCACAAGGATGCCCCACGGTGGCTTTTATTTGACACGCTATAGTAATAATGTCAATTTGAACACAGCCTTAGTGAGCAGGTCACAGATAAAACCACCCAACTATCTGTGGAACGTCTGCTTAGTCACTTGCACACTCTTGGAATTTCCAGGAAGTGTCAGCACTGAGGAACGAGGAGAAATGCTGGGAGACCGTACCTCTGGATTTAGCAGCTGCCTTGCTCAACCTCACATGCTGCTCATCCAAACCAAATCCCAAACCTCTACGTTCTTCTGTGTAGTGTCAGAGCTATAGTCATCCCATAGAGGTTACATAATACATCTTCATCTCCGCACTATTTGTCATTTGGCACAGGCTTGTCACAGCAAACATGTTTGTGTGGCCTGCTCTCATGTTCGATCCCTCACATCTGTTTCAAGTGTACAATACTCGGGGGCCATAAATATGTACAGATCCAGAAATAGAATCTAATTTTGGATGACCAAATTGTTTGTTTCCAGAACAAACAGTTTCTTACAGGGAAAAGAGAGAGAAAGACAAAACTAAAATACATCATAGTTTACAGCTGCAGCTCAGTGGGAAGTTATTTGACTCCGTGACACTGAATCTGTTGATTGTGAAATACTGTATTTTGAATTCCCTGAATTCAATCATGCTTTGCTCAGATGTGCACTGCAGTTCCCTGTGGCGTTGTGGCAAAGAACGGTGCTTTAAAGATATTAGAGCGCTTCGGGATATAGCCTGTTCTTGCAATTAAGTTGTCATACTTTAATGTGGTTGGAATTGGTTTGTTTGAGGAGAGAGATTGAGAGAGACAGTGAAAACTTCAGTCTCAGTGGGAAGCCCAACCATGTCATTCCGGCTGTGCCTCCAATTCCTCCATCCTCTGATGCCCTGGCCTTGAGCTGCCAACAACATATCACAATTACCAAATGATGCTTAAAGAAAAGTCGCGCTCACCCATCACTTTGTTCTTTTTACGGAAAAGCATGTTTGAGACTCCAAACATAATTAAATTTATTATGTTTGTATAGGAAGCATCCTAAGTGCCTAAGTTCCCCCACCACCAAAAAAATGCTCTCTTTGGCTTCTATCTGTGTGCATCCAAACTTTTCCACATAGGCTCATTCACTGTCCTCCAACAACAGTCTCCGCCAATGGGTAGAAAAACGCTGTGATTAATTGCAATTTATTACACAAGTCATCATGCCACATGTTTTCAGTTTACTTCTTTTTAGGAATTTGCGAGTCGTGTCTGACTCCTGCCGCGACTCACGCACGCTGCTCCAGCCAATGAACAGACTTCAAGTCACAGTATGTATGCTGGCATCTGTTGTATTCATCAGCAAGTTTGGGAACACACCAAATTAAATTTAGCTTGGAGTTCACTGTTGGCCAGAAAATGGGAGATTTCTGTTTTCCATTGCTGGACTTAAAAACTTAGGAAGACAGTAAATGTGTATTAACTTAACTTAAAGGTGAGTTAATCTGAACACATAATCTTATTTATTACCGTTATTGTAAGTTTGATGTATGATTAAATCCATTAAATTCATACACTGACGATAGTACAAAGGGGATAACGAGGGACTTGTAATTGTGCTACGTGGTGTTTGGCAGATGATCTGTCGTCATGAAGGATGACGTGTGTTAATTGACCGCCGCGTGTTTACCATGCATCACTGTACTGACCAACAATACTTGACATGTTTGTATTTTTAGGAAAAAAAAAAAAAAAGTTAATGTAGCAAATCTCTGTTTACCTCAGCTCGGTTGGCAAAGCTCGTAACATTTAGTAACAGTGACTTCAGTCATTTCAAAGCCATGACATATTTTATTTAGAAAGCAGGAGACAGGAAGAGTCTTGCCCTTGTTATTCCCTTACACTGCTGGAGTCGCTTACAGCTACGACTTACTGCCCGAAGCACGTAGTGACAGAACACACAGTTTTCACAGACTGAAACGTACATGTGTGTATATTTGAGTAATTTGCTGTCTCACTGTATATCAAGCACTTACCAAACATAAGATCCCGTTGTTCTTGCACTGTGTTTGTCAGGAAGTACTTACATCACTTGCCCTTATGTTCCTGCACCATGCAGTGTCACCAGTTCCATTGTTAGAATGAGCAGGGCACATTTTTCTGAGAACAATAAAGACACTCATGGTTAAGCAATAACCTCCCTGAAAAATGTCTGACACATAACGTTGAGACTTATGAAAGATGGATTTAGTTACCAGCTATAGCCAGAGAAGCAGATGAGTTTAGTAAGAGCAACGTGATTAAAGTAAAGACTAAGGCATTGTGCCACTGATAAAGAGTAATGGATGCTGGCTTAACGTGTGATTACACTGCTGAATGGAAATCCATTATTTTGTTTGTGAAACCTTTGACTTAAAGTCACTTAGGCACCCACATGTAAGATGTTTAAAAACCCAGCCATTGCCTCAGATATCATCCGGTTTTCTGCAAGATGCACATTATTATTATTAGTGGTAAGAACTGAACAACTGTGTATCAGTGCATTTTTGCACTGTTAAGATATTATTAAAGGTTGTAGCTCTGCAGTTTGGGAAATACATTTTTTCATAGAATAACATGAGGAGATTGATACCACTGTCACATTAGCTCAACGATGAAGTCCTGAACATACATCTCACAAAGGTGAGACCAGGAGACAGTTAGCTTTGCTTGGCATAAAGACTGGAAACAGAAGGAAACAAATAGTCCAATGCTATCCAAAGGTAACAGAAAACCTGCCTACTAACACCTCTAAATCCCAGTAATTTTTAACAATGACAGCAATGACTTCCTGGAGTCTCTGCTGGATGCCTGGCTATTTGTTTCATCCAGTTTACATCACACTTATATACCGTAAATACTTTTTAAAAACATTTTTAAAGCAGAACTTATTTCTATCACTTATATCACTGACTGATACATAATGTACCAAATCCCTTATCTCTAAGTGTCGACATACAGTATTTCTCCTCATCTCCAAATAAAACTATTGTTCTTTAGAGCGTAACTTTAAGAAAATGACAATACATAAAAATAAGAGAAATGACGCAGTGTTCACAAATTATCTGTTCACTTTTAAACAAAAGGCAAATAATGTTTTGACTATAGAACATTCAGAAATCAGTATTTGGTGGAATAATCCCAATTTGCAATCACAGCTTTCATGCATTTTTGCAGGTTCTCCAACGGCTTTTCACTTTTTTCTTCCTTAAATAAGATTTGATGCAGGTGATCACATAAATCAGTACGTCATAAAGAAGAATGAGGAGTGCTTGTGAAGGAATTTGACACTGGCATGAAATGATTGTCAAACTCGCAGAGAGGCGGATTTAATAATAAATTGTCTTATTTGATTCCACAGCTGTATGTCTAAGGCAAATCGTTACCGCAACATGTTAGCTTTCCTTAGAGAGAGTTGCTAAGAGCCAGCTAGCAGCACTGCATGATTACAATCAGAACTGGCACTGCTAACAACCCATTTCAGTGCAACTGTCAAAATGTCAGAATCTCTTACGTGTGGGCTCCGAATATACATCTCACATGTCAAAGATATGTCTAACATGTCTTGTCGTGTTCTTCAGCCTTGGTCTCAATTACAAATCATCATCCAAGAATCTCCTATTAACTTGCAAGCTGACTCTGTTTTCCTCCCACCTTGGGCGAATAAATGACTTAAAATTGACAAGAACCAGAAGGAAATGCTGTAACTCGAACCCCTCGTCTCTCCTCACCTACTGCCCTGCCTTCGGAGCAGTGACAGACCGGGCAGATATTTCACACGTTACATATGTCAACAAAAACCTTTCCCTCTTCCCTGTCACATCCTTTAGTTAAACAGTTGCTTCAGGAGACTCGCTCAAACACTCAGACCGTGAACACACCACACACTTACACATACGAGCAAGCACACCCCCTTCTTGCGAGACTCTGCAATGCAAAGCTCCATATAAGGACATGTTGATGATGTAATGGGCCATAGGCAGGGAGCACATCCCTTATTGTTTGGTCTGACTGCAGGAATGCCCACATTACAGCTACTGAGACAGTGAGACACACACAGAGCAAGAGTTGAGGGGCTGGTGTTGTACGGCAAGATAATGACCTTATGGCAGTGAGACTGGGAAAGGCTTTGGCACAGGTAGGCACAATGAACATTACTCTAAAACTCTGAGAGGAAAAAACTTTTTATCGTAAAATGCTGATTTCTTCATTGGCTTGGAGACGGACATCTTCTCAGAGTAGCTTCATTTCATCCTGGTTATTTTGTTTACTAAGTTTTTACTAGTATATTTCTGTCTATTGACTGTAACTTTTAAAATAACTGAAACATTTAAAATAAACAGCTTAAAAAAGTTAATAAAAGCAGCAAAAGCTAACATATCAGATGCAGCCAAATATATCTAAATGTTTTAAATTATATAATTCTAATCTCAACTATGGAAGGTACTTCATTAATGTTTTAAAGCAGGGGATCATATCACACTGGTGTAACTTCACTTAAAGAAATTTAGCTTATTCCTTAGGAAATCCTGTGCAACTTGATTAATTATTCATAAACTGAAGGAGCATATATTCCAAAATGCTGAAGAGACAGCCACAGTGGTCCATCACTGCAAACCTGACTGAGGTTATTAACCATATGTCGCAGAGATGAAACTAAAACTGTAGTCTTGTAGGAAAATCATGTTAAGCATGTCACATTACTGAGAATTGTGAAGGCAACATAATTTTAGAAATACTGACAACTTAGTTATAGATGTTCAAGGCAGCAAAAATGAATGATATGGAGCACTCAGGTAACCAAATGGTTACAGGTCATTCCTCATAAACGCAGCGTCCGTGGTTCTAATCTGTATGGAGACCTTTGCTGCATGTCTTTCCCGTTCTCCTCTTCCTTTTTTTCTGACAACCTCTTTACTACTTGTATGTTATCAAAATAAGGCAAAGATGTCTTAAAAAGACTGACGCATGTGAACAGCAGCGCAAAAGGCACAAAATTACACAGATTCTGTTACAATGCAATTATTTGAATAGAAATTATAGATCATTTCAATTCCTGCACATTATTTTCTATGGATATTGAAAATGCTTTATTTTCTAAAATAGGGGAACAGTGGATTTCAACAATATATATATGTATGTCCAACATGTTAAATACTGTAAAATGTATGAATTAAAAAAAGCTCTCTGGTTAATGTGTCACTCCACTACACATATTACCACCATCAGGAAGTTAATAAATATCAGTGCTACATATTTCACACATGTTGATTGCACTCTGGGGGCATATCACTTAGCCTGGTGCGGACAATAGTTCATGAACTGCATCAGTCAGCGTCCTCTCTTCAAGCTCTGACACACGTGAGCATTCAACCCACCATTCACAAGTCTCCTGTTAAAGCAGAGACGCTTGTGTGTGTGTCACATCAGTCTATACATGCATGACCTAATCAACTTGTGGTTGGGAAGTGGCACAGAAGCCATGACATATGGGACGTGTAACGCTGCTTTAAGCAGCGAGTGAGCCACAGTTTCCAGCTTTGGAAGCCATGTATAAAGAGGGAAGCCCTCTGTAAAGTAGTAATGTGTGCTGGTGTGGCTGGTGGTGACTCCCCTGTAGGCTTGGCTGGCTGCTGCCAGCTGGATGTTAACTTTTATTCATTTTTAAATGTCATTCATATTAAGTTAGATTTAAGGAAATGACCAATACACAATATAGAGTATTTGCAACAAAGTCCAAAGCAGCGCTTTAGATTTAAGAACACAGTAACAGTGCACTACTTCACAATATATTCTCTAAATATATATCCTCTAAAATAATGTACTTTCAAGATGTGCCGATCTCTGCATTAAGAAGCTGCAACCTAATGACACAGAGACAAAACATGATGGGGAAGGAAACGTGTACAAATGCTATATAGATCAGCTGTAATATTTATGTGTTCGCTAAACCCATATGGTAACTGCTTCTCCTGATTTGTATTACATGGTGAAAGGTGGTGAGTTGAGCTAATAGTCCTTGTTAAAGTGTGGCTGGTCTCCAACATTAGTTCATGGTCAGCTACACGACAGCGTTTTTTCACCAGTGGTAACCAAGAGTATTGTCCCTACAACTCTATATTACATACACAGTTGAAAGTTTGGGCAACAAAAATGGTCTCACATGTGGGTCTGCTGGACAAATACACTTTTCAATGTGTGTGTCCTTGATGAGAAAAAGTTCAGGAAAGACTGGTCTGGACCAACATTTCCTTAGGTGCCACAAAATACATCATGAATACAGAAAACTCTCATAAAGGGCTACAAATGATTTCACTGGTGTGTTTTAGACTTGTGGACTTTGACAGATGCAGTTTCCTCTCAAAAGAATTGCAATTTCTAATGCAATGTGCCTTGGCATGCAGTATACGTGATTAGCATGCACTTTGGGTATTCTGCAGCAAACGTTCCAGTCCTACTAGAGAGGTGTATTTCTTTCTATTTTGGCTGATGACATCACTAGAAAAACAGTGGTGACTGAGATAAGAAGTCGAATAAACAGTGATTACAGGAAACAGGCTAGTTTGAGAAATGCTTGTTTTATAAGAGCTTTGCTTAGCAACTTAATGTTTCCATATACACAATCTATTCAAAAGAAATGTAGTGTTACAACAGACTTGAACACTCTAATCCAGAGTCCTTGAAAAAAAAGTATCAGTTACACAGTTTATACCCTCACTAACAGAGAGGGTATAAACTGCAAACTTTAAGCCAACAAAGCTAAAAAATCTCAGCACTCAGATTAAAATAAAAAGGTGTCTTCAATTTTTTATTGAGGGATTAATGTCGACATTACTGAACAGCAGCACGGTAACACAAAATATCTGTAGTTGAAGAAGAAGATCAGATCTTCTATTAGGTCAAAGTAGCAAAACCACAGAGTAGAAACACTTACAGAACTTACAGAAAGTCTCCAATATATTATTGTATTATAATTATTGGTTCATTAATATGTTGGGAACACTTTAATGTTGCAGCTGTGTACGCTGAGACCATGATATCTGTGCTTATGATAATATGTCTGAATGTTCTAGTTGACTGAATTAATTTAATTAATTTGTTTCAAATTGTAGAGAAGAAGAAATATATCAAGTACAAATTCCTCAAAATTCACTTCTTGGTAATTGATGATCTTCTCTCACTATACTCTGATTGAATGGCACATACGTGCAAGTGTATTTTCTGTTTGAACTGAACACTGTTAAAACACAAAACGCAGTTACAGTATAATTCTTAATGAATAATAATAGATTTTTCCTTCTGGAATTATGGCTACAAAAACCCAACATCCCCTCACCCAGCCAAACCACGCTAATAATGAATTTTTAATTAGTATGCATATCCTTATAATATTTTATTGAGTGTTTGGTCTGGATCTAATTGCAACACATGGATTCAGTTACATGTGTCCCCCTACCCGTCCCCACCCCTTAGCAGCTACTGAAGAAAGAAATGACATACACTATGCTGCTGAGAAGAGACCCACCCTACCACACTTACATCATGGCCCACAACCCAAGTGTACATGAGGAATTAGTGATCCCTGAGAGTGTGCATTTGTGTGTGTGTGCGTGTGTGGGGCGAACTCTGTATAAACACTGTGGGACTGTAATTACCTTTGGAAGCAGGGGGAATTCCTTCAAATGTATAAGAAAAAATGGGGAGGGTAGGTGGTGGTGGTTTTGGTAAGGGGGGTTGGTTGTAGAGGAACCCCTTAATTAAAGGATTGTTCCATGCCAGTGGGCCATCTGTGTGGAAACGCCTGGCAGTTGCACACATGGCAGTCATAACATCCCTTCCCCCGGGGCTGTAGGTACTGTGACCGGGTGATATATGCATGTGCCAGACGCACCAGTCCTGACTGTAACTGCACACAATGTCACACTTGCACTGCACCTTCAGACCATCTCCCTACTTCCTCAAATATCATGGAAACTATTTAAAATTCACTGATTGTTAAACTCAGGACACACTATTTACAGCAGTAACTCAGGTTTCCAAATCATATGAGAATTACTTGGAAACAAGGGAATAAAAAAAAAATGAACCACAGGTATTTTAGACTACCAACCTAAGAGAGTTAAAGTAATGCTTTTATGATGTGTTAAAGTTTCCATGACATAAAACCTTTAGTCCTCTCCAGAAATGCAGGGAAAATAACAGTGGTTATGATGTGTGAGTGCTTGGAGACATGGGCTCAATGGGGAATGACAGGCGGTAGTATGGAGTTTAAAGACATTTAATATATAACATAAGAGGCAAAAAAAGAAATGATGAGTTTCACAATGATTCAAATGCTCACTGCCTTGAAATGTACTGGAAAAATAAGAAAAAATAAATACTCAAGTAAAAAAATGCAATTGTAGAGGAAAGATAATGAAAACTTTTAATAATTCTTGTCAATTTCTTGGTATTGTCTTGCATGCTCTACATGTAAATAACTTATTCTGAATTGGATTGCATGAAGATCATATTTGCCCTGTTTTATTTTTTTCAGGTTGAAGCTGTTAATTGATCAAGAAAAGGCCTGCCAAGAGCGAAAGGACGAAGAGAACAACAAGAAGATCACAAGCCTGAAGGAGGAGCTGACAAAACTCAAGTCATTTGCGTTGATGGTTGTGGATGAACAGCAGCGTCTTACGGAGCAGCTGAATCAACAAACGACTAGGGTCCAAGAACTAAGTGTCACTGCTTCACAAGCCCAGGAGGAGCTGTGCTCAGCTAATGCCCGTCTGCAGGAAGAGGAGCAAAAAGTCAATCGCTTGGAAGCTAAGCTGCGTGACCAAGCCGGACGATATCATCAGGAACAAGACGCCATGACTGCTAAATTGACAAGCGAGGACGCCCAAAACAGGCAGCTGCGCCAGAAACTGTCGACTCTCAGCAGGCAGCTTGATGAGCTGGAGGAGACCAATAAGACTCTGCGCAGAGCTGAGGAGGAACTGCAGGAGCTTAGGGACAAAATTAGCCGAGGTGAATGTGGAAACTCTAGCCTCATGTCTGAGCTTGAAGAGTTACGGAAAAGGGTACTTGAAATGGAGGGAAAGGATGAAGAGTTGATCAGAATGGAGGACCACTGCCGGGACCTCAACAAGAAACTGGAGAAAGAGGCCAGTCAAAGTCGAAGCCTGAAGGCTGAAGTTGATAAACTAAACCACAGAATTATGGACTTAGAAAAACTGGAGGATGCATTCAGCAAGAGTAAACAGGAATGCAGCTCACTTAAATACAACCTGGAGAAGGAGAGGACAGTGTCCAAGGTTCTCACCAATGAGCTAGAAGTCCTGAAAGTCAGGGTCAAAGAACTAGAGGCAGCTGAAAACCAAATGGGAAAGACTGAGCTGGCTCTAAAAGAAGACCTAACCAAGTTAAAGACTCTGACAGTCATGCTGGTTGATGAGAGGAAGGCAATGGCAGAGAAGCTAAAACAAATGGAGAACAAGGTCCAAAACAGCACAGGAAAACTTCAGGCTGAGCAGGACAAAGTTACGTCAGTCACAGAGAAACTAATTGACGAGAGCAAGAAAGCACTGAGGTCAAAGGCTGAGCTGGAGGAGAAGATGTGTAACGCTACAAAGGAAAGGGATGACTTGAAAGCCAAGTTGAGGGCTGAGGAGGAAAAGAGCAATGATTTGGACTCTAAGCTCAATATGATGAAGAAAAGGTTGCAATCTCTGGAGAACCTAGAGAGAGAATACCTGAGAAACAAAGCTAAAGAGGATCAAATCAAAACACCTATTGCTAACTGCTTCCAACAAGACAACAAAGTCAAGAATTTGACACAGGAGGTTGAACGTCTCAGAAGCAAATTGAAGGATATGAAGATGGTAGAAGGTGATTTATTGAAAACAGAGGAGTTTGAATCAATGGAGAAAAGATTTACAAACGAACAGGAGAAAGCTAAGGTCTTGATGGAAGAGCTAGAAATATCCCGAAAAGAACTCTCAAAGTACCAACTGGCTGAAAAGAAAGAGTGCAATCAAGAGAATGTTCTGTATAAACGCTTAAAGGAGGAGGAGGCAAAATCTAGTCATCTGACTAGGGAGGTAGCAGCTCTGAAAGAGAAGATTCATGAATACATGGGGACAGAGGAATCCATTTGCCGCATGAAAACTGACCACTCTACGCTGCAAAGAAAACTGACCCAGCAAGAGGTTAGAAACAAAGAACTGGCCAGAGAAATGGAGACACTTACACGGGAACTTGAGAGATACAGACGCTTTAGCAAAAGTCTTCGTCCTGGCATGAATGGAAGACGTTTTTCAGACCTTCATGTTTCCACCAAAGAGGTCCAGACAGAGCCACTTGACCTCATGTCTCCCACCTGCATGACAATGGCACCACTGGATCGTGCTGTGGTGAACGGGAAGCTGTACGACGAAAGCGAACCTGAGGAGAATGCAAACTACAGCAATGAGCTTCAGCTCACCAAATGCAGCCCCTCACTTATCAACAACGTAAATAACCTGAACAATAACATGAGAAGAGCACGAATGCCATTCCTTAAAAACAAAGATACCCCTCATCAGGTGAATGGCAAAGTGCAACCACGACAGAATGGAAACCACATCCAACCCGGGGATGTTGTGTTGACCCACAGTCCTGGGCAGCCTCTGCATATTAAAGTGACTCCTGACCACGGACACAACACAGCAACACTAGAGATCACCAGCCCGACCACAGAAAACGCCCAGTCATTCACCAGTACTGCTGTCATACCCACAAGTGGAGGTCCACCCAAACAGAGAATTACCATCATCCAGAATGCTTCCATATCCCCTACTGCAAAATCCATTTCCCCAACTACAAAATCTAAAGGTTCCCCTATCTCGGACGAACTCTGTTCACCAGACAGGGCCCTCTCACCTTTCACTATGTCTACATACTCCAGAGCAATGACCCCAGACTCCTGTGGCTCTGTAACACCAGACAGAGCTATGTCACCAATACAAATTGTTTCAGTCACGACAGGCACCCCTGACCGCTCCCTCTCTACAGAACCAGTTGAGGTTGTTGGAGGGCACGCTGTCTTCCGTGTGACTCCTGAAAGGCAGAGCAACTGGCAGGTCCAGAGGTCTAACAGCTCAGGGCCAAACGTCATTACCACAGAGGACAACAAAATCCACATTCACTTAGGGAGCCCCTTCATTCAGAGCATCAGCACTCCGACACAAGCACTGAGTCCGTGCCACACGCCTGGATTCCAGGAGCAAAGGACTCAGGTGCTTGCAAACTGCAGTACTCCTAATGTCAAAGGCGGCAGCAAAATCACAAGTAGCATCATGATTAAGCCCACCTCCAACCCAATACAAAGGCCGTCACAAATTACAGTAAGTAATGCCTACGACTGACCAGATAACCCCCGAAATCCTCCATCCCATCCTGCGTTACTGAAACCTGTCCATGAGCTCCAATACATCCTTAGACCCTTATACCCAAATAATACACCCTGATACATTTATGTCTGTTTTACTTGATTTATGAGCTTCAACTGTGGTTTGAAAGTTGTTTTTTTATGTTGGGTGTTGGCTTGGTTCTGTGTGATTAAGTTCAAACAATTGTTTGCCTGCATGAGACAAAAATACCATTTGAAAGCACTAGAAAATTTGATTTCATTTGACATAACACCAGATTTTAACTTATGTGCACTTACTGTATTGTACTCAGTGGCAACATTTGCCGTGTAGTCAGACTATTCACACTGATGTATCATACGCATTTTTATACGTCATATAACACATACTGCATTATGATTTAAGTTGTTTGATTTTCTGAGAATTAAAGTGTGCAAAACAAAGTGGTATGTTTTAGTTTGTCATCCATGCTTGCAAAGTTCATTCAGCATGTTTTGAATGTGTAAAATTAAAAATAATTAGAGGGAAATGGGTTTAGACTCAAATCAATTGTGTGATTTGATTTCTTTGGTGCATGCACAGTAACCTTTTAACACTTGAAACACTTTGTTACATAGCGTGCAATTAAACATTACGATAGACTTTCTCAGATTTGAACAGGAAGAGTCTTAGCACTTTAATTAAAAGATATGTAATTGAGGAGTTGTTTTAAAAACATTTGTGCTCGTACACACATTACAAGACAAAACGTTCACGGATGCTCAAATTCGCTTGCTTGAGTTAAAATCATAGACTGATGTCATAGTTTCTTCTTACATCTGAAGCAGAGAAACACAGTGACTGAGGATGAAAACCAGCAGGCTGTGGAGAATGTGGAGTTATCCTAAATGATACAAGGGAAACTCTGCTTAAAACCTTTAAACCTTAGAGTCTTACTGTGGTACTCAATAAACCTGCTGTTGGTGGTGAATCTTGTACCTGTATTTAAGAAGTACAAGATTATATACAATTACAGAGGTAGTCTTATTCAGTGTACTTGAATTATATAAAGTGCTCACGTGCTCACTGCACAAAAAGTTAACTCAATGCAGTTACTCACATGCTGGAGAAGCCTTAACATACCTGTGTGATAAACCCTAACCCTATAATTCAGAGTGGTACTTAGTAAAACTAAATTTGCAACAATTCATGGCAGCAGTTACTAAGACCGTACATTCAGATTACGCTGACTGTACTCCACCACGCTGAGATTTCCCTGACCAAGACACAAAAGGATCAACACAGTGTGACAGAGAAAATCCTTTTAATCAAAGAGAAAACTGCCCTTTACTGCCCAATGCTATAAACACAGCCGTTGAATACTGTAGCTTTTGAAACGTACTGTAAACATAAGAAAAAAAACCTTCGGAAAATATGATGCGATGTTTGGATCTCAGAAAGTCTAACGAATTTTTTCATAGCTTAAACTCAGATGTCTTTTGTCAGAAAGACGAGACGAGATGTCCATTTTATTTTGCGTATTCCTATGAAGTGTAACATATAAATGTTCCATGTATATGCATTCTTATACATGTGGTTTTACATGAACACAATGGAAACACTACCACATACGAAGGATCTGTTTAAGTTAGATGTTCACCAAATGTCAGAACAAGATGATACTGTAAGTGGATGGAGACTAAAATACAGTAATGTAAGAAGTGTGGAAGAGGAGGAGAGAGGATACAGTAGTGAGCTTTTTTCGTGATGGTATCTATTTTGTTACACTCATTAAAGTCATGTTTTAACAAAATGCCAATGTAAAGAGGCATGCTAGAGAGAAATAATTTGTAGAGAAGTAGACATTATTGAGGATAAATGTAATAGGCTTAAAAACAGCCTAAAACTATCCTCTTCTCCTGAACTCCTCACACCATTTAAGTTGTATATCTTACGTTTGGAAAAATCATAGATTATATTGTGGTAAATAACTAGACATATTACCAAATATATTATAAATAAATATAAAGTACCCAATCCTCACTGTAGTTTGGATGGAGCAAGACTTTCAGGAAAGTGGCAAACCCAATCTAAACATGCATACATACAAAGCAGTGTGACGGTGAGAAGATGAGCAAATCCAGCATTAAATTGAATGAGTGGAAAGGAGCGCAGCTGGAGAAACTGGATCCAAAGTGCGATGAAATGAAGGGGGCTAAACAAAATGCTATTCATTAGACAACTACTTGAGAAAGCATCCAGCAGCTGGGATTGCTGTCTGTGACCTCAATTACCCCTTGACTCACTTTAGACTTAGCTGATTCATAAACTGAGTTCATCTGGCTCAGCCAAGAGAGACAGATATGTGCAGCATGCCTCTACCAGACTGATATAAAATAACTATCAAGTGACACACTAGAAGCAAAATTGTGTTTTATTGAAAAGGCCACAGTTGCTGCTGCTGGCTCACAATGAGGACGTACTCACGCTAAACACAGAGTGATATTACTGGTTAACATTTTAAACAATAAGCCACCGGTGTGAATCTACCACAGCCAAGAAAGTCTAATTACCACAATGCACGACAGAAAGTCAAGGTGTGTATCAGCGGATTTCCTTGTTTCAGTCCACAGTGATAATAATCGCAGAGGAATTTACCCACCTTGACCAACAAGCGCAAAAAAAACAGGGAAGGACGGTAAACGGAGGCATGAAGGCTTTCGTTAAACAAAAGCCTTCTTACTGCATGTACGTGTGAGAGTGTAGACACTGTGAACGTAGCCTCTCTCCCACCGCAGCACAAGCACCAAAACAAACCCTGTGTTTGGTTGCCATGGAAACTGCCGTGCCAATATTGCAGAGTGCCGGGCAGAGGAAGCACTTAGTTGAACTCCTGCTGCACCACTGATACACCAGAGAACAAAGCCGCACATTAAGGTCTCTTCCCATGTAAAATCAACAACACTCCCATGACGTGGAGCCTGTGCAGATTTTCTGGCTCATTAGCTCTGCTGAAGCGCAGGCCTTACTTATTCTGAAATGTATACGCTGTATGAATATTTAAGGATGTAGTTCACTGCAGGTTTTTGTTAATCCCCAGAACCCCAAGCCACGTATGTACATATCCAAGTGCTTTTATCAAGTCACAGTGAAAGGCTGGGTGTAGATTGTGCTTCTCAGGAATAAAGTCAGTGTTGAAATCTGATGAAATCTATGGAAATAACCAAAAGTTTCCGTTTTACTCAGCTGCAGAAATCTAGACCAGATTGATGACACAGTTTGTCAAAGATAGTTTCAGTGTGTGACTCTAATTAACACCACTGCCTGAACTTTAAAAGCTATAGGAATAATGCAAATTTGACATTGTGTACTAAGACATCTTGATAATTGGTCATATCAGTTCAGGTATGAGCTGTTTATATAATCACCGGATGCTGCTCATGAATTTTACAAGAAGAAACAAAACACAGTGCAAATGAATGAACGTACGCTAGCTGTTTGCTGAAGTTACTCATAACTCTGGAAACATCTTATCATAGTGGCTGTAAACAGGATATGGTTTCTACTGTACAAACATCAATCCAAAAGTGATGTATCTCAGAATGCTGGCACGTTACTGCTCATGTAAACACACTGATTAAAAAGTGGTTGCACAGTAAGTGGAGCAGTAAGTTGTTTAAGAACCTGAGTAATGTGACGTTTCTCACGATATTTCCATTTCTTGTTTGCCACAAAAACAGAAAAACACTGGTTTCTAAGCAACAAACACTGTTTTTAGATTTAGGATGAACTGGAACTATTTTAGGAACAACAATAAAAAGTTCCTAAAATAAAATGACGCAAAAGCACAAAAGGATATAGAGCAGAAAAACTAATTTGAGCTTAAGGTGCTTACCACATATAGAACATGTAGGATTATCCAACACAATTGAAACATAGTGCTACCCATAGCAAAAGCCTCATTTTCATTTTCACATTTATACTGTCCATAAAATATGATTTGATATCATCTAGTGGTTACTATCAGTGGTGCATCAGATCATGGTGGAGCTACTGGAAACAAGTCAGTCTGTCAAACAAATCAAAAACACTGTTTTTATTACATTGACATTGTGCATAACTCTCCTTTTGTTGTGTCTTTTAAACTAACTCTTCGTCAAACTTAACTTCATCGTTTGTGCCTGTTCTTCCACAGATACCTCTAGAAGCATTCCGAAGACCAGGACCTACAAGGATCCCCAAACCGAAGGGCTACAGCTCCCACAAAGGGGCAAACAGTCCAGCAGCAAATCTGGGACTCCAGAATAAGAGTCAGACTCCACAGACTCATCTAACTAGTGGGAAAGAGCAGCCCACACATTCACCTGCAGCACACAACAACAACCCAAACCTGGTGAACCGCAGACTGTGATATCACTCTTCTTGTCTTCTGGTCAAAAGATTTTTTTTTTTTTATGTTTTGTGTCAAATGGTGCTTCAGCTACTATAAAACATTTATCATAGTTACATCAGATATAAAACTGAATGTCAAAAACTGTGCATTAAAAGTGAAAATCTGTACCGCTTTAATCTTTTATGAAAAGAACTGATCCCCTGTTAAATAATCCCAATCTGTGGTGCTCTGAACATCACAAACTGCAACAGCTTCTCGTGTCGGTTTTGTGTTTAATGTGTACAGAATGTATAAAAACAAAAAGACATTTTTAGAAAGTAGATTCTTTTAATAAGTCAACTGTACTACATAATGAAGCTGAAGAGTAATAGCAGAATACTAATTTATGGTCAATGAAAATGAATGTTTATTTGTATTGTGCGTATTTGAAATTCATTTTTGCTCATTTTATCTGTACTGCGATGCATTATGAAAAAGTCATTTATCCATTTCTAGAGATGGAACACATTTTTTTTTTTTAAATAAGTGGCAATAATGTACATACATGTATAACTGATATGTTGTAATGACAATGATATCATCTCAAATGTGACATTTGTGTTTCTTTCCTTATCAATAAAGATTTTTTTATACTTTGAAAAAGACGAAGCTCTCTGATCTGATGCTTACATTGACAACTACAAATGTGTGTGAATTTCTTTGGAAATGTAAGTGGTACAATGAGAAGATCTCAAAATATGATATGACAAGATGAGAGGAAATTATTTTTACATTAACACATAAGTCTGTAGGAATGTTTCATGTCAAATGGGTGAAGTCAGACCATAAAGTCTGAAGATAAGAAAGAGACCCTGTGTGCATAAAGCAAGATTTACTTGTATTTTTGATTATGATATAAATAAAACACAATTATCTATTTAAAGCAGGTAAATATAGTGTGTTTAACACGCACGTATTGACACAAAAGGCAAAAACACAAAGCAAAACTTTCTGATATCCAGTGAGATTAACATGTTAAACTATACCCAAACAACTCATAAATGAAAAAAAAGAAATAACTGCGGCGTTATAATGAGCAACATCCATCATAAGGTCAAACTGCTTTGCTGTTTTTATAGTTTTAATAAGTAAACAAAACTAATTTACTGGGTTAGATTTCTCATTGTGAATTAGCAAGTAAAGTGTTCAATATCAGCAAGTTTTTTTTTGACAGTGATGTCCAAACCTTCACTCGTGTTTTGCCGGAGTATATCACCGATTTGCTGTCAGAGCAGCGTCTATGGCTGAATGCAGCACAGACAGGAAGTAATCTCTCTCCTCGCCTCTCTCTGTTGCACAGACCCACGAACGAAAAGGACCCTCCAGCACAAAGGCATGGCACACATCTACAGAAAAAAGGGGGTTTAACGGAATCTCCAGAGAAACCATCTACTAAATGCTGCATTCTCCACAAGTGAAAACTCACAGCGTGTGTGTATGATCTCTCTGACAGTCAGGCTAGCAAGAGCCACAGAGGCCAGGAAAGTGTGTGCGCTTCGGTGAGCCAATGTGAAAGGTGTGTGAAGCACATTTCGCCGTGTCAACACCAAAGCGTCGTTAAAGAGGAAGAGGCCCACGTCAGACACATGCTCATAGGTCCTAATGGTGCACGTACACATAAACACAGACAGAACACACATGATGATGTAATTATGTAATTTGCATTCAAAGCAACAATAACGCAGCAATAATTTTACCTGAGAGAATCTGGAATCTGTTCATCAGGACTCCTGAGCAAAGCAGCATCCTGTGTTATTATCAGCTGTCTGTTTCCTTCACTGAGGTTCTTCACACACATGACGCACGACATACTCACATTAAAACACGGGTCATGGTTGTCCCAGACAGCGCTGTTCAGGGCAACTGGAGTTTAAACAAGTCCAGCGGCCCTGAACAGCACCTTTGAGATACTTTGTAATGCAGGTTTTATATGTTCAGACAGTGTAAGAAAAAATTAAATTAGATCAAATGTGTGTGTTTTTACTGGACAGCCTTTGATCATCTGCTGTGTTTCCTCCATCAGTGTGTCTCTTTCCGAGTTACGCTTCAACTGAAACCGAGAAAAAGAAATACTACTATTTTACAAAAGCCACAGTAGCACATAAACTGTGAATTCCAGTGTGCAGTACTGACTCATTGCTCTGTGCGGGTGTTGTACCTTTTCAGTGAATTCTCTGTAGCGTAGCAGGGTGTTGAGGGCAGAGGAGAGGTGTGTGTGGTCAGGGTGACCAGGGTGCGTGTGCAAAGACAAAGCCTGAAGCAGAGTCACATACTCCTGTATCCTCCACACTGGATGAAGCAGCAGCTCCTGCAGGCTGCTCAAAGCATGAAGACATGTCACCTAACTATAAGGTTTGATTGTTTGTGTGTAAGTTTGTACTGTTCTGCAGTTTACCTCAGCATGCGTGTTGCAAGAGTTCTGTCTACTCTTTTCAGGAAAGCTCTGAATGTAGGTTTTGTCTCCCTGCACTGACACACACAACATAAAATGTTTCCGGGTCAATGCATTTACTGTATTTTATTTGAACGGTATTTCATAGAAAAGGTAGCTAGAAACCTAATTAGTCCATGTCTAAAGCTGGTTGTTGATAAAACTACTCAAATAGAGATCTAGAGTCTTCAATAGACCTTTTTTCACAATACTGTGCAAGATTAAAGCTGGTTTATCTACTTATCCTGCGGTAACAGTAGTATAAATGTATTACAAAACACGTTGTTGACTTTACCTTGTCAATAGTATGAAGAGCAGTGGTGTAATTATTGAGGTAGTTGGTGTAGACTCTGAGATTTGAGCACAATTTTACAAACACATCTCCAATACACTGCTCTGCACTCCACTGCTGCAGCCTGGCCTGTAAGTCTACCTGAAACACACTGGAACATACACAACTCCTGTGTCATGTTCACAAAGAGGAATAACAAGATAATCATACGTGTGTGTGTGTGTGTGTGTGCGTGTGTGTGTGTGTGCGCGCACACCTGTTGAGCTCCAGTATTTGTGTAACAGGGCTGAAGATAATCTGGATGTCAGCACAGCTGAGAATTGCTCTGTTGGAGTTCATCGCTGCTGTAAGAGGCTCCTGGTAAACCTTAAGCACAGAGGAGGGGCATCAATTAAATATTACGGTTTTCTTGTAGCGATGGGGACATTTTTTTAACATGAACTCCTCATCTAAATGAATGAGCAAATATAAGACTTGCTGGTTTGGTTGTTTCTCTGAAAGCATTTAAATTATTCTCCCAAAATTTGTAGATTTTAAAACACGTTGCTAAAAAATTATTAGATAAATCCACTATAGTTTGCTTAAAGGTCCTAGTTTCAATCTATGATCAATAATAATAATAATAATTTAATATTTAATTTCTAATTCTGATTCCACGTCATGTAGAACTGAAAAACAGTAAAAAAAACGGAAACTGTACCTTCAGCACAGCTCCTAGACTCCTCAGGTATAAACACTCACTGTGGTGCAGATCTCTGGCAACTGCACCTCTCCAATCTAACACTGTCTACAGAAGGAAATAAAGAGAGCATTTGTAAAAATCAAGTTTGGTCATACAGAAACTTTTTTTTGACTCATTTTTAATTCAAAGTGCACACACCTGTGGTAGCTCAGGTATCAGACTGGAGCATCTCTGTGAGCTGTCATTGGCTTCTTTGTTTCCACCTTTTTTCTCTAAATAACTTTCACTTCCCCCTTTCTCCTCAATCCATTTTGTCAGAAAGAAAACAAGGAACTCTAAAGGTCTGGTCTAAAGAAGGAAAGAAATGCGATTGAATACTCCTAAAAATAGGATATGACACACAGCTAATGCTTTTTGTCAGGGCTTTGTGTTAACTGTGCATTATGAAGACTCCTCTGCCGTCATTCTCACCTCATACCGTCTGCTGAGAGCAGTGATTCCTTCAGTCAAAGCTTCACTTAGATCTTTGGACACAGAAAGCTCCTCGAGGCAGATGATCTCAAGCAGAAAATGACCTATAAATGTATTAACAGATTATTCAGAGTATACAGGACGCAGAGTAGGCACCCGTTTTTAGATTTTACTGCCGTACACTGAAAAATATACATGGCTGCAAAACCCACCTAGAGCTCGGCCCCGAACTTGTAGGCTGACTCGCTGTAGCTGTGAACCCAAGCAGCCCCTCAAGTCCCTTAGAGCCTCCTCCATCCACTGGGCCTGTATGCACCAGCTCAGCAAGACGCTCTCACACACATACCGGAGCACTGGGGCTGCTGGTTTCTGGTTTGGTAGGCCAGTCCGCACACTGCCATCGGACCACTCACTCAGGACTAGCGGTAGTAAAAATATACCGGTGTAATTAGTGAAAGTCATTATACTCACTGCAATTAAAAAGAAAACCCTGCACAGGTGACTCACTATTCTGGAAACCGCCGGAGGCAAAACCCATGGGAGTCTGAACCTCCAGACCAGTTAGATGAGTGAGATTCTGGATGAAAGCTACTCCTGATGCTGTGAGACAGAGATGAAAGATAAAGCAAAAAAACACACATAGGTAGTGAGACAACAGCAGAAACAATGACAGAAACAGATTACAGAGACGTGTGTGTGTGCTCTAACAATTCTGTCTACCTACCAGATGTAGCCAGCGGGCAGAAGATGTCAATCCCTCCTCCTTCCTCAGCTGTTACCACCCAGCCACAAAGCTTTTCCCAAAAATCTCTATGTTCAGGGGTCAGCAGAGTCTTCTCTGACAGGCTACTTCCTGAATTAAGTTTGAAGGGTATGTTTTAACGCAGGGGATCATGTTCACGATCAGCTTTCATTTAAGGGACTCTGTATCTAAAGTCTGTTCTGCTGGTGAGTCCAAATATAACGCAAACTTAATGTAAGATTTATGACAAACGTTTAGCTAAGGGATGAGGATAACCATGGACAGGCACTATCACAGTCAAATAAGCCATGAAATGGTTTTAGCAGATGTGCTGCAGAGAGATTCACTTCTATCACTGGAAGATCCATTTGGTCTGAAACTAGGCCTGGTTATTTTTCCACACAGTAAGATACACAGGATTATTAATTCTCACTGTGAAGTAGATGGATTTCCTCTGTTCCTCCTGGAGCTAGCAGGCCCAGCCTCTGAGCGCTCTGCTCAGACATAGCCTCCTTCACCTGGGCTAACAGCGCTGAGAGAGTCCCCCTGTGGTCATACAGAACCACGTTCACTCCTGCTTTCACGCCACTCAGCACCAGCTGGAAAGAGCAGAGCGAACAGAGAGATATTTTATCTTCCCAGTGCAGTTTTAAAAAAAATACTTATTCCACATCCAGTATTTGTCTCCTCTCTGTTGTCTCCAACAGTTTGTCATACGAAAAAGCTTAAAAACTGGGATGACAGACTGATAACATTCCTATACGTTACCTCATAGGCAGGGATTCTGTCGGAGACGAGCAACAAGAGGGCAGGACTGGTGCAGTGAATGGGTGAGACTCTGCGTTGAGGTGCAGGTCTGTAGATGAAGGAGGACAGCGCTCCACTGTCTTCGTTTAGTCTTTCACTGTGGTTAAACCACAATTACATACATTAAATACTCTTATGAAGAGGGGACCTTCCAATACACTGCTGACAACTTAATCTAAATGCAACTGATTTAATTTCCTGTGTTAGGACTCTGACAGTTTTTTAAGTGAAAAGATATTTGACATATTTCTGAAAAATATGTTATCAACACAATATATCTTCAGTTGTAGAAAATCACCGGAATGCACTGGAGGCCTGGACTCTTTCCACGCACTCAGCTGCACTCATGGACCGCCTCTTGTCCAGGCTGAGACTGAGGCTTGAAGACCAGGAGAGAGAAGGCAGAGAGCTGAACATTAGCCCGGTGCTGGTCCTTCCTGTTTGGGTACCACCCCTTCTGACTTCTTCTGGCTTTGTATAGCTGCCCCAAGCTTTCCTCGTTCTCAAAGCCAGTCCTGCAAATATGTCAGACGGCAGTGCTGCTCACTGAAGGTTTTTACTGGCATAAATGATGATGTGTTAAATGCACAACCTCATTTCATTTGATTTGTTCTTTACACTCACTCTTGTCCTCCTGAAGTTTCTCTCTGATCATCTGCCTGATCCTCCTCTCCTTCCTCTTCTCTTCCTCCTCCGCAGCCCCTGTGTTTTGTTGGTTAAGGGTCCCGTACCGCTCGGCTGCCTCCCTCGGAGTGAGCCAGTCCAGCGTGGAGATACAGGAGACAAAGTGGTTCTTCCACGCACCAAACTCTTTTTCGACTGGTGTGTAGGGAAGGAACCAGCCTCTCCTGATGCACCGGCCTGCCCAGAGACAGTCCTGAGAGTGGTAGCAGAAGGTGGTTTCATGTTTTTGTGAAGATCAATGGCTCACAACTAAAGACTCAAATATTTAATATCATGGGGCTTTCACCTGCTCAGCCAAGGTTCTCCAGTGCCAGCTGACTTGGGCAGCATTGCAGAGGTCACGAGGGGAGAGAAATGACATCACATACAGGGACAGAAACCGAGGCAGCACCACAGTGAAGTCCACTCGAGTCACAGGAACTGTCTCCATCAGCAGATCCCTGCAGTACCTGCTCAGATTATTAATAAGTTTTATTTTAAACCCTGTAAATCTGTTAAAATACAAGCTGAGAAAAGAAAAGTAATTCTCAACAAAAAGGTCTGAAGGTTTGCAGGTGATCAATAACACATAATTAGAAAAATGGTAAGAGCTTACTTGAGCTGTGAATTGGTGCAGCGTGTGAGCAGAGAGCGTAGAAAGTGTTTTCTCTGCTTGTCAGACCACAGATCAAACCAGTGGAACACAAGGTTCATCCTCTCCTCATATAACTGGGAGTAAATGGAGAAAGAACACCAAGAAACTTTAGACAATTAGCGAAAACCGCTTGGAAGGTGCATCTCACTGCACAACAGCCTGGCTTCTTTGCCAAAAGCTACAAAGTGGTTTCCAAAGCACTGACGAAACCAGATAGTTATTAGAAAGAAAAACACCAAAACTAATGGTGTGATAATGGCTGAGAATGGTCAATTAATAGAAGAACTAGGTCAAGTCTTGCTTTACTTTTTAAATAAGCCTAGGCTGAAATAGATGTTTCATGAATAGTTTTTCTAAATGAACTGCCCCACATTGTGTTTATGACAACATCTGCATTTCTTACAAGCTAATGTGAATATCAGGTTCTACCTCTGACAACTAGAACTCAACACAAATACTGCATGTTAAATTATCTTCATGTCATTTTATGATTGATTGATGATCTGAGCATCTACTGTAGCTACACATGTGGATAGTTTTAGAGACAGAGCTTGTCAGCAGTTTATTAAAGGAGAACACACAAACCCTCACTGTGCATGCACTACATGTCTAACTTTGCCTGTTCACTCACATAAAACATTAAATCTGAAGCTGTGACGTATGTATAATGGTCCTATCTGCCACCTAGTGGCTCTTAATGACACTAAAACTACTTATAACTAAATGTTTATTCCATAAACGTCAGAGTAGCTTCTGTCATTTGTTCCTCTGACCTGCAGGTTGCTGCTCCTGTGGTTCAGAGGGGTCCAGGTGCTGAAGCAGGTTTCGGAGCGTGGTTTATGGTCTGTGCCGCTGAGCTGCCACTGCTTCACCGAATGTGGGTTCGACTTCAGCCTCGTCTCCATCTTATTCAGTCTGCATTAAACCTCACTCTGAGAAAACTCTTCCAACCTCTAAGTGAAGTCTAGGGACATGTCCAACAGGAAGCTGCCATTGTGCTGCCAGTAACCTTAGAGACGAATCAACAAAAGGACGAGCACATTCCTTCACACAGTCATCACACCCTGCACATCAATAAGTAACCAGATGCTGTCAACTTAAACAAAAGTGTGTCTCATCTCCTGAGCTGTCAAATCATTATAAAAGTCAATATGTAACATTTACTCACCTGTTCCTCAATAACGATGTATTCAAAAATAAAAAATAAACAACTCCACTACATTCTTAATAACTGCAGTGCACAGCTCTTACGTTTTTACTTTCAAGACAAAGAATACGCAGATCACTGAAGCAAGACGCTCCAAAGAGTCAGACAACACATTTTTTAATAAGTCAATAACAATAAAATCACCCGTTGACGTTTTAAAATCATAAAGTAATCCCACATCTCCCAGCAACACTTGTTAGAATAAGAGGTGACAAAATGAAGTAGGATATAGTACAATCAAAGCAGCATCAAATGATTAGATTATCTTAAAACACACAATCCAAAACTAAAATCTGCATGTTCTATGGAAGTCACAGTATATGCTTAGAACCCATAAGGCAAAAATTGTTAAATAAAAAAAATGAAGGCATGGTTGTGATTTGGTTTACTCTGATCTATTCTGGTGTCAAACCAACACACCAGTGATAATGTGCAGGGCGTTTCGCATGTTGCATGGACATGTGCAAATGTATCCAACAGCAGTGCATGTTATTTCTTTTGGCTGACATAAATTGTATCTAATTAGGACATATTTTTAGATTTTTACTGGCTATCGCATAAGATCTAAAGTTGAGGTTCACACCTCAGAACTCAACTCAAAATATATTGCTGTATCTATGTTATAGACACTGACTGACCTGTGACAACAGATGAGAGAAAATGCAACAGAGTGAGTTACACAATATATACATATACTATATCTGGGAAAACAAAGACCAAAGATGTCCTGTGAAGGACAACACGATGTGAGAGCTTTATATTAATAACACTTTGGTTAGCTATGTATTGCAAATCCAAACTATTTGGAAAAGAGTGGACTATCTATACCTTGACTTTAAACAGGCTCCAGCAGGCCGATATGCAGGTCAGACAGTTTAAGATCTCACTCTGCATCTTATATACTGAATATAATTAATAAAAAGAGCTGAAGAAGTCCAATCATATCCCAGCGTGTTAATTATTGTCATCTTGTCTCCTGTTTGATGAGATAAGATTAAAGCTATTTTCTACTCAGTATAAGCCACTGTGTTCAACTCTATGTTGGTATACTGTAGGTGGTGAACAATAAATCTGCTGGTTCATCCCTATTAGGGGATCTTACAAAACATTAATCTGACTGTGCAGACAGGAAACACTGATGAACAGCTTTGTTGTGATTTTTACCATAATACTCAAAGAGAAATAGAACCTATAATCCTGCTTGAACTCAATCTTGTCCACTGTAGCCTCTTTAAGTCGTATAAAACAAACAGCTGACATGTGAGGTTGAGGAGAGAAGGTAAAATCACACGTTGGCAGCCTTCGGGGCCTCCTGGGTGTCAGCTAGGTTCAGTTTCTGACTGAAGGAACAGGGTCAAGTGAAAATACAGGCACAAGATAGATGGTGGGCACACAGGAACAGAAAGAAGTTTTACTTTCACTCTCTTAAAAAACCAAAACAATTCAAGACTAATATGAGATTTGAAGACGTCAAATATCAAAAGGATACATGGATGAACTCAGCTCCTCAAGCTGTGAAAAAAGAAAAGAATATTTTATCTTATTAAACATGTTAGCAGTCTGTGTGGTCATTTTAAATCGCTTTAAAGGATTATGTAATGAGCTTAGCGTGCTGTAGCTCATAATTCTCTACTACAGAGCTAGACTTCTGAATGAATACTCAGCCCAACTCTCTGTAACAGTCTTACATTAAGAAGTAATTTGTCCATGTTGGTGTCACAGGCCACTTTCCTCTGGTCTTCTGGCATTTCATCCACCTCACCATAGAGGTCAAAGTGCAAACGTGCCAGCTTCTCCTGCATCTCTCTCACATGCTCCATCTGATCGATGGAGCACTCATTGCCTAAAACAAAGAAAAAGAAATAATAATAATAATAATAATGAATACTTTATTAAGTCCCCGAGGGGAAATTTGACTAGGTATTGACTGTACATCGCATGTAGAAGGTTCAGTTGTTATTATGTGTATAATGAATCATGACAACTTAAAGGCTCTGTAAATATGTAATAGGTTGTTTTATTGACATTTGTCTGAAAATGCTCTAGTGAAGTCTAAATTACCAAACGCTTGTAGTTTCCCTGAGTGGAAGTCGTTGAGGAGACTGAGCAGGCCATTCTCCATCTCTTGTACATCTGAAACATCAGTCAGAAAGGAGTGCTGGACGATAGGAGCTGCCTGGCCCTGGTTCTGATTTGCTTTAGCACCCAAACCCACCTGATACCTTGATTTATCTCCCCTAGAAAAAAGAACAATATACAGAAAAATAAACATTAAGAAGTGATAACAGATCCTGTATTCATGTTTATATACTTTAAGTAATTAAATGAACAACTGTGGTTCTACATACCTCTTGCTTTTGCTTTTTTGGCTGGAGTGAGTTCCCATATTATGGCTGTAGCCGAGGTGCCGTCCCCCGGCGTTAGCGCTGTTCTTCCGGCCAGAGCCACCGGTCGGAGCCGCCGCATTGGTGGAGGTCCTAGGATTTTTTCTTTTTAGCTTTCGCTCCTCCATAACTTCATGTTACGGCGCTGTCTGGTTAGACAGTAAAACACGAAAAGATGACACCAACCACAACAGCCAAACCCTACATCTAATCAGGCAGAGACATCCTGACAGAAGTGACTTTGTTTCGTAAGCAGGCTACCGTTAGCTCCTCAGCTAGCTAGTCGGCTAATCTTCATAATTTTAAGTGTCCGTTTAAGTTAAATGCCATAAACATGTTTACTCACAGTTACAGCTGAGATAATCCTACGTTACCCGTGACCCCGACAGGTTGTCCACTAAGTTAAATTATTAGCAAAATCATGGCAATTCCTCTTTGCAACCTGCAAGCTACTTAGTTAGCCTGCAAACAAACTCGAAAACTTCCTGTTTTGGTGGGACGCAACGGGACCCAATGAGGACCAAATTTCACACCCCTACTGACACACCGATTCACTCAGTTCTGAACTTACTACACGGAGTATGATTAAGTTGTACCTTAATTACGACATAATGACTATTAGAATGGCAGCAGATTATTTCACGTCCACTAAAAGTTAAGAAAGTTTTCTTTTTCTCTGCGTAGTTTCCTCCTGAGGTCTCTAAACGAACAGGAACTATGTGTAACACGTCATTGCCCTACTCTCCTGTACATGACTCACACTACTGTAATTAACTCATGTTTTATCTGTACAATAAAGTGTATTTTCCTTCACAGAGGAGTTCTTTGTGTCTCATTTGGCTTTTTCATTGTACATTTGTTACATTTTTGTGGCACAGAAATAAATCGACTACATTATGGCAAGCACATAACTTAATTCAGCAGTCTCCATCATCAAGCAAGTCCTTAAAGTCCTGGTTTCCCCCCTGTGGAAACATCTGTGTTTGCAAATATCTGGTGACAAATATCGTTGTGTGTAATGAGATGGACCAACCATAAGGGGGAGATAAATGAACGTCTAATAATGATTTCTGGTTCTGGCTTTCGTTAATTGAGAGTTAATAGGCAATAATAAACATACCAAAGAGACTTCGACTTGACTTTATACATGTTTCCATAAGCATTATATTAATAATTCACATTAACTGAATTCCAATATTATCCTAACAAAATAAACAAGGATTGCAGATTGTTTATTTTGGGTGATGCTATTTCAGTAATAGTCTTGAATAGATGCACAAATATTTAAGTTATTTAGTGAATTTTGCATATTTGGCATGTTCTGCATGTTTTGCAAGCCCCTGTATAAATCCTTCTCATTCAGCATCTTAAATGAAGCTACTTTTTGTTTTGTAGTGTGGTTGCCTAACTTATTTATGTATAAATAATATGTTGGAAAAAAAAGTATGCCTCATATTTCTTGTACTGTGTCATCCTTACTTACTGAAGTACCATGTCATCAGTCAATCACTTGGGTCTACATGTCACGTTATAAACTGCTCATAGATTGTTACCTATTACCTGATTATTTTCAGGTTTTATTTCAAATGTGAAAAACAACTCCTGAATTCTTTAAATAGATTAAGAGGTTTGAAAATACCTACTGTAGAAAACAGTAATGTTAGCAGCCTGTTCTCTCTCTCTCTCTCTCTCCCTCTCTGTCTTATCTCTGTGTTGTGTTGCATTTACAGATTCTCTCCTTCCACCGTGCTTCCTGCTTTGTGACCTCACGTGTGTGTTTTAGTGTGTTATGTGCTGTGTGACAGTGGCTGAGTGAGGTGAACCAGGATAAAATGTTACAGATGAACAAATTTAGAAAGCCGCATCCACAGAGCCATTAACTTAGTGGATGTACACACACACACACACACACACACACACACACACACACACACACACACACACACACCTATCTCTCATCTGTAATTGCAGTGTAGGTGCTGTTTGGAGAGCTAGCTACTAGTTACAGCCAGTTCATTCTTTTCTCATGTGCATGGCTGCTTGAATTATGCACTGGATTGTAAAAGAACGACAACTCGTTTAATTACACACCGAATGTTACTGCTAATTCTACGTTACCTGCCTTCCTAATGTAGCATTATTCCAGCATTTTAACAGAGTTACTTTAGCCACTGAAGACACTGCAGCCTGAGACTGGAAAAAATTTTTTTTTTTAAATAAATGAAACAAACATAAATGCATGTGAGGAGGAAACTTCACATCTTATTTAAATAAACAAGGACCATGTGTTTTTGTAGGTAATATTAAATCTTAATACTTCACACTGAAATTAAATCTGTTATTTTATAATCTCTCCTCTCTGTGCACTCATAATCAGTGTTTAATTTTTCATGTTGTATCAATCAGGAATAAAAGCAAGAAGGCCACTCTATTGTTTCTATTCATGTGTGTGTTCCATGCACATTCCTGTTCGATACTGTTTGTCCCCCAGTGTGTCAGGACACTCAGGGGACTTGTGAAGTAGAAACTGGGTGTGTGTATCTGCCTCTGTTGGGAATTAGGGTTAAGCAGAAGGTTACAGTTGCATGTGCGTGTTTTCATCTCAGCAGCTGTGACCCAAAATAAGACACGTTTTTATCCCTTCCTCTAGCTTCACAAACAAACACAAATGTGCTCACTTGACCACTGTTTCCGAATTAAAAATGACTAGATTTATATCTCTTATGTATTTATATCTCTTATATATCTTTCTATCTAGTGTGAATAAATGTTTTGTGTGTGAAAGAGACACACATCTTGTCCTAGTCTTTGTCCTTTGCAAGGACAAGGAACAAGAACACAGACATATACTGTACATACACAGAGTGGGGCTGGCTGAGCTGAATAGTGGAGGTGAGCAAGAGAAAGACAGAGGATAATAGAAATTAAAGAGGGAAAATATTTTTTTCTACCAAATATGAAAGATTAATGGTTTTTTCGAAATTAATTTAAATGTGTGGTTTTACATGTGGTGAAACAGTGAAGAGTTTAATGTTGTAATGTACCAAATGTATTGTTTCAGTGACAGTGAAAAAACATCCACAGCAACCAGTGAGAAAATGTGAAAAAACGCGCTGAAGTTCTTGATTGCATTACTTTAGATGTCAGTTTCAACATTGTATCATTAACGTGCAACAATAACAAGTTTCTGCATTTTGTAATGTCCAGCCTGTCAAAGCTGGTGTCAGTCTACGAACCTAAGGACACTCATGAGGAGCAACCTAAAAGATTTGTATTGTAGACTATTGAAAAGTAGTCTACACACACCAAGGTCTTATAAAGTTGCCAGAGTTGAGGAAGAGAAACAATAAAACACTACTGGAGGCTGTATAGAGTCTGCTAATCTACACTCTAAGACTCTAAATTAAAAGACAGATATATTATCACCTACTCGTTATTCGACAGGCCAGTTATTATTTAAAGCGACACAGTCTCTCACTCCTTTAATCCACCTGTCATATCAAACTCTCTCTACACTCTCCTCTCATTTCCTCTCTAACTTTTGTGTCCCTCTCGCTCAATTCCCCATCTCCTCGCTCTCTCTCTCTCCTCCTTCCTCCTCCTCCTCCTCCTCCTCCTCTCCCTCACCCTCCCATTCGCCTCTTACTGTCCTCTTCTCACCACTCTGTAGAGGGTCCAAGTGACATTTGGCTGTCCCCTGCCTCGAGGGGTTCCAGGAGATGCAGACGTTTTTGGCAGACAGGCACAGGGACGCCTAGGGGTCCTGATGGGGACTCCTGGACTAAGAAAAGAAAAAAAGTACACATCATAAAATGCACCCGCAGTCAGAAACACACATACGCTCTCGGGGAGCGCATGCATAAGCAAACACTTGCACAAACGGAGAGGAGCTAACACGGACACACACTGACACATGTAAATGTGTATGCACACAAACACTCATGCACCTAGCAATCAAACGCATGTAATGAAGACACAGTGGATGGTAAATGTGAGAAGGGGAGGGAAGCTGCCCCCACGGATTTGGAAAACAGTAAATAAACGGGGATTTGAATTTGAATTGCTAAACTATTGCGTTTCCAAATGCTGGCTTCACTCCCTGTCCTCGTTATTATCACAACTTTATTTATTACAGCTTTTTATGCTGATAGTGACATCAAATATGGGACTGATACCAGCATACATTCAAATGTTACAATCAAACGGAACGAGACAGGCATTTGCATGTGACTTGTTGGAAATAAAGTTTGTTTCATCTCAAAGCATCAAACTGTACTTTCATCAATCAAGTATTGTAAAACTCGAGTTGCGTAATATATGGAACTGGTTATAAAAATGTTAATTTTCTTTCAAATAACAAATACAATTGTATAATATCCCAAAGGAGCAAATTGTACACACGTTTAAGTTTAAAATAACATTAAATGTCCTTTATCTGTGCACTGAAATCAAATGCTGAAACTACAATGTAAAAAAAACAAAGGAATTTTTTTGACATGCTTGTTGTGAAATCTGAAACACTGATATCCTGTGATTCAGTGAAAAAGTAGATTTCATACTCGTTCACATACACTCACTGTATTAAGTACACCTTGCGAGTACTGGGTTGGATCTTAAACAAGGTGCTGGAGAGATTTTAGCATCACACAGTTGCTGCACATTTGTCTACTCCACATCTCTGGGGCGAATCTCCCACATTCCCAAAATCTCTATTGCAGGGGTTCTAAATGCTGGTTCTCCAATCAGAAAAGATCCCCATTCTCTTTGTCTTCTGCCACTCGATCCACATTTTCCAGCTTCTGATTCACTGAACACACCTGATCCAAGTATTCAGTGCAGGGCAGGGGACAGCTAAAAAAACAATAGGGGGTCTTTGAGGACCAGGACTGAAAACCCCTGCTCTATTGGATTGGATTGGTAATCCGGCATGTACCTAATATGTAATATATATATATATATATCTAATATGTGCGTAATAAAGTGACTGTATATTTTGAGAGTGTCTGGTAATTAAAACCATTTTTCTACAAGAACAAGCAGGTGATTGAATAATATTTTTGAAACAGGTGAAATAGTCTTTACAAATGTATTTTACATTTTCAAACCTCAAACAAATAATTTCTTATGTGTATTAATTTGAACATTACAGATTCCTTCTCATTCCTCGCAGATCTAAATGAATGAATGAATGAGTAGGACACGACTTGTTCAGATGGGCATACTGCTGTAGCGTGACCGTCCCCATCTCTAACCACTGCTATCCCTCTGAGATCACTCATCTGTCTATTTTCGCTCTTCGCTCTTATCTGTCTCCCAGGTCTCTTCAGAGAGATAATACGCTGGTCATCGGGGGAGTGACAGAGTGAGGGGAGATGGAGATGCAGGGCTAATTGCGGGGTGCCGGAGCTTGTCAGCGCAGCGCTGCCTGCTGTTTTGGCTCAGCCATAATTACCTGGTAGCCACAGATGTTTCACATCATTGTTGTACACCCAGACAGACAGGAAGGGATGGACAGATGGACGGAGAGGTGTGGAGGTACAAAGAGGGAGAGACAGAGGCCAGTCTCCCAGCCAGCTGCAAACTTCTGCTCGCACGCAAAGAAACGGCGACAGACGCTTTCTCTCTCCATTTATCCATCCATCCTTTTACCCATTCTTTTATTCATCTCTTTCAATCCATTATCAAACCAACTCTTTTATATTTGCACCTTGAATGTTGATGGGTGATAATAATTCTTTGTGTGTGTGTGTGTGTGCGGGGTGCAGCCTTCCCACTGAGGCAGAACAAAGTAGCGTAATAACTCAGACACTGAGCTGACCCCCTCTGCTGCTCTCAAGTACACTTAATGGAGGTGTGTGTGTGTGTGTGTATGTGCTTGTGTGTTATCAAGCACATGCATCTATGTATGTGCCTGTCAGTCCGCTCTAGTTGAATATGACTGTGTGTATGTGCTTGTGCATGTAAGTGTCCCTATGTGTAAATGTATCCTGTCCTCCAGTTTCTGTGTGTGTGTGCGTTCAAATAGCTGATCCCCTCCAGGGGTGAATTGTTATGGATGCTGTTCTGTTGAAATTACTGTTATTTGTTTCCTTTAAAACAAGCTAATTGCAGCATAGTGGATTGCTCTGTGTGCATGTGTGCGTGTGTACATATATTTGTGTGTGCGTCAGTTTGTTTGCTTCCTTGTTTGTTGTTTGTTTGTGTCGCATTGCACACCCCTCTAATTTCTTTAGTATGGAAACATTTTCACTCCAGCATCAAAACTCATTTTGCTGCAGCTGTTGGGCAGCAATTTCACTCGTTAGCCAATATTTTTTTCGAACACTAAACTCAGCTCTCAATAAAAAAATTTAAAATTTAAAAAAAGTTATTTCCACAGATAAAATATATATCTCACAATACAGAAATGAATCATTTTAGAGTCAATTACTGCTCCAGAAAACCGTACTTGTATTAACATGCTGGTGTTCAGCAGTTATAATGTTTCAGCTGTACAGCTGAGGCTGATGGGAAACTCAGCTTTGCAGGTAAATCAGAGCCCTGGATGAACTTAACTCTGCCTGCTCTGCTACAGTATGCTCTGCTATGCTTCATCAGGTATTATGAAATAACAAAAAATGTGAATGCTGCCAAACGTACTAATCAAGCAGAAATAACTACATTTCTCTGACTGGTTAGAAGGGTGAGCATTGCTCAAAAACTCCTGCTCAGATGTCATCATTCAGTGTTCAGTGGTTTATCATATTCTGCTAAAAATATACATAGAGGAGTGCAACAACAGAGAAGGAGATGACGAACTTTAAGGTCTAAGCTACTTCTCAAGCCAAACTGAAGGGAACATTGAAACTGAACAGCTGAAGAGTTTGACGTTTGTGTCCACGCGTCTCACGTGTGGTAGTTTAGACCAAAGTGGTGTTCACACCTTACAATTATTCAGAAACTACAGATACAGTATAATTGATGCTAAGATATTAATACATAGAACAGAAGAACTCATCAAGTAATGTGGATTAAAGTTGGTCTTAAGTTTCACATCATCTTTGAATTTCAGCCCTTGTTACATGAAATACTTAACAATAAAACAACCACACTGAAACAACAGTGTCTGTATCATACATATATGTGATTGTGCAGGCTGGGAAAGAGAGCAAGACAGAAGAAAGCGAGCCCACGTTGGTGTTGAGCAGGTTAAGTGTGTGTGTCAGTGTTAAGTGGGACATCTCAGACAGACAGGCCACCCTCTCACAGGCACCCTCGTCTGCCAGGCAGGTGAGCCAGTGTCTCTTTATCTGTCTCTCTCTCACACACACACCTCTGCCAGCTCCTTCACGTCCCCCTGTGCCAGGTACGTCTACGTCCCGTCTTTGTGTGCGAATGAAAGCGCAGCAGATCTGACGAGGAAGAAAATACACACACGCGGCATTCTCACGGGGAGGAGAGGAGGGACGAGAAGAGGAGAGGGAGAAGAAGAGGTGGCCTTGCCTTCTCTCTCATCCCTCAATCCAACACTTTTCCTCCTTTCGTTTGGTTCCATTCGTTCGTCAGTTCTTTCTGTTTTGTGCTGTTCCATGCGCTGCTGCTCTGTCTGTCTGTCTCTGCCTGAGCTCTTCTCCTGTCTTCCCTTTCTTTGCGCTCCATCCTTTTTCTCCCCCATCGCATTGCTCTCTTTCTTTCCCATCCATTCTCTTTCTCCTCGCCTCGTTCCAGTTTCCAAGTGCTTGGATGGGGGCTTACTGCTCCGGTCACTGCTCAGGGAGTACGGTGAGCTAAAGTAGGCTGGGAGTGGAACATCACACACACGGAAACACATACACACACACACGGACGATGACGAACACACACTTGAACAAACAAACAGAAACGGGCCCTTTCTCTTGCTCCAATTTCAATTGTGTCTTCTTTGCTACCTGCATATGTCTCTACCTTCTCCAGATCCCAAAGCTTATCTGTACACACAGCCTAGAAAGCATTATGAGGACTGGTCTGACATCATACGTATCCAAACACCAAGCGTTCAGAGATAAGCCTCCATGCTTCTATCTCAATCAGTTACTCAGCACTCCGGGCCAAGCAAAGTTCAGCACAACAGAACTGCGCTGAAAGTTCAAACCGGCACAGGAGAAGTCGCTGTATCATTCTTCCAACTGGTGCCGCCAAATGAGAGCCTGAAATATTCTAGTCATTATGGAAGTATATCTATGCTTTAAACTTGGAACTTAACTTTTATGCTAATTAAAGGTCTTGATCTCATAACAGAGGAGATGAGCTGTGTCGACATTGTTGCCTTTCCCTCAGTTTGTAAGAAGAGGCCGTTTAATAATTTGATCTGATATTATATTCAGTTAAACGTTGATTAGCAGTGTTTTCTTTAGACTTACTGCCATCACGCTCTGCTTCTTTGTTTTTATCATCTTCATCCTCGTGTTCTTTCTGTTATTCATCATCACTGTTGCATATTGATTTTGTCGTAGCTCTCCAGGCATGCGCTGACCTTTCATATGAGGTGCTCGTTCTTCAAGACTTCAAGACTTCAAGAGGTGCGAATGATTGATGTCTAATCTTTGATATCCTCTGAAGATGCATGTGTGTGCACGTGTGCACGATGTGCGTTTATATGTGGCTGCGTGGGCTGGTTGCTCAGCACCTCCTACAGTTAAGGAACCAAAGGTCCTCAGGATATTAGAGCAGGAGATCAGGGAGTCAGCTCACACACACGCCCACACTTGCACACACAAACACACACAAACACTCTCACACTCGCTGGTGTCTCAGCGACCTCTTGGTGAGTTCAGTGGCAAGTCGTGGTGGGTGTAGTCGTTTGAACCTGCAGATCTTAAAGATCACACACGCACACACGCACACACACACAGTTTAATGCTTAAAGAAGGGATCAGTTGAACCCGCTCGTGGGTGTTCAGAGTCCTGTAGGAAGTGAGCTAGTTGTTTTAAAAACAGTGATAAGAATCAGACAAAAGCAGCAGCAGTGGTTAGAAATACAGAAAAAGGAAGATGGTGACCAGTACCTGGCCCATAAACTTCGATCTTTTTTCACTGTGAACATTTATTATATTCCTTTTTTGTTATAATAATTATTATAATAATAATTTTAATTTGTCCCTTTATTCTTAAAGCTTCTTACAACATAACATTTCCTAAGAGACTCTTAGGTCTGATCAGATTGATTTGAACACAGTTGGTCTCACAGCTGTTTTCCACCAGTTAGAAAAAAACTAAGCACTTAGGTAGGAATAAGACTGGTAATCTTTCCGTACTGCATACCCATAGTTTTACCAATTACAGCCACAGACTTTATTAATATAGCTACACTACAGTATGTAGATACATTAAAAAACTAAAATCAAGCTGGAATGATATTAATGCAGCGGTTGTAAGTCGAGGATCAAACTTTACTCCATCAGAATCAAGTGAAGTTGGCAAATTAGAAAAACTTGATCTGACAGATTTTGAAGGACAAAAAATCTATTTTTTTCATTTTTTAGCTGTTTTCACCATAAAATTATTACTACAGTAGTTTTTTAAGTATTTACTGTGATGTCTTACACTCAAGCAGTGACACTCTCTTTCTTTCTTGGATTATTAGAAACAATTGCATTTTTACCGTCTGTCATAAGCAAATCTGCCAAAAAAAACAAAACAGTGAATGTAAAATTCACATGACATTTCAGTAGTCAGAATTAAAACAAAGAAAGCAAAAGAAAGCAAAAATAAGAACAAAGGAAGTAAAAAAATTAAGGGGTTGAGAAAGAAGGACAAAGTTATTTAAAACAGATGAAGAAAGAGGAGGGGGGGGTGAGGAAGAGGGGAGAGATGAAGGAGAAGAGAGGAGTCTTTAATGTGTGTGGGTCTTGTAAGGTCAGACAGGAGCTGGGGAGGGGGGAAAGGTTACAGGAAAGGTTACCATGATTTATTTAATCACTGATCCATCAGACACAGCACGCACGCACACACACACACGCACACACACACACACACACACACAAACACACACACACACAAACACACACACACACACATTTTCCCTCGCACACTTATTATCTTCTGCTCACCTTTTTTTTACCTTTTTATTTTCACGTGCACGTGCATAACAGCTTAATTTGTTATAAGATAAAACAGAGGAAGAAAACAGAAGGGTGATTTTAAACTGAGAAATACCAGCTTCTCATTCAGAAACAGAGGAAACTAGATTTCATCTGCAAGAACAGAGAGACTTAACTTTGAAGTTACACGCACTGTGTTCAGTTAAACGCCGTCTGAAGAGAGCTTGTTTCTTTATTTGAATCAGTATCAGAACTAATGTTTCTATTAGACACTCCTGACTGCACGTGCTGGATGTGCTCTGTATGTCTGTATAGCAGCCTACAGAGAAGCCTGTGCAAGCTGCTAAAGAAAATGAGTACGGAAGTACACTGAACTCTCATGGGAGGTTTAAAATCATTTGAATTGATATGAGACTCTCTTCAAGCAATGGCCCAATTGTCATCTAATGCATTTGTGGTTCAAGTGTGGCAAAAAGGCCAATTAACCTTTGATTTTTTGGTTGTCAGTATCGGACGCTATTGCCTCTGATTTATGTGGATTATGATTTTTGTCTAAGCTATAACGCACAAATCATTTCCTCTGCATCCAAAGTGTGTTTTACTTGCATTTATTGTCCACAAATTTACATACTGAGGACATTAGTCACATTCCAATAAAACAACGTTCCTACTATTAATGAAAAAACCTATCCAGATTTTCTTAACGTCATTGACACCCAACAAACTGATGCAGCTGCAGAATGTGCCATAACTACTACTGTTACCACAACTGCATTTTGCAAACTTTCCAGGAATTTTTGGCTCAATTCCCTAATGGGTTTCTAACCCAACCTGATACTGACATGAGCACAGGGCTTCCTGGAATGTGTAGAGAGGCAGAGGAAGACTAAAGAGAATAGGAGAGTGGTGCATTGCCTGTGCATGCAAAAGAATATTCATGAAATATGGAAGACCCCCAGAATAGCCAATGTAATTAATGCTAGCGTTGAAACAAAACGTCCACCGCTGCTGTCATGCACACACACACGAACACACCTTATCCAAAAGAGACAGAGGGCGGGTAGATGTACGGAAACGTTGACAGGAGGATGAAAGTGCCACACTGGTTTTTTTTTCTGCCGTTTGTGGCAGAGGGTGCCCTGAGGCAAAATTTAACAGAGGGAAGAGATAGATAGAGGAAGTGAAGGATAGAAAAAAGGACGTTGCCAATCTCACCACCCCCATGTCTCACTCTCTCTGTTCATTCTCAGTCGCCTTGCTTGAGGCCTCACTAGCCCTTTGCAGGGTGCAACCTTGGTGGTCACTGAGCTAGTGTGAACATGCAAGAAACAGGCCATATGGGTGAGACAGAGCGAGAAAGAGATGTAGAGATTCAAGGAGAGAGCTACCTAATCCTTTAATGTCTCCGTGTCTCACCCTCTCCTCTCTCTCTTTCTCACTCTCACACACACACGCGCACACACACACACACACACACACACACACACACACACACACGCACACACACACACACACACACACACACACCGTCTGGGCTACATATGTGCTCCTTCACCCCTATCTCTTGGCCAAGGCTAGGGCCAGTGCCCCTGCCACCTTACCCAGGGCAAGGGCTGCATATGTTGGAAAGGTGGGTACTGCAGAGGGGGGAGATGCACTGGGTGAGCAGCAGATGGCTGAGCCCTAAGGCCTCCGCTGGTGTGGCCGGTGGTGAGTGCGTATGCATGTGGTGGGGGGTAGAAGGTAGATTTGTGTGTGTGGGTAGGTGGGAGGACTGTCCGTGTCTCTGTGTGTGTGTGTGTGTGTGTGTGTGTTTTCTGCTTGGAAGGTTGGATGGAGGGGCACCAGTGCAGAAGAACTTCTTCTGGTCACAGTGAGAGAACAGAGGAAGAGGAGAGAGAGCAATAGAGAGGATGGAGAAAGTGGATAACTCCAACACAGCTGAACAGTGAGAAGCACTACCTGTACTTAACTGGTTTACATAAACTATTTTTTATGAAGACAACACCTTCATTACGATTCACAAACATTTTGCCAGCAGCAGCACATATAACCTATTACGGGCTGTATACTTTACTTAATTCTTTTAGCCAGTATGTCTGATTGAATCTGTCCAAGTGACTGACATAATTTACCCATTTATTTCACTTTTCAGTTTAAATTTTTACTCAATTCTTACCAGAACTACATTTGAGACACTGCTGTTTTAATGAGTTTCATTCATGTTTCAAAATAATAAGTTTACTTTCCAAAGTAGTTCTTATGTCCCATTGACAGTGTATATTTGTTCCGTTTGACCATGGCTGCAATGTTTTCTGAACTAAAGAGAAGTGTTTTAGTTAGTCACTTAAAATTACCTAGATTTTCTCAATAATCAATAACTGATTAGTGTTTTGTTTTTACTTGATATCATGATTAGCATGTAGGTAGACTGTGGGTCACAAATATCCTTGAAATATTGTATGGGCGTGTGTAGTGTATCTATATGGCCTCTGGCACCCTGTGTCCTCTCTGCCCTCCAAGGAGGCAAGAGAATATGTCCACACAGACTTTCCTCACAAGTGGGAGGGAAAAAGAAGGGAGGGTGGCGGAAGATATCAGTTCACCTTCATCTCTCTCACACAATCCCCCTCTTCTGCTCCATTACAGATGAGGAGAGTGTCCTGAAGACCCTCGCAGGTATGACACAGCTGCCACGCTCTGAATCACACACACACAAGCACGCACACCTTGCAGGTATGGGCCAGTTGCCATGCTCTAGATAATAGGCTGTTGAAGGTGCAGCTTGTTAGCCAGCCACAGCTGACATGCCAGACACACACACACACACACACACACACACACACACACACACACACACACACACACACACACACACACACACA
>JAUYWH010000012.1:4067973-4096092 GCA_034779795.1 Ctenopoma multispine | reverse complement strand
ACACACACACACACACACACACACACACACACACACACACACACACACACACACACACACACACACACACATAGTTGCAAGAGCCAAAAACTGAATGAATAGAAAGCAAGGATGTGGCGACGTCTCAATTTGTATTCCGCTTCGTTTCAGTAACGCTCTCTTATTTCCTGTTCCTTTTTTTCATTTTATCACCTCCTCAGAATCTTTTCTCTTTCGTCTCTATCACTTCTGTGTCTCTGTCACACAGATGGGTCGGCCTGGTTCTCCTGATGTTTCTATTAAAATGACATTAACAGCCATAAAACTTGTGCTGGATCGTCCAGCGGTCGATTCACAACCATTTAGATGGCACCTGTTTAAAGTAAGGTGTGTGTACAGAGATTGTGTGTATTTGTGGTATGCATGAGATATATCAGAAGGGGGTGGCTGTACTGTGCTGAATTCAGACTTTCATCGCCCACATGCATGCACACACACACACACCCCACGGACTCCCAGAAGGTCATCCCCTCTGAGAATGTCTGTTTGAAGTAAGGACCTCTGTCATGAGCTGCTGGAGGCCTGATTCACCGTCAGGTGTGTTTGTCAGTGTGTGGATTTTTACAGATCTATGCAAATGTGTGTGTGTGTGCATATGTGTTCTAATATATTTACACACATTTTAGTAGTTAATTGCCTACTTTTGTTTACATTCCTATGTGTGTTTAGCCTGTAAGTTTAAGTTAAAGTTTTCTATGTGCAAACTTCAGTCTTTTCTGCAAGTCTGCTCATGTAAACTGGTGTGTGTGTGGAGATCAAGTGCCACAGGCGGTGGTGTATCCATGCCTCCTGGTAATGGATACTAATGGCCCTGGGCAGGCCTCCATGGAGCAGGGGGGTAGATTTGTCTGTTTGACCCCATCCTGCCACCCTCACCCTGGGAGGGGAGGGCCTGAGGGGTGGGAGGCTCTGTGGGGATCTGGGTCACCATCAGCATGCATAACACTCAATATAAATACTAACTGTTAGCTGTGTAAGTGACAGCGAAAGCACACAGCCTCACGTCACATACGCTGCAAGGTTAAAATAGCTACAGAGATTACAGTATAGTGATTTTTCCTGAGCTAACAGTACATAATATTTTGTTTTTCATACATGTGAGCTAGTTGGCTTTTTAAAGGGTAATTTCTTCAATAACATCGGAGACAGATACAGGTGCAGATGCTCACTGTACAGACCAGACATTAGATATCTCCGCTTATCCAAGGCTGGATCCCTTTTAAAGTAGCCACTTGTCCTGTGGATGTGAACAGAGCAAAGGACAGAACAAAACAGAACAGAACAGAGCAAATTAGCAAGTCCTCAAAATGCATTTTGAGGACTCGCTAATTTCAAACCTATTTTTCCTTAACTCTGCATGTTTCATATTTCTAATTGGTTTTGGGTTTAGGAAAAAAATAAAAAATTCCTGGCTGCTTTCTGACAAGTTCAGCAAATTAGTTGAACTTGCTGCGTTTCAGCTAAGGCCTAAACATGATCTGCTTGTGTAAGTGGTGAACATTACTGCAGAATGTCTAGAAGAAGAATATAAGATGTAGCCTCAGCAAAAGGGTTTTTTAAGATCCATTGTGCACTTGTCGTGCAGCTGATTAAAGCTTTCTGCAGAAAACTGACATTTCATTTTTCTAAGCCTGCAAAGGTTTTGTAGAGCAAACGGCCTCCAAAGCCAAGAGTGGCTAAATTTGTTCTTCCTTTATCTACTTCTACCTCCAAGTAGGTGAATGTCAAAAAGAGGGGAGCGGTTCAGGTAAACAGGGCTCTCAGGGGAGAGGTGACCTTTCGGGTTCGCAGTCAGGGGGACAAAAAGAGGAGGGAGAGGGAAGAAACAGAGGGAGCCCGAGTGGAGAGAACAAGGGCTGAGTGCAGAGACACTGGAGGGAGGGATAAACAGAAAACAAGACAAGAGCAAGGAGGAAATGGGTAAGATGAAAAAGAAAAGTAAGAAGGTTATAGTTAAAACATTCTGCATCTCTAGATGCAGCTGAGTTTGATGAAAGTTACTTTATTCAATACAAACTAAATCTGTTTTAACATTTTGATGTTCTTCACATAATTTCAGCCAAGCAACAGACTGATGATGATGCCACCAGTTTCTGACTTACACACACAGTTAGAATAAAACAGTGGGTTCTGTTACTTATGTGCTGTTTTATTTAGACATGCAATGTTTAAAACATGAATATTTTATCTTAAAGCCCAAAGCTTACATTTGCAATGACTTTTTAAAATCGAATTCTTCAAGACGACTGTAAAACGCGAAGTCGTTCATCATTTGTAGCGTCTCAGTTTATAAGGAAGGCTACGTTCAGATTACTCTCATCTCCACATGTAACTGCCACTGCTCGTAAGGCCGACTCTCCTGATGTTATGGGAGGATCCATGTGATAATGTTCAGCAAACATTATCTCTTTATCCGCAGTGAAACTTTTCCTTCCTTTCCTTTGCCCTTGTTCCTTCCTCTGACTCCTGTTCTCTCTCTGCCTCTCTATGCTTCTGTCTCCCACCGTGGCGGGCAGACATCAGTAGCCCTAGGGAAGTGCTTCGCTGTGGGAAGGAGCCTTGGCTTTAAGTGGCTCTAAGTGGCTCTCGCTGTTTGTCTCTTTAGTTGTTTATTTTCTCCTTCACTCGCCCCGGGCAGGGAAGAGAGAGGGACACTTAGTGTCGGGGAAACCACAGTGTGGCCAGGCAGGGAGGTTTAATACCGTTTAGTAGCCTGCAGAGTTTACATGTGAGGGAGGCACAGAGAGACAAAGTGCAAGTGTGTATAAGTTTATTATTGCACATTTTGTGTGGCAGTGTGTGTGTGTCATTTTGTCATTAGAAATGTTATAAAGATGTCAGAGGGCTTGTGTGCATTTGACTATGTTGTTGTAATTATAGCGTGTGTTGGTATTGACAAAGCCAAAAGGTCCAGGTATGACCTTCTAAGATGACATTATTTGCCATTGATTTGCCTCTGTTTCATATTTTGTCTCACTGGGACTACTGTACCAACAATCGCCCTCTATTGTTCTGTTTTTAAAGACAAACAGCTACACTACGTTCTCTCATGAAAAAGGTAAAACAATTGTGCTATTGGTCAAAACCTCCAATCAGCCCTTTAGCTTTACACCTGACCCATCCAAAGGCCAAGTGGTGTTGTTCAAACACAAATTAGGATCCGACAATGTGTTTCAAGAAATCAAAAACAAAACTAACTCCTATAAGGCGAATTGGTGTATGAGTGGTCAACAATGACTGTCCACTCAGATGATAAGGATATGTTGATGTCATGTGAGATGGCAGGTGGGCATGATATGAAGTTTAAACTACAATTAAACTTAGCTTACTTAACTTAGCTGCTGAATATGCCACCTATGCTAACTTTGTTTGTCTGGATGTTTTGTCTTTAAATAGAGCCGCCCGCTGAAGCTAGACATTGAGATGAGGTGAGTGATGAGAGGGGCCGAAACTGAGGTGAAGAATGCTGGTGATAATCATATGTGTGTGTGTTGTTGATAAGTGCAGCTTTTAAAACGTTAATACAGATAGAAACATGAGGCCTGTGCCTCCTGTGGATCTGTCCGTGGTGCTGATTTTTCTTTCACTCTGTGTGAAGATAAAAAAGAAGGTATTTCTGCTATGATGTTCACGTCATCTATTACATTTTTCTATGTTTTATAAATATTGATTGAAGAACAGACTTTTTCTAAAACTAAATATACAGAAATAATCATGGATAACTGATTAAATAATTGTCATTACTATGAGCAAAGCAGATGTTCTTTGTGAAGATTGTTGTCGATTGTTGTTGAACCATGTGAACTGGCTGGCTGTTTGGCTACACACGAGTTTCAGAATAAAGTAACTTTTCTGTTAGCTGGCATGAGTATGTGTTACTCAAAGATTAAGGCAAATAAGGATATAATTTAATGAAAGCGGTCTGAAAGCATGAGCCGTGAATTCATGCGTAATGCCAACGAGCATGTGTTTGTAAATGTGCGTTTCCAAGAACCTAAATGAGTGCATCTTACTGTGTAATGCGTGCAAGGCCAGGCAGATGTACAGAGAGAAATTAGCGCTCTCTTAAATAGTCACCTCACCTCAAACACACACCTCACAAATGAACACTTCCACATGGTTACGAGGATTACCTGCATGGCCTCACATTGCACTTCTCTTCCTCTTGCCAGCATACACACAAAACACACACACACACACACACTTGTGTCGTTGCTCATCTGTCCTTGTTCCATCCTCCCCGTATCACTCTTTCTTGTTCTCATCCTTGTTTTCTCTCTCTCTCACACACAAACACACACCTCCAGTGTCCTAGCGGTCTCAACTTGAGCAGCAAATGAACACAATTAGCCATGGCTCCACAAACACACACTGGGGTATTGTTCTGCTCACACTCACTCAGACCTTAATCTGGTGCTCCGGAGGGACCTTATGTGTGTGCGTGTGTGTTTGAGTGTGAGTCTGTGTGTGTGTGTAGGCAGTCGAGGGGAAGCATCGCAGAGCCCAGCTGACAGAAGGGGCTTCCAGGCCTTTTTCCCTCAGAGGTTTCCACGATGATGATCAACTCCTCGCGCCTTAGTCCTTGCTTTGCTTGCCTCAGTACCCACACACACACACACACACACACACACACACACACACTCTTTGAGCATTGGTCTGTTCAGCTTGACTGCATTTCAGCCTTCGGTCACAGACAGATGTTACAGGGTGAGCAAAGGCATTGAGTCACAAGTTACTGTTCTCAACAGCAGGTTGAGCCTCAGGTCATTATTAGCACACACACTCCTTCACACAAACACACACACACACACACTGAGCAGTAGACTTAATCACTACATTGCACATCTACTGACTGCTTGTTGTTTCTTCCCCTTGAGCAAGTGTGTGTGCCGCCTGCTTAATTAGACAGCAGGTATCTGCCTGCGCCTGACAAGATTTCTTGCAAGAACACCTACACAAGTGGCTGCCTAATGACTGCACTTTAAGATGCCTCGCAGGCTTTTCAGAGCAGGCAGGGGGGGGGCCCTACGAAGCCAGCGCTCTACTCAGCGACTTGAGGCCCATTGGCACAGTCACACCAGCAGCCTGTGGCATGTAGCGATAAAGATCATATCTAAATGACCAAAGCATATTACCAGTCCTCATCCTGGGATGAGTATAAGATGCACATTAGCTTCTTGCGACAGAAAACATTCTTTCTAAACTACTGAGTTGATAAGGATGGGGGATTTTGTGACCTTTGACCACCAAAATCTAATCACTTCACTCTTGAGTTAAGGTGGAAAAAAAAGGGGGAAACGTACGAGTACAGGTAATAAACGCTCTCAGCAGTGAAGGAGGGCAGACAGAAACATATGCAGCGTAATGAGAAGGGAAAAAACAATGCAAATGCTGCTGACTCAGAACTGGGGACCAACTTTAATACCTCTAAAAAAAAAAACCATGAGAACTATTTATATCATTATTACCATCATGTATTTGTGTTTCCTCTTTGTATTCAGCCGTTCTCTGACTGGCAGAGACCTCTTTTGTCTCACAGTCATGAGAGAAAGTGACAGAGAGAGTTGTGGCATGTCTGCCAATTTGACTCTACTGTGTTTACAATGACCTTCCCTTCGGTGTGAGGTGCTGTTCGAGTGCCTCTGTCACCATGACAACTGGACATTTTGTAGTAGCCACTTCTGTGTCTTTCTGCATTTAATTAGCGTTTTCAGATGTTAAGGCCAACACACAGACAACGCGTCAAAGCAAAGTGTCGTTTTGGGCAGTTAGTGTTTTATTACACTTTTTCTCCATGTTGCCTAATGTGTTACTTTCTAACCACATACCACCATATTATCTGCCACAAACAGCTGCACTTGTGCTACTACTGTAAATACTTACTGCTTTTTACTCACTGAACATGCTGAATGTACTAAACTCTGCAGATGTAATTTAATTTTACAAAAAAAATAAATTCTCTCCCATTGAACAGAATAAACTATTTAGAAAATATTTTGGGGAACAAAGTCAGGAAAGTTGTTCAGATATTAAAAAATCTGAATTTATTTGAAGATGTTTCCTCTACTTCTGTGACTCTGAATAATGAATAAGCAGTTCAGACACAGAAGGTGTTAGCTCTATCAGGTGTATTGTAACAGCTTATTTAAAGAGAAGATCTTCTGCAGGACACTCTCCAATACCCAAAACAAGCATAACATATAGTTTTTCTCAACTTGTAAATTCTACCATAAGACACAGTCAGAAATGCACTGCATAAGAAATGATAAAATCGTAAAATGAACCATATATTCTATATACAAATGTCCTCTTAATGCAAAATAGTGTAGCAAAAGTGTAATGGCTGCATGCTTGTTAAAGTTTTTACTAATGTTAAAATCTAGATAATGTTAAGAAAATTTTTTTTATCAACACACACAGCTCTTTTTTTCTGTACGTGCCTAAAAAAATATAATAATGAAGTAAAATTGTTACAAATGTGAGATGAAAAGCGTTTTTTTTATTTTTATTTTTATCATGAGGTCTTTCTCTTTTCTCCTGTGAGTGACAATGAGAGGAGCCGAACCCTGTGAAGCACCAAGGTGGCATTTGGAGTGTACGCACACACACACGCCCCCATACCCAAACACACGCGCTGTCATTACCATCGCTACATCGAGCCAGAACTCAGTCTCAAAGTGCACCAGATGTGCCTGCTTGTGCAATTATTCCAGCAAAGACATTGACTCAGTTGTACTTATATTTGTGTGTGTTTTGTGCGTGTGTGTGAGTACATACGGTGTTGTTGGAGCTGTAAATGTCTTCCATTTTAGTTGCTGGCTGACCTTCCAGCTCTCAGTTTTTCATGTTTAGCCTTTCCCAGTGTTCTCACCTTTCCTGCCAAGTCAACTGTAGTCTCTCCATCTCTCTTTCAGCTGATTTCTTGATTATTCCAGTTTCTACGTATTTCTTGCTGTGCAATGTTGTAAATGTTATATTTTTAGATTTGTATTTCCCAGCCAGTATTTTTACGTATCTATTTTTCTGTCGACTCAGTAACTAAAAGATCCTTTAAAGAAAAAAATATAACTTAAATTGAATGGATCCGACAGCAGGGTAGGTATAGTCACATAGATTTGGAAAGAAACTGATTTTGTATGGTGACAAACAGGTAGCTGAATTTAAAAGACTTAAAAAAAAAAGTACACTTGTATACATAGATGTCTAAGTGTCTACATAAGTGTTAGTAATAACTACTGTATGTTTCATTCCTGTATATTAATGTGGGAGAAAAACGTAACCACAGAAAAAGCAGGTAACATACATACGTAATAACCTACATTATTTGATCATATTAGCATCAGTTTCATACCATCTCCAGTAAGTTTAGGTTCGCTCACACACACACACACACACACACACACACACTGGACCATTGGCTAACGTGTCCGTTAGTCACCTCCCTGTTCTCTTCACTTCACGTGACAGTAGTGCCAGCTTTGTTTGGGTAAATTGCTGCTCGGTCATTTGCATATGTCTGTTCTGTGCTTACAACTTCACATTGTTTTTAATCTGAAAAAATATGCTAATGCTTTTTTTGTGTGTGTGTGTGTGTGGTGGGGGGACGTGTGTAATTGTGCCTTACTCCAGTGTGTTTGCGTGTGTCATGGAGGCCTCGTAATAATAGCACGAGGTGAGGGTGACAGAGGTGAGAGCATGTGTCCAATTAATACTCACTGCGACTATTAAGTCCATTTGCATGAGTTCATATGCTGCTGCAGAGCTGAAGTGCTGACCTGAGATCAGATTATATCTCTGTATTAATCTAATATATATCTGGAGTAGTTGTTTTGGTGGATGGAGTGAGCAGAGTAGAGTAAAATGTGGACGTGACAATGTGAATAGCTGTGAGAAATTCCCAGAGAACTCCTGGGCGCGGGTTTAAGGAAGGAGCTGACCCTGCACCCGCACCAACATGACCCCGTGTTAACTGGAGATTACAGCGTATTAGTTCGAATAAACAACAATCTTCCTGCCAGTCACCACCACTGCTGATTTTAACAAAGAAATTGCTGCATTTAATAGTAGGGACAAAGAAGACATGGACATGAAAAGAATTAAGTGATGAACTGAATTTGAAATCATGAGGTTTTACTGTACTCTACACATGGTACTTTGTGTATCTGTTTACTTGGGATCATGACGCCTTTGTGCCGCCTCTAATTATCTTTGTTTCTACTAACAATCAAGTACTTGGCCTTTTAATATATATAGCTACAGTGTAGTTTAATGATGTATTAAGTGTAATTAAATCTCTTCTCCAGTCCTCTCTGGTTGCCTGTTTTAGCCAGATATCAGTTGAATAAATGTTATGTGTTGTATAGTCTTTCTAACACCTTGAAATATTATTTCAACGTGTTTAGAAGTGTTTCAGGAACATTTTTTCTATTATTACATTTACTTTTACTCTATTTTATTTAATTATTATTGTCTCATCTGTACTGTATTTCTGTATTAATATGTGTACACATCACACTACATCAAGCCAAGAAGTGAGAAAACTGGATGTACAGTTAATTATCTAATCGTGAAAAGCATTCGTGTCTTTATGATGTGACGTGATGATATGATGACTGAGACAATTAGATATCTACATAAAGCAGAGACTTTGGACTTCTCTAAGCTTTCTATAGACATTTCAAAATAAGGTTCTGTTCCTTCACATCTACATTTATACATGTTATGTACCTATTTCCTTGCTTTTCTCTTCCCTCATTCTCTTTCCCCTCCACTCAATCCTTGTACCTCTCTGCATCGTTCTGCCTCTCTCTCTGAAAAAGTGTCTCCTTTCTCCTTTTCTGTGCTCCTGCCTCCAATTAAATGTGTAGGTGTTTTATCCTATGATTAGTATCTTGGTTGTTCGGTGGGCAGGCTCATTATCTATGCGCCCCGTTTGTAAAAGCCTTAACGATGCCTAACGAGACGTCTAATCAGACTGGTTTTAGCCACAAAGGGCTAATTGCAGCTGTTGCTTCTGTCCTCTGTTGAGGCTGAGAGAGGCAACAGGAAAACCTGTTTGGATTGTTGGATAATTTTTGTAAATGCACACACGCGTTCGCACACAAATACACACAATAAAAAAAAAATACAAAAGCACACCACCTTTTTTTTTGTTGTGTCTGTGTGATGTGTGCACGCGTAGGTTTCATAGAGGGGAATCTCTCTGTGACCACTTGTCATCACAGAGCTGCAGGTTTGACATAATGGGATGACGAAAAGGCCTGTGAATGCCTCAGGTAGGTAGCTACCTACACACACACACACACATGCATACACACATACACACACACCTCAGCTCTAAAAGGGTTTAGCATATAAATACCTAACTGGGCAGTAGTACAAGTAAGTACAATGGAGTTCTGAGTGTGTGTGTGTGTGTGTGTGTGTGTGTGTGTGTGGGTGTGTGGGTAGGTGGGTGGGTGGGTGTGTGCATGTGTTCAGATCTCTTTGTTGATGTTCTCTCTGATTCTGTGCCAGCATCACATCCATCTGTCTCTGCAACACACTCACACACACTTGCACACCGGCACGTACAGGTAATGTGATTTACATTTACAACCAAACTAGTTTTTGTTTCAGCATCCTGACAAGTTTTTTTTTTTTTTTTCATTTAGTTGCCAAATTAATTCACCTTTACTCAGAATTTTTACCAAAATGGTCTAAATGACACACACACGCTGAAAACACACATCAACCATTCAACCTGTACTACAAGCCCACAGAGACATGATCAGTTGTCTGCTGAAACTGGAATTCTGACACTGTTTAATGTTTTGGATGCCTAAATAAATGTGTGATAAAAGAATTGTGATGATACCCTAAATGGGATACAATCAGTGAAGCAACTGAAACCCAGAACTGTACCGGTAACAACAATTATTGTATTTCAATAGAATTAAAAACGTAAGAAATTAGCATTAAAGCAAATTTCAACGTCTCTCATCCTGTCACAATCTGCAAACATTATTATAGTGTAAATACTAAATAATGGAACTGCCAGTAGAAACATTTCCACTAAAAACATGATTCCAATCATTACCAATCACTGCTGCTATTGATAAAAATATCTTGATGCAAGTGATAAGACATAACTTTAAAACCACTTACAGGTCAAGTGATTATCTCGTTACAATGGCAAGAAAATCAAGGGGTGTAAAAATCTGCAGGTCTTGTGGGATGTTCCTCATGTTTTGCAGGGTTTTAATCCTAACTAGCTAATATTTAGTGCTATTTTTGTTTTCAAATCAATATCAGCAAATATATTTATAAATATTAAATATATCACAGGTATTAAGGAGTCGGATGCTGCTCAAAGACAAATATGTTTATTTAAACATTTTCCGTGTGACATCTTATGCTGGACTATTTGTAGGAATTATTGCACATATTTGCAGCCACAAAACATTTTACACCTGATCACCTGTGTGTCTTTGTTTTTCTGCCTTTCGGTGCCTGTTGAATTGTTTGGAGTGTGCTGTAGTTGCGAAACGTGACCAGTAGGTGGAGACATGCTCAGTCAGTCGACCCTCTTCATTCTCTCCTGCACTCTTGCTTTCACCTCACAGATTAAAACTTAATGTTTCAGGGTGTTAAACTTCACTTAACATCTAACTACTCAAGAACAGTGTTAAACACAAACATTCTTTGTATAGATATAACTTATTTTTATGCTCTTCTATACAAGTATTTAGTGTGTTAAATATGACACATCTACAAATGATCCAAAGGACAAAAAGGTTGGTCATGGCCATTTCCTAGTTCTTTTGTTATTAATTAATTAATCATTTAAAGAGCAGTTAAAAGTGCTAATGTTTCTCACATTTTTCTTTAGTGAATAAAAAATTGTTCTTTCTCCCTTCTCTGTCGCCTTTCAGCCCAGCTCTCCTGGAGGTTCTCCTGGAGTGTATTTTATTTGTCCTGCCTGAGAGTGCTTATCACACGGCATCTCTTTCTGTGTGTGTGTGTGTGTGTGTGTGTGTGTGTGTGCTCACAGAGTTCAGTGGGTCCTCTTTTGTTCAGTTCAGTAAGTATGTCTGTGTGTGTGTGTGTGTTGACCTGATAATCTGTGTGCTTTATAGAGTGCTGTTCACACATCGGTCTCCACTCTGATCCCAAACCCAAACACAGCCCCCCCCCCCCCCCCTTTATCAACACACACTCACACAGCCACAGTATCCCTCCATCCTGTGATTAACAAATCACTCCTTTTTTCCTCCATTCTACTTTTTTTTTTTTTTTTTTGGTTGAAGCGAGGCAGCGAAAGCTAAAAACCCGAAACACCTCACCTCACCTGATTCGATTCAGTTTATTCTGTCACACTCCGAGTCACAAAAGAAATTTATTTACAAAGATGCATCATCTAAATTTCTTTTTCTCTCGTCTTTTTAGTAAATCAGCTTGACCTGTCTGTTTCTCACTCTGTCTCTTTTTCCCAGAGGCCAGTTGTGCTGATCACACACCGAATCCTACACAGATCCCAAACTCAAACACAGATTCTTTATCAGAGGACACACTCCCACATAATCCCTGGATAACTACACCTGTGAGTGTTTGATGTTGTGTGTCCCATCCTATGTTAATTCTCTGACTGCGCAGTTGTGAATATAGCACTGTACAAATTTTAAATTTGAAGAAAAGTCTGCTGTTACCGTAAAAACTGTTGTTGTACTGTAGGTGGTTAACTTGACTCTTTCAGGATTATTGCAAGTAATTTAATAACAACTGTGCACATATATTCCTGACGATAAGGTGGAAGGAAGATCTGTCTCTGTTGCACTGCTTTCATAAATTAGATCAACGTAATCTTAATTTTGTTTCAGTTTCACTCCACTTACACATGACAACAACTAAATCAGGCTAATCGACATGGTGGTAGCTTGCTGGTTATAACTGCATGAATTTACCACTTTCTAAATCAAGACTTGAGGACTTTCCTCAACAACAACAAAAAGTTTTAAATATGAAGCTTCCACCACCTTTAAAAGCTCTCAAGGCCTTTAACATATCGTAAAATTATTTGCAGTATTATCCGCACATCACTGCTCCGTCATGTTGTGGAACTGGAAATGACATTAGCTACATACTAAAGATTTACTCGATTTACCGTTTGTCAATTTGGTGCCAAAGATCGTAATGATTTGCTCTTTCACAACAATAACCCCTTGTTTAAACTTTACCTAATAAGAAATAAGTGGTGAAACATAACATTAGTCAATTACGATTTCATTTTCACAGTCTTCTGAAGCAAAGGGTCCATTTCCAGCTCTAACCAGGGGATTTTCAAGTGACGTTGATGAGGCAGAGTAGCAATAACTGTCTAATGATTAAATGGGGCACACTGAGGTTTCCTTGTTGATGTCAATTATATCTTTAATTAGTGCATGTGTAATGTAAATACAGTCTGTTTTGATTGCTCCTGCGCCTCCTGTCCCACGGTAAAACAGATTTTCTCCCTCATTAGGCAGTCACTCCTTCAAGTGCCTCCATCCCCCAGGACCTGTCCTGGACGAACCCGTGTGTGAATGTGAGTGTGTGTCTATATGTGTGTGTGTGTGTGTGTGTGTGTGTGTGTGTGTGTGTGTGTGTGTGTGTGTGTGAGGAAGCATATGGATCCATATGGAAAAGTACTGTTAAGAAATGTACAGTACACACTGGGAGGAAATTACACAGTGAAGGTAATAAAATGTACAAATTGGTAAACCTTTTAACAATCTTGCTTCTTTTCATATTGCCACTCTTTTATCCGCCTCAGAAAAAGTCAAAAGGCATGTAATCACCAACTTTCTTTTATACAACCCAGTCTACTGACCTATTCTCTCCAGTCAAACTCTGATTGCTCCTTTAGCTGCTTCCATTGTTGAAGATGTCATTATTTATGTCTCATCATTATTTCTGGGATTTTGTGTGAAAGCTGAGACACATGAAAAGAATTGGATTATTTGAATAAGACAGGCTAAAATATCCCTTAACTGCTGTGAAAAGACAGATTTTTTTCCCCCCCAAGAGTTGGAGCCTTTCATGTGAACACAAGTGGACAGCGTGGCTGACCACATTGTCTTCACGGGATGTATGCGTGCAGCGTGTGCGCACAGTGAACTATTACTGGCCTTTCAGAATCTGCCAATGAAAAGTTCCTGGAGGACGCAGAAGATGAACGACAAAGGCAGGAGAAATGAGGACACAGAGAGTGAGAGAGTTTCAAGAGTGACAGAAAGGACGAGGAGAGAGAAACGGAGGGAAAAAACAAGGCAAGAGAGTGAGAAAACAAGGGAGGAAAAAGGGAAGAGGTGCCATGTGTTGCACACCTGAGCCCTGAGAAAAGGAGGGAGAATTGGGGTTAGGGTGTGGGATGAGGAGGTGGAGGTGGAGGAGGAAAGAGGGGGATGATGGGAGAGAATCAGTTCCACTACACGCTCATTACCACCTATTCATCTGGAAGACATCTCTGCACAGATACACTGCTGGCTAACTCAGCCGCGCTGGCTCTCAACATCCCAATGTGTGTGTGTTCATCTGCTTGCGTGTGTGTGTGTGTGTGTGTGCCTGTGGGGATATGTTAATGCAATGTATGTGTACATGTAGGTCTTCCTTTGTGTCCCCCCCATTCCTAATAAGATAAATGGCTCCATAATGACCCATATTTACATCCTAGCCCCCCTGCACTTCACGTCCTTTCTCTTCTTCATGCTCACTGCAGGACTCCCTTTCTTCTGCCCTGCTCTTACTTTGAAGCTTGTGACAGCAATTAGTTCCCTTTAACATGAAGTGCGTATATCTTGGTAGGATAATGGAAGTTGACATACACTTGTTCTATTACAGGGTCTCCCATCACGCCGGTGTCGATGTTTCAGCATTAAATGCAGCATTGAATGTGCTTCATGAAGTCACAGGAGGTCAAGAACGACTAACGGGTCCAACGCTAATATGTTTATGTATATATTTCAAATGTAGGTGCTCGACTTGGTCTCAAGATGAAGAAGAACAATTTAATGAATCTATTTCATGTATTTGTACCATCCACTCCGCATACATGACTTTATGTTAGAAGACAAAACAGGACGTTACACACAGAACACAGAGTAATCATGGTCGGTGCTGCAGCTTCACTGTATGTGTGTTAGTGTGTAATGAAGCCGTCAACCAACGCTGCAGAGATTTATACTTAATTTATACTAGAAATGTGTGTGTCAAGGTTTACGTCGCCCTTAGCAACTAATTCCAACCACAAACACGGTATTGAACTAAACCAAACGTACTGTACGGTGGCTGGAAGCAGGCTCCCTGTCTACAAGTCGGGAAAATCTAAATTCAAAAACGATCAACAAAACTTTTGTTGCAGTTAATAAATAAATCTTCATGTATTCTTGTCTTCCCCATTTGTGCGAAGACATTTTCGTGTGTGCATCACCACCCATATGCACGCTTACATTTGTGTGTGTGTGTGTGTGTGTGAGAGATACAGCTGGCAGCCTTGCAGACAGGTGGGCAGGCAGCACTTCCCTTCCAAAGAGTCGTAGCCTCACAAATGTTCTCTCCCCCCCCCCCATCCTTCCATCTCTATCTCCTCCCTGTGCTGCCTTCCTCCGTGTCTCGTTAGCTGCTGTGTTTTTTTTTATGCACTGTCCCAATCTGGAGGGACATATGTAGCTGCACAATCCCCCCCCTCCTCGTTTGAGCTCCTAAGAAAATGTCCCACATAAATATTGCAAATTAGTGAGACCAAATGGCCTTTTATGAATTCTTCTGTCACTGAGCAATTTCAAATGGCTGCTTTTATTTTCTCTCTGATGTACATCTGCTAAAGGAAATAAACAACAACAGATTTCTGCATGTGAGTGCATGTTAGCGTACACAGGAAGTGAGACGATATTTTGTAATACTTTTGTTTGCTAGTAATTAAACAATATGACATTATCTTTGTGTGTTTTCTGACAAACGATAGTGAATATCTACTTGAATACATCGTGACGTTTGCACATCGGGATGTTTCTGTCTGGATTTCCTTCCCAAACAGAGCTATTGTGTCCGAGCGAAAGGCCGGCTCAGCCAAGACACACACAATGTCACCCTACCAGCTTGAGCATTTGTCCGTATGAGCGTGTGTGTGTGTGTGTGTGGTGCTGGACTGTCGTGCCAGAGTCCTCTGCCCCTCTCTCCATCTGCTGAAGCCCCCCAGGCTGGACCAAGGTCACTTCTCTCTGCTCCTTTAGCATGGATGTAGATGTGTGTGCACATGTGTTAGTGTGTGTGGAACAGGAACAGGTTGAGGTATAGTTAAAAAAACCCAGCTAAATACTGTAGGAGGCAGGAGATGAAAATACAGTCTCATTACAAGTAACTGTAAAGTGCTTTTTGTCACATTATTAAACTTGATTTTAGACATTGTTTAGTAACACTGGTTTGTTTCTGATGTGCGGGTTGGGTGGGGCTTACTTCTATTCACATGGCCATTTTATAAATAATACAACATATGACATACTCCATACATTTGGCCCATTAGGCAAATGACAAATTGCAGCAAAGGGAGAAAAATATCATTATTTTGACGGCTATTTCAGACATTTCAGTTAATGTGCTTTTGGAGGTGTTTAGTTCAACTCGTGCACCTCCTGCCCAATTAGAACAGTCTACATCCGATGGTTAGGAACACATTGTAAGAATCTGTGGAGATTCAGTGAATAAAGAATAAGATTGTGGTGCCCTGTGCTTGAAAAACAGAGATAATGAAACATTTTCAGTGACAATAAAAAGAATTATTCTGTTAGCAGACAACAAAAAAAAAACCTCTCCTCCTCAAATCTCTAGAAACCACGCACAGACACACACACAGAGAGAAGAAACCAAACATTGACAGAGCACTGCTCCTTCTCTCAGTCTTAAGACGTGCTTGTTCCCTCCAGAGGGAACAGACTGGGCACACTGCCAGACACTGTAGTCCACTTAGCAGCTAATAGCTCACATAATCACCACACACTCCCGCACACAAAGACACACTTACTTATGAAAACACACCGACTATTACAGTATGTACACACACAGACACGGTAATTATTATACCAAATAAAAACAAATAATACAGAAAATGGAGGCTAGCAGAGGTGTGTTTCAGCAGCACTTTAGCCAAATGTACTAACATGAATGGGAAACATAAAGGAAACATGTCTAATAAGGATCAAGCTTAGGTCCAGTGCACACAGAGAATTAAGAAAACTTGAAAATATCCAGTTGTTTCTCATTCAGCGCTTCTCTCGTTCGACTGGTTCTGTGCTTTATTTCCTGTATTTCTCACGTTTAAACCTTCTTTTTGCACCATCTTTGCAACGTAAAACGGAGCCCGTTGCGTCAAAGTGCTTCCACGTGCGGATTTTAACACTGTTAAAAAAAAAAAAAAGATTTCCTGAACCTTCTGCTGCACAGTGAGTCACTCCAATCTACAAGAAGACATGTTTTTCTTTGACACACTCAGAGCTGAAGTATGTCTTTTTCTGATTCTATATTTACATTTTCCATTTATCTGTGTATTATTATGCTCAACCTATTCATGCACGTACAGTTAAACTGTGTCAGATGGTGATAAATGTTATGCGAGTTTCTATTAAATGTTTAATTTTTTTTTACTTGCTTTGTCTCCGGAGCAGCTGTCTTACTGCAAACTCAAGCGCTTCTGATTCTCACTGGAACCTACAGTCTATGAATGGAGGAGTTAACCTGCACCTCTCTCATCAGTGATGAAAAACTGGAGAGGAGCCAGAGGTTGAACACTCTTTGTGTTTTTTAATTAATCTAGTCAGTGCATCAACCACAAAGTAACAGCCTTTTTGTCACTCTGAAGTTATTTAAAAAAAAAGCTTGTAAGAGCCTCGGGTTAAAAGTGTGTGAATGTGTGTGTCTGCATGTGTGTTACATTACACTCACTGGCCACTTTTTTAGATACACATGCAACCGAATATGGCAGTCCTGCCTTGAATTCTACTTTTACAAGGTTATAATTTCTCAGTTTTTGTTGAAACTGTCGGTAGGGTGACAGATCTACTATATGTTTATTATTGAGGTCACAGTGGCTACTGGAGTGCATTATAATGACAAGTGTTTCTTATGTTTTGACCCCAAACGGGAGCCAAAATGTTAGAAATCTTAATACGATGCACTCCAGTATGACTTCCACCACACACTGTGACCTCAATAATAAACATACAGTGGAATCATCACCTTTCTGACAGCTTCAACAAAAACGGAGAAATTATGACCTTGTGTGAGCAGAATTCATGGCAGAGCTGCTGTGTTGGATTGAATTAGATGGTACAGGTACCTTATAATGTGGCCGGTGAGTGTATGTTTAAATACAGTGTGCGTCTCAAGGTGAGGCTATCTCCTCCCTTATCTGCTGTGTCTTCAAGGTGTACTGTTGATTGGTCGATAGGGGCACACACACTCATTTATACACACACACACACAGCACTTTTCATTCATTGCATTGTAATCTGCCCTACGCTGATCTGCAGCACACAGAGCATACTCTTGCCCTCCACTCAAATCACCTAACCCTCTACAACTATCATCACATTTTAAACATAAATCGAATAAAACAAATAAAGGATGTCAATTTAAAACGTGAAGTGTGGCATCAATCATTTTTACGTCTGGTTCTGTATCTTTAAACCACTGCCTGACATATAAATGCACATAGTTTATCCAGGTACGCACGACATCTGAGTAAAATATTCTGTCTGTTAAACGCTTAGATAAAAATGTACTCGTGCACTGTGTCATTAGTAGAGTTCATCATTCCCCGTGTGCCTCCTTGGCCATAACTAAGGCTCCAGGGAGCTGCTGAACACCAGGCAAAGTCAAAAGGTGTCTGATACAGAGAAGGGTAGCTTCACACATGTACATAGTGCGCGCGCACACACACACACACACACACACACACACACACACCTTTGGTGTGAACTGTGTTACAGATACAAAAACATACATAAATACAAAAACTGTCTACAGAAACACGCAGATGTTCAAGCACAAATTAAGAAACACAAAAATACACACATTGGCTCAAGCATAGAAACTTCTGGAAAACCACCTGCTGTTTTTTTTTTTTACACATATACACACACATACACACACACACACACACACACACACCATAGCTTTGCATACAGAGAAATGTCACCTTACTCTTGCAAGCTGTTAGCCAAGCACTTCCATGCCAAACCACCCTGCCCCACTGGAACGTGGAGTGAGGAATTGTGTGTGTGTGTGTGTGTGTGTGTCCGTTGGACAGCTCTTTAAAGTAGAGAGCTGCCCGAGGCAGAGTAGGTTGAGCGGACGAAGACAGGCAGATAATGGAGGGGCATCTGTGTGCCAAGGACTGCACCTCAAAGTCACTCACACACATTCTCACACACACACACAGAGGCTCAAGCGCATACAAACAAGTGCACACACATGGCCACCTGAAACACACACACCTGCCCACATCATATACATTTTCTGTCCTTGTGTGGTTCTATTTATCATTTCTACATTTATCTGAAAGCCTTTCCAAGATGTCTCTTTCTCTTTTTTCCATCTCCATCTCTCTTTCTGTCTATCCTTATGTTTTTCCCGTAGATCTCTTCCTCTCTCATTCTCTTCTCTTCCACCTCTCTCCACTCATGTCATATCTCCCTTCAATTTCACATATCTTGAATTAGCTGCAGATAGCTTTAAGTACCCCGCAGTCCACTTCAGATAGGCCCTTATTCACAGATGGGCAGATACACAGTGTGTGTACGTGGCGGGAAGAGGGCAGTGTTTTGGAGGGCACGCACACTAATAGGGCTTAATGTGGAGCTGTATGTGTAAAAAGGACAATTGATGGACACTACAGACTATCAGGATATCTCTTCATGTAGGGTACATTTCTTTCCCAGTAACAGTCATTCAAGCTTTACTGCCTACACTAGAATCTGTTCTGCTTCCTCGTCTTAGTTTGTTCAATTAGTCAGTTTTCAATTAGAAGTCATCGGACGACGATGATCGTTGCTTTTGTGTGGTTGCCCAGAGTTGTGGCAAGAAGACGGTTTTTAAACCGTATTTTTCTTAATCCTGCTCCTTGTATAACTTGTGAACAAGTGTCGTCAGAAACCCTTTGCTAACACATACACAGATATTAGACACAGCATTGAATGAATGTAGTTTATATAATTCGTTCCTCTTAGTTTAATTAGGAGACCGTGTGCATCTGTAAGTGGACGGACTCCCAGAAGGTTGGTGTTAATATCAACCACGAATGTGTAAAGTTTCAGTTCTGATGTGCAGATGAAATGAAAGGCTTCCTGCCATAATCGCCCGTCTGTTAAACCGCCTCCTGTTTTGATGCGGGGAAATACATTTTACAGTGTGCATCTCAGTTGGATCATGCGCTGTATGTTTATGTGCTGCCAAAGCGTTTCCAAGCACCTGTACTGTAAGGTAGTAGTCTCGCTGCGGGATAGATTATCAGCCAAAACACAGGTTTGATTTGCACAAATTGACTACCAGAGCTTACGATATTAGTTTTAACTCTCTAAAAAGCTAATTTTTTAAAATGTTAGTGTGAGTAAAAGTCGTTCTCTTTGTGTGGTTTAACAGGAAAGGCGTCATTCACATTCCTTAGAAGTCTGATGTCTAGTTTTTCAACGTTACAGCCAATCCAATGACAGAGTGACAAGGATGAACAAGAATTGTCATTCACAAAATGACCAACTATTCTCAAATTATATGTGTTAGTTAGTAAAAGCTATTTTATCAGTGCAATATGCAGGACACAATAACAGCTAGGAATGATAAACTGATTACACACACTAGTCCCTATATCAATGTATCAGTGTTTTGGGAAATGCAGACAACCACTAGTAAAGAAGTAGAAAATGAGGAAGAAGATGGTTCCAGGGACCACCTCATGAACGATCACCTCATGAACGATTTCTAGCACTACTCAAACATATAGATGGATTAAAAAAAACACTCTTTAAATCTCATGATTTCTTCTGATTTACATTCTTGATGTATGTGTATGTGTGTGTTACGCTGGGCCCACTTCGTCTGCCATCTTCTCTTTGCCAGTTGGATTGTCCCCAATATGGCAATGGACAGTAAACACCTAGCTGCACGTAAACACACAGAGACACACACACAGTTCTCACTCCTCAGGTGTAGCCACTAGGTTTGGAAGAGAGCCTTGAGAGGGGACTACGGGTCTCCAGAAGGGACACACATCGTTACTATTGCTGGTAATCAAAACACACACGCACACATTGGAAGACAGCTAATTATGAGTCAAATTTGACAACATATTTTTAACCACTGCCAGCATGCAGATTAAAAAACATGTAAAACATTGAGCAAGGTTGTTTTTCTCTTTATTCCTTAATGTTGCTTACGCTGTGAGAGGGAGTTTTAATGGAGGTCTAAGTGAGCATGCACACAGTCAGTTTTGGTAAAAGAGTTTTGGTAATAATATCCAATTTGAATGAAATTGCCAAACTACTGGAAGTTCTTTATTCCTCTGTCCTCTTCCTCCATTGTCCAGTCATTTCTAATTTACTCTCTCTCTTCTACTTTTTATTGTTATATTCTACCATCTCCCCTTTCTCTCCTCCATCTGTGCACGATAACCTTTTCACCCACATTCATCTGGGTCTACTTTGACGTCATTTTCTCTACTCACCAACTGCGCTGGTTGATACTTTAACACTCGTGTTTAATGTTGCATATAGGTAGTCACCTACACCTATGACAGTGCACACATACAAACATTATTAGCTCTTCACAGTCTCTCACAAGTTTGGTCCACCGGCACGTTGCAGTTCGCTGTTCCCAGAGCAGACTGCTGCCATCAGCAGTGACAGATTAGTGCCTCGAGACATATTAAAGAGTAACAACAATGATAACATGCAGTGCAGCTTCCAGGGAAAGCATAGAATAAAATAAACTACTACTTTGAATGTGTACATTGAAAACTTTGCTTCTGATGTTTCTGAACTGACTCATAATCTTTAGAGCTTCTGTAATCACTGTTTTATATCAATAAAGCATCAGTTTCAGTTCAGTTTTTTAGTTTAAAGGCTCCCGACTTCAGCATTCAGTGTCTCATTTTTGGATGCAACAGCTCTGAAAATCTCAGGCACACAAACTAAAAGTTGGTGAACATAGTTGAGCCTTTAGCGGCTATAGAGACGGATAATCCCCACAGGAGTCGGTGGAGAACACAAACAGAGCTAAAAAGACTTCAGTTCACTTCAGATCAACACAAACACAGACTCAACCATCAGGAAACATCCATTAATAATCAGTTTATCTAGATTCCTGCCACTTAATAATGAAGCTGTACTATATTTTCTGATGTTAAGCATGCATGTTTCATCACACACTTTCATCCACACTAGTCCAGCCCACCAGTTTTGTGTTGTTTTCTTTAGGAACATTCAAAAATATACTTGAATATTTAGGTGCCTGTGAATTGACTGTGTAGTGTATATATTATCTTTGGTCGCTGTCCTATAATTTACTATGTTTTCAATCCTTGCTATTATCCTTTTGCAGTTTATGGAAAAGATGCCCTGGTCACCTCGGGCCTCAGTCTGCGTCTGTCTGTCAGTCTGTGCCTTTGGCTATAAGCGTGCCAGGATGAACACGTGTGTCTTTGTCTCCTCCAGAGGAGAGCAGGGTGCGTACATTAATGACTGTTTTATGTTTCTTGCTATTTGAGTCTCTTTTATTCATGCTGGCCATGACGGCCTAATATCTGCCTGTCAAACAACTTCTATTCACTCGGCTAACAGACTGGAGACTGATACTTAAGACACAAAAAACACACACCTACGTATAAGGCGTTCATACCCTCCTCGGTAGATTAGTGGGTGGTGAAGGAGCCACACTGGGCATAATGTGCTGTTCTTGCTCCAATCAATTACTATTCATTTATTCCAAAGGAGTGACCGTGCCCTGATCTGAAGAGGTTTTATAACTAGTGTGTGTGCCTTGCAGTTTATTCAGATCTTTTTAACAAAACTTTGTCTCTGTTTTTTTTCTCCACCTACCTCTCTCACCTTTGCAGTTGTGTGTTCACTTATTTCTTTTGTCTGTTTCCACTTCTCATCCTCCTCCCTTCCCTTTCCTTTGTTGGCATCTTCCAAATCTCTTTCCTCCACTTTGATTGCTTCCCTCCCTAATTCTCCCCTCTCATCAGTCCTTCCTATTTTTTTTTTACATCTTCACAATCATATGAGCTCTCCATGAAATGCCAGTGCCTCTTTACCTTGCTGACTATGTCTCAAAATGTATATACATACAAATGCACATTTTCCACTAGTTTTTGAAAAAAAAATGGTTAGCTCAGACTGAGTTCATCACTGAACATGCTTCCACTAAAGGCAAAAGCAGCCTGAGCCCATCTTTAAATATGCAGAGACTCTAAAGTCTAAATCATGCAAATCTGAAGTAGTTTTTAGTTGAAATGTTTAGATTTGCTCTTATTTTTCTTCTACAATGTGGACAAACACTGGAGCTTATTAAGGTCAACGTGAACTTTTAACCTGTTGCCCCGATGTTGAAAGGTAACAAAGCAATAAAGCACAAAATCTGGACTAACAGTGAGAACGAAGATACAAAATAAAGCTTCGTTCTGATTTCTGAAGTTATTTTAAATGTTTATATACTTCACTTTTTTTAAAGCTGATGGCTTGAGTGGCTCTCCAGAAAAACTAAAATAAATTTTTTTTTAAATCTCATAGACTTTCACCCCCGAGGTCCAGCTGACCCTTCTTTCCACTCTATTGTGTCCATGTAAAGTATATAGTGAAGCCTTGTAGTCCTAATAACATCCAATTTTATGCCCTTCACATCCATTACCAACAATACTATTATCCCCCCTCCCCTCACAGTCTCTCTATGCACACACATACTGCATTAGCCTTGGTAGAGAACAATACGTAGTAGTGACATTGGTCTAAATGGGATGTTTTTGGTGTGTATCTGTTTGTATTGTAAGAGGATTTATCCAGTTCATTTTTAAATATAAATGTTCAAGAGTAAGTCAGATTCTTAGACTGATCTGATTATACTGTGCTAGTTCATCACTACCCACCAGTGGGTACAGGTATATGATAGTTCTGAAAGTTTTATTAGACATTATTTATTAGACACAGTGCTGGCAAGCAACAGTGACAAATGAAGGGACATTACTTCTCCAAATCATTGAAGACATACTGAAGCCAAACCTACTGTATGATTAACAATGGTATTTGTGATACTACAAAATGTTGTGTGTTGCAGTGGTAGTGACCTGAGTACTTGGAACAATCAGACACTTTTTATTTAGAAAAATCCAAATTAAAATGGTGCCAAAGGACAGAAGAAGGGTAAATGTCATAAATGAACAGCAAAAGACGCCGTCCCTTTAACAGGCGTGCCCCACTCTCCTCTTTTAAAAGCGCTATTATTATGTGAGGGGGGTAAAATTGAAACACCAAATGGATGCATTAGTGGAATAATCCAATTAATTGCATTGTGAAGTCATTTGGTTTCAGGTGTAGAGGCTCCTGAGTGATGGTCTGATGAAGAAATATTTGTATGTGTGAAAGGGATCAGCAACACGGTCATTGTCTGAATTACAGCCAAGAATTACACTTTGACATTTCAACATAACAGATTTATTCATGCATTGTAAAGATTCTGATGTGAAAATAAATGCACTTCTCATATTGAACGTGCCACACGGACAGATTAACGTGACATCTTCTTATTGCCACTGAAATTCCACAATATCAATTTCTATACCATTGCAAAAAAAAGCTGCTTCCTATTAAAAACTAAAAAACATTCTGAAACTCAACGTATGTATCAGCATAATTAACACAAGCCATGTTCAACGGGACAACGGTCATTTACTGTATTGTTTCGTTAGTGGTTCATTTTTAATTTCTGCAATGAGAACTAGAACAAGACGCATCAACCGCAGTCAGCTGTTAGCTACACACCTTCTCAGCAAGGTGTTAATGTGCTCTGCTGTCACAGCAATTATAAAAGCTTCATTAAAACAATGTGAATTTGTTTGGGTGGGATGTAACTGGAAATCCAGCTGCTCCTTTGTTGTATTTCTGACAAACAAGCTGCTCAGAGTGTTGTGGTTATGTACACACCACATTAGCCACACTAGCAATTAGCACGAATAAAAAGGAGTGACATTTTCAAGATTACACATTTAAACAACATAACTAAACTTAGGAGAATCTTCAAAACACCTCACTAATGTGCAACTTTAGAAATTAAGATTTTAAATGGTGAGTGTGATTGAAAGGTACAAGTGGCCATGAACTAATAGATTAGAATTTGTTCTTCCTCTAATAAGAATGTTTCTCAAAATTGCATTTTGCTAAACTGTTCATCCTCCATCGCTCTTCTTTCTCCTTCGACCTTCCCTCCTCCATTTCTTCGAAGCCACATTCGAACCCCTCGCTCCCTTCCTCATTTTCCTGTGCTCCATCTACTCCTCTCTACCCCCTTTTGTAAGAACCAACAAGTCTGACAGGCAGAAAGAGGTCAGACTTCTTTTGCGAGCTTCATAATGGTTTCTGAAGAGCAAAGCTCTGTGCATTGCAATAATTAGCAAGCCTTTGGACAATAGACGCTGCATAATCAGTAGATGTGGAGATGTATGCTGTCTGCCTGTCTGTCTGTGCCTTTCCCAAACAAACTAAACACTCAATGTATTCCTGATTCCTGAGTATGTATTAATTTGTGGAGCTTTCATTCTCTTTCTGTCATCTGTTATATTGCAATTTTGCCTCTCACTACTTAACCATGTTTCTCTTTTGCCCCTCTCTTTCTTATCCTCCTGTACTTTCTTATTCTGACTCACTCCCTTCCCTTTTCCTCCAGTCCTCCAGTGGCTTCGTACCAAACCTTTCCATCGTCTATTTTTTTTTTTTGTACTTTCCAAGTTGCTGAGGTGATTTAGTGAAACTGCCTGACAGGAGGAAAACACCAGGTTGCTTCAATTCACTGCAGGGTCAAGAGCAGCCTGTTCTGGTGTGTACGTGAGGTGTAATAAGTTTATCTGCAGGGTCAAGAGTTTGTGCAAGTGATTTTGTGAGTCTGTGTGTGTGAAAAGTCTGTCTGCGTCTGATGTGGTGCAGGGTCGAGAGCAGTAAGTCTCCGCCTACTGGCCCTGAGACAGCAGCACCTACACTCTTAAACTCTTCAACCTCAATCTTCCCCTTAAATTTCACCTTCACTGTTAGCTTTCATGCATATTCTGAATCTGCTTATTCCAATGCTCTATCAAAGATATATTACACTTAGTGTATTAATAAAATCCAAAAAGCGTGTCTCCTTAGGTTTAATGCTTAGTGTATACAGTACAGTCTTATTAAGATTCCCTTAAACTCAGCCTTTGGTGAGTGTGATTACAAACTTTTTACCATAATCAAACTTAGAGCTACAACTATGCAGAATTGTGGCTGTGGCATGAGACACATTCATGGTCAAAACCCATGGGACCTCTCCCAAACGTCTTTAGAAGGTGTATCTCCACACTACTGTCAGTGTTGTTCTGTGAGTCCGGGCTCCTGTGTCTTGACTCAGTGCCTGGCAGTGTGACTGGAAGACCTGCATCCTCTCCCACTTCACTGGAGCACTGATGTTTTTACAATACAGAGTGTAGTGTAATGTAATAAAAATAGAACTGCTCTGTCTGTTGTACTTTCAAGACTTACATCTGACTGACCTCCGCAGGCATTGTGATGTTCTGGTTACAGTGTGAAGCATTTACTGGATTTAATAGTGTGAAGGTAAAAGTGACGTGTTGGACCACATTCACAAAGCTTTAAAACAGATGCATGAAGAGACTGAACATACTGAGCTTTTCTCTGACGTTTGGCATTATAATGCATTATAACAAGATTAGCACATCATGCTAAAAGAATTACAAAGAACCACTGCGCTAATCTCTAAGAGGCACAACTAAAGAAGTCAAACCATCATCCACTGTTAACCCTAACTGCAAATTTGTTGTACCCCAGTTTTCCTCTAACATTAACTAAAGGGCTTTTGTTACCTAAACCACAGACAGTACATTGTGCGTTTGTGTCACCCACCATCAACAAATCACAGACTGAAGTCGGAGCAGTGAGGTTAAAGGATAGTGGTGTTGAACCACTGCAGTGGTTAGTACTGTCATGGTCTCCCTTTGCCTGCGTGGGTTTCCACTGGTTTATCGGTTTCCACAGTCCAAAGCACGCAAATTAGGTTAACTGGTGGCTCTAAGTCCAGGTACCAGCTCCCCAGTATGACACAGATATACATCACTTTCAAAACATTGCTTGAGGATGAACCATTATGTACTTTTACTAGTTTAAAGTTGAAGTTGAACTGAAGACTGGCGTCTGGTTAAGCATAGTAACATGACTGGTTGGGCTTTGTCATTAAAAAAACCTGCTCCGAACCCTTTGCAAGTCTCTTCACAGACAAATCCAAATGTACGTACGGAAAACAATGTATGACTGTGGGCCACACTGGTCTTCATCTCGCAGCCTGTGCTTTCCCAAAAGCAGGAAATTATATTTTACCTATAACCAAGAAGTCATTCATTAGTCAAGTCAATTTTAAACGTTTTTTTTTTTGCAATTTGTTTTTTTTGAAATATGGGAGGTTATCAAACGCTGAGGGAAAAGCAGAAATATGACTATAATGTAAAATAACTGAAAAGGTTATGCTACGTGTACTTGCAATTGTGTTAGGGCATGTTTTCTATTCAGAGAGAAGGACGTCGCTAAACTTAAAAGCCAAGCAACTGTGAACAAATAAAAATTAAAAAAATATTAAATACTCCTGTTTTCTTTAACTCTCTCTCGTTTTTAGAAACGCACAAGAGACATAATTTTCCTGTCTGTTGTGGCACCAGACATGAGTGTAATAAAAGGTGACCTCCGTCTAAACATGAGTTTCTTTCAAAGTGATCGAAGAGCAATTAAGGAATTTGTAAAGAAACGTCGTAAAAAATCCGGATTCAACTATTAAAAGTTGTGCATCTTCCTTTAATTGAATCTGCAGTGAGAATTAAAAAAAAATGTTAATTAGTTTTTTTCTGCTATTGCTGACTTTTTATTAGGCTGCAACAATTTGTATAAAGGCACAGCTATGTCTGTTTAGGACCAAACCAAGGTCAGCACCTTTCTATTTATCTACCACTGCGATTTTTAAGGCATATTCACTACTCATTACTATTGTGAATACTGCCACTGGTACAAGAAGACAGCGCAGTGACAGTGTGTTTATGGGAGGAAGGGAGGGAAAATAAAGATGTTATCACACACTCCTGAGGACACACGCAGTTGTGATTACATGCAATCCCACACTCTGACATACTGCCCATGCTTTAGTCGCAAGCCTATTTTTTCTTTTTCAATTTGCATACGAGGTCGTTAATTTTCTCAAAGCCGCAGACTTAATGAGTGGATGGCTGAGAAGCTGAACGGGATGCAAATAATAACATTTGATAATGCAGAGCCACAAAAGAGGGGGAGAGGCCTTCTATTCACCGAGATGGGACTTGAGGTAAATATGCACAGTAATTATATATCAGTGCACTTTAATTATCAGGCGACACAGGGAGCGAGGAAGAGAAAGAAAGACAGACAGAAACACATTGAATTAGACGAAACGGCGTATAAATTAAGCATTTGAAATAAAGACACAGTGACGGAGAGGGAGACTAAGAGTGGGCTAAGAGAGGAATTAGTGGGAAAACCAGAAGGACAGTGATGAGACGTGGACAGGCACGTTTAAACACAAACACACACACACACACAGATTCATTTCATGAGCAAGTGTGTGTTTCTGCAGACATGAACTGGATAACAAAGTAATCCCTTCAGTAAATGGTACTTATTGTAGATGAGGATGTTGAGTAGAAGGCAAATCAATAAACACAAGGAAGAGCTATTTGTGTGTGTGTGTGTGTGTGTGTGTGTGTGTGTGTGTGTGTGTGTGTGTGTGTGTGTGTGTGTGTGTGTGAGTGTG
>JAUYWH010000012.1:4048377-4067891 GCA_034779795.1 Ctenopoma multispine | reverse complement strand
GTGTGTGTGTGTGTGTGTGTGTGTGTGTGTGTGTGTGTGTGTGTGTGTGTGTGTGTGTGTGTGTGTGTGTGAGTGAAAGAGAGCTTAAAGGTCTGTGTCACATTGTTAGGTGTGTAAGAGGTCACACACATTACATTTTGCTGAATATGGCACGCTGGAATAGATCATTTCGAAAAGACACATCACAGTTTTACATGAGAATATGCATTTGTTACCTTCGCATCACAAAACTTTGTCAAAGTCAGAATATATAAGGTTCCTGTCAACGCAGGCTGCTAGATTTTTTTTGTTTTTTAGTGCCACAGCTATTCTGGGTCTCATGTTACCTTACATTAAATTTATTTCAGCGAGGTTCCACGCAGTGTGGTGAACAGCCACACAGAATAACACGCACACATACACACAATAGCACATTTGGCCCAAGTCCATACTGAAAAAAGGCAGCGTTTGGCAGCCGGTCCTCAGCCAGTGCCCCCATCATGTCATCACCAACCATCAGACTATCATTCTCAATATAGCAAAGCTAATGAAGAGGATGTGTGGTGGAATAAAAACAAGGAAAAAAAAGGGTGATGCGTCATGTGATTTATATGCTTTTTAAAATATTAAGACAATTTACACAGATTAATTCACTGAAGAAGTTGTTTGGATGGATGGATGGATGGATGGATGGATGGATGGATGGATGGATGGATAGAGATGGAGAGAGAGCCCTTTAGAATAGGGATGAGGAGGATGAGGAGTGGGTATGGAGTGGACAGATGTGCTCTAATGTGTTTTGGCCCGATCTCTGCAAGGACAAAAACATGAGCACACACGCACATACACAGACACATAAGTCAGTCAGCCAACATATCTATTATGTACTCTTTTATGTTACTTTGTGGTCTTTTTTTTTAATCTATTTTTGCTCTGCATTTCTTTGTCTTTCCTCACTTTCAAAAGCGCCATTTGCAATTCACAGTAAAACCCAGAGTCGTGTAAGGAAAAATCTTCTATGCATACACTTGTACACACACACTCATTCCCTGTTTACATGGAAAGAAACCTAATGTGTCATCCAACCGTCCGGTGCATCTTCTGCTGCTGATTTCAGCCAATCACACAATTAGAGAGCTGATGACCCATCTGTCCACATGATTGGCTGATGGATGTGCCTGAGTGTGTGTGTGTACGTGCATTTGTTTGTGTGTGCACCTTGGTGTGAAAGGGTCTGACGAGCCCCCAAACACATCTAGCCAGCGACAATTTTCTTTTGTTACCCGCAACCACCAACATTTTCAGAGAGAGACATAGAGCTAATGCAAGCCCGTGAACAACTTAATAGCACTTGAACCAGTTTGCCAACTTGGAGAAATGATTTCATTCAATTAGATAATTCTCCCCCTCTCCCTCTCTCTCTCGTTCTCTTGTTCTCTGGAATGAGTCATTTGTGATATAATAGCCACATAATGGCTTGAAAGCGGGTTCGGCAGGAAAGAGACAGATGTGGGGTGAATGAAAAGTGAAATGGTTAAGGTAGAAGAGACTCAGGAGTCAACACGGACAAGCTGTATACGCCGCCATCATGATGGGAATCATTTCTATACATGCATATGGAAAAACACACACACACACACAGCTCTATTTGCTCTCCATTAACAGTGTGTGGTGCAGAGCGATAGCAGAGGCGATAGCATCTTCTCCGATGGTATCTGTTATCGAAGTACACGCGTCCTTCAGGCGTCCATCGTGCTATCGCTCCTCTCATCTCTCCTCTGTCCCTCTTGCCATCCTCCTCCCTCGCCTCCTGTCTCCTCACCTTGCCTCTCCTCCGCTGTTCTCACTTCTTGCTTGTCAATGAATCGTTTCTTTGACTCCCTTCTCCCTTATTGTTTGGTGACCACTACAGTATTTGTCTTTAACTTACTGCTTTTCTGCATTACTTTTTCTGATAATGATCTAACCCTTAGCTGAAGGATCGACTCACCATCGACTGTCCATCATCTCAAATAAAACCATTAAAGATGCTACTACTACCTGGACTGGTTAAAATATCTGTTCCCACTAGATGTGCATGGGACAACTAACAAAGATACGAGAAAGCATCCTGTCCTAAAGATGATGCTCAGTTCATTCTGAAGTAAATTCACATATTTAACAAACTTTAAGTCATCCTGTGTATTAAAAACATGGAAAAATATAGAATAATAAGTAAACAGTGGTTCCTTGTGTAGGTTTTGGAGCTTCTTAAAATCTACTTAGCCTCCACTTATCTATCTATGATCGTAAGGCTAGGATATGCAACTTAGGCTACTGCTATCATGAGACACAAAATACATTTTTTTTATTCTACACCTTTGTACAAACGAGTGCAACACCATAGATGCCTCTGAGGAGAGAGAGACTGACCAAAATAATGTAACTTGGAAACACGTTTGCCTTCAAACCGAAACTGCTAAAAGAATTCAGTTTTTACGGAAACGTCAGACATTTTATTAGTGCTGTCAATCAAACGTACGGGATACTGAAAAGTTTAGAAGAAAGAGTCAAGTGTCACAGATTGGACACAATAACGACATACTGTGATTAATTAGTCACCTCAAGCAAGCTTCAAGTCTCTGCAAAATGATGTTCGTGGAGAGCTCAGAAGAATGGGAATCTGTGGCTACCTTGGAGGTCCCAATAGCTTCCTCTCCTCCTCCCTTTACATCATTTTGTGGGAGTGTTTCAGTAAAACCTTGATTCTCAGCTGAATTGGTTACAGCTCAATTCTTAATCACTCTTGTTCTAGTGTTAATGATAACTCTCCAGGTGAAAGGAGAATCGCTGCTTTGTTTGAGGCTATACTGACACACAGAAACACTCATTCTGGCTGTTTGATTTAAGCAAAAGTGGGTATTTTCTATAACTGTATTATAACTATGACTAACAACAAAATTGTATTTGATTTTCTATGTTTGAACTTTGCTCCTCAGAGAATGTGACAGTCTTGAAATACACAGCCAAACTCACGCACTACCTTGTCCCTCAGTGACACACAAACACACACACACACACACTGAATTCAATTTCTAATCAATTTTTGCATTTTTCTTCAAGTGGTCTCTTCTACTAAAGGGCTTATTTGGCCGATCGCTTCTATCAAGGATTTCTGCTAAGTACTGTACTCTGCTGAGAGGAGGAAGGGTGGGGGGGTTAACGTGGTGGAACAAGACTTCTCTCTCTAGCTCTCGTCTCTCCCTGTCTTTCTCCCTTTCTTTGTCACCTTTGCCCACACACACACATATACACACACACACACACGCACACGCACACAAATGCATACATACGTATACAGCTCCTCCAGGAGGCAATCAAGCTCTTGTAGAAAGGTTGGAGTAGTTCATTTGAACGGAGCGCTCTGAGTGGTTACTTGAGTCAGGAGGTCATGTCTTAGCCACCACCCCTCTCTTGCCCCTAATCATCCTCCATTACCCTATTTGTGTGTGTGTGTATAATTGTGTGCTTTTGAATGCTCATATGTGTGTTTTCTAGCAAACAAACATTCACAAACCTTTTTTTTTTGCGCTTGCACTTGTCTCCACGTGAGCACGCACGGCCCCGGAAATAATGTGTGTTTGTATGTGAGTACTGCAGGTGCAAGTGTGTGTGTGTGTGTGTGTGTGTGCACGCGCACACGTTAGAAGAGCATCCTCAGAAATCCGCCGGGGCCACAAAGGTGACGGAGGAAATGAGAGGAGAGGGAGAGGGAGAGATTAAGAAGGTGACGGGTGAGATGGCTGATGGGAAGGAAGGAGCGGGGCGAGGAGAGGAGCGAGGACAGGAGGAGATCAGGGGTGAGGAAGGGGCGTGAAGGAGGGATGGAGAGAGTGTGGAAGAGAGCGCTCTTGAGAGGAAGAGGCTGGTAATTACTCAAATTCCTTCTCCGTCTGTCTCTTTGCACTTTGAATGAGTTCTGTGAGTGTGGAGTCAGTGTAATATATCCACTGCATCCACCAAATTTCAGAACTAATTGTTGTTTTAACGACACACTGGCATTTCTGTACATCAATAAATCGTCACCACTTTAATTAACAAGCAAATGAATCGTCTCTCTGTATTCTAATGCTAAGGGCCTCCAGTTATCTTAGAGTGCATTTACCCTTGTGTGTTCTCCAGTTGTATTTTGAGCGAAATCATCTTTATTTCTTCCTGCACAAAACAAAACAAAACAAAACAGACCTGAGTTACACTGAAGCTGGATGGTTTTGCAGCAAACTAAATTTACACTGCATGTATTTTGCGCAGATCTTACAGTCGATTAAAATAAAAGTGTAATAATTCTCTGGAAATGGACACTTCAGTGTCTGTCCCATGTAAATATGGCTCCTGCAGACACACTGGAACTAGGACTCACTGTCAAATAATAAAATCACGTCCTGATAAATTCAACCGCTGAGCAGTCTGTGGGTGAGAGAGCAATGAATTGTACGGGTGAGGGAGTGGTGTGTGTTCCACAAGGTGTTAATAAGCTGATTATGTGTACTGCTCAAGTTATTCTTTTTTCCGGTGCTTCTTTCTAGTTATCACACACTTTCTGTGACTAACAAGGGGTGTTTAATTGCATCAATATTTTAATCAGATATGAGAGAGGCACTCTAAAGGGGCTTTTGATTTATTTTTTTATTAAACTCATTCTTGCTATGTTGTTATGGAATTATGGATTTCAATTGTGGATCAATTTAAATATACTGTATGTCCACTTATACATATATATATACAGTATACATATATATCTATCTATATATACAGTATACATATATATATATATACATATATATATATACGTATATATATATATATATATATATATATATATATATACGTATATATAAATATATATATATATATATATAGAGAGAGAGAGAGAGAGAGAGAGAGAGTTTATTTGCAGAAAATGAAGAATGGTCAAAATACCAAATGAGATCCAGTGTTTTCAGACCTTAAACAATGCAAAAAAAAACAACAACCGTTCACTAGTTTTTGACATTGCTGTTTGGTGACTTTAGGCCAATCCTGGTGCAAGAATGTTTGATGGCTTGCGACCATCCATCCTTCTCTTGATCACATTCCAGAGGTTTTAAAGACTGGGCTGGGGCATGACAAGGTCTTGATTTGTCTCTTAATTATTTCCAGAGCTGTATAAATAATCATCAGGTGCAGCCCTGACTTCATCGGACTTTCCAGCAATAACTTATCCAGCAGTGTATATTTAACAAACTTATGCACATTTTTTGAGCCATTTTAAGGCTGCAGCTGACAGTAATGATGTATAGGCTAACCTATGGCTATGCCCTTGTCAAAACATTAACACTGTACCTACTGATGGATGGAGGGACAGAAAGAAGAAGGGAGACAAAAGAAATGAAGGGTGAATGGATGGAGGCAGAGTTGAAAGCAAGAGATGGAGTGATTGATGGAAAGGGAGAGAGATCAGGAGGGAACAGCAGGTGATGGCGCAAACACAATGCCAAAGTACAGTGCTTGTGTGTTTTGGTATGTAATAATAAAGGGCCAGATATTTGTGTCCACGACAACACATTTGACATTTGTGTTTTCTGACACATGAGTAAGTAAAATGTGTGCATTTGTGCGTATTTAAGGGTCAAGAAGATGTCGATCTCAGCACACGTCTTTCTCCTGGTGATAAATCACTCTGATTCACAGCAGGAGCAACAAAACCCCCTCTCATCTGTCTCTCTTCCCTCTACCTCAGTGTCTTTCTCTTCCTGCTCGCCTTTCTCCTTTACGCTGCTGGATTCTGTTTTTTGACAAAGGGCTAAAAAATGAAGTCAAGAGGTGGCAAAGCCTCCAACTGGAGGAGCATCTTGCATGAAGGCAGGGGAGGCCAAGTAGTCAGGTGACCAGGTTTTTTGTCTGTCTCGTGCAGTTCTCTTGCTTCTACACACACAGAGCGATAAAAAAGGAAATACAGTATGCACTGCAGACAAAAATAATCCAAATATCCACTTGTATTTTGATTTAGATGCGCTTTTTGAAATTAGATCTACCAATTGTCAAAAGTATTTCCAAGTTAGTTTGTGTTCTTGCATCTTCATGTCAGTCAAAAACCACATGGCTCTATAGAAAAAAAGTCAGCACACCTCATTTCCTTAAGAATATGATTGCTTGTTTTGTGCCATTGTCTCAAACAATGTTGACATATGTCCGTCTGGACCAAAATACTGGACCATAAGGCAGACACTGTAATCCCCAGAGCAATGCCTATTTCTGAAAATGTCTATCACAGAGCACAAGGTGATGTCTACTGCACATTTAATCCATTCAGTCATTAAAAACCTAAATATATTCCATATAAAATAACATAACATAAAGCAGAAAAGGTAAAAATTATATATTTGACAGGCTGAATTGAGTTTAAATGAAATTACACTTGTCTCATGTACAATAAAAATGATGTTGATTTCTATACTTGTAAAGTAGGTTGGTTGGTTGTGGTGCCTGTCGATGTGCTCCATCAACAGGAAAAGAGGGCGTCTCACCCAACTTCCTATTGTTTTTTTATTTTTTTTTACATCGACAGACACGTGAACCACCCTGTGCAGGGCATGATGCTATGATACAGAATGCTGTTGTAAAGTTTAACTAGAGGCACTCAGTTTTATTCAGGTGACATCAAATTGTTATCAACATTGATAAAGATCATTTCAATCAACTGATGAATTGATTAATTAAATGACTATTTCAAGCTCTGAGTAAATGCTGTTTATTCACAGTTTAGTGATTGAGCCAGGGAAACATCTTGAGGCAAGCATGCTTATCTCCACTTCATTTCTTTTCCACTGATCCCTTATGGCATCTCCCTGGTGACCATCTCCAAACAATCATCCAGCCTGAGCATCTCCAAGACACACACTACATCCTGAGAGCTCTCTCTCTCTCTCTTCCCATCTGTCTCCTCCTCGCTCTAGCTTCCTGTCTTTCCTCACACGCATTATTTTCATTCTCATTCTTCCCTTTTCCTGTTCTTCTTCCTCCCTTAAGTTTATTATCTTCATAAAGTCTCTTGTTTCTTAGCCTACTGGTCATTGTCACATCCTCAGTGGCCTCTCAAGTGTATTTCATTTCAGTGTGTGTGGCTGTGTTTGCTCTACAGGGACATTCTTTGTAGCATCAAGAGTGTTACCTTTTAAAGAAGAGCAGCAATCAAACAATGTTTCTCTCTTCTTCTACGTTCATCCCTCTCTCCTCCTCTTTCCAGGGGATTAACCCATTTATTTGTTCTTCTCATCCTCTGGGAGGTGTGCTTGTTCCCCTGTCTTTTATCCTCTCTTTCATGTCCTTCTTTTCTCCTGTCTTAGCAGCTGTTGTGAGTCTTTTTTTTTCACACCACTGTTAGCATTACAAAGTTATCAGTTCTTTTCCAGTGTTTACTGAAGAGGGTTTCGTGAAAGAGAAAGTGGTTTATATGACACGCGCAACACGAAACGTGCTACAGTTTCAAATGCGTCAGGAAAAGGCCGAGGCAGCTTATTGAGCAGTTTGAACTACATTATCTACTTGCACCAGTTTTTGTTTAGTTACATTGGATACAATATGTTTTTCTTTAAATTATGTATTTTTAAACCTGCATGGCTCTACAAGGTGGTATTGTTGTTATTTTAAGCATGACAGCCCTATTTTAAACAACAAAAGCAACGGAGAATAGGGAAAAGGTCATTTTCTGAGTGACAAAGCAAATGCACAGGATCACCAAGTCTCTATGGATCTTTACTGAGTGCTTTTAAAACAATACCATTTCCAGGATTTTCCATCCAATCCCTCATAAAACAATAAGAAAGGAAACTCTCCTCCTTTTCAATTTGACTTTCCAAGTCACTTGGAAGGCATTATTCCCCCGATCTCCCGTTCCCGCCGAGAATCACATTGTTCCAGCAAGTATAAATAGAAATCAAGAAAAAGTAAGTTGGAGACACAAACTTTTTTTTTTTCCTTTAAAGTGAATCCACATTTTAAAACCATCTTCGTCCGTGGAGTCCAAAATGATAAGCCGGGGAATAAACTTCCACTAATGCTCTTCCATGTTTTCCTTCAAACAGGCCTTCAGTCGCAGTAAAAAGGACTGCTGTCTTGGCTGCCATTATGCCGTATAGACAGTATGGCACTAGAAAGAGATGTGTCAGAAACCATATGCTCACTTGAACACAATGGCTGCTGCGTAGCTGAGCCTATCCTCAAGACGGCGCAGGCAGTCACATGTAAACACACACTCAGGTAAAGGTAAGAAAGCACATCTTTCACATACTAAATTCAACTAATTTAAAATATTTAAAACATATATTCCCCTAGCTGAAAATAGAAATGTGCTTTCAAATGTTATGACTAATAAAAATATTTCCTCCTATATATCATTCTTAATCTTATTTCTCTTACATTTCCTGGCTCACCCTCCCTTCTTTCTCTCCTTTTCATTGGTTGTTTCCCCCACTCCCTCCTCTATCCTCTGTTTCTGTCCCATGCAGTAAAAAACAGGACGCATGTGATAGACCAGGAGGTTCCTCGCTGTCCCTGGGCACCGCAAGCGTGTGTGCATGTGTGTATGTGTGCGTGTGCATAAGCGTGTTTCACCTTATGCATGTGTGTATGCATCAGCAAGATAGATGGATGCAGCTGTCAGCTTAACACTTCCTGTTGTTCCTCCACTGACCTTGTATTAACCTGGAAGTACTTCTCAACACCACGGCTGAAGTTTTCCTGTTTGGAGCTGCTCCAGGGCTAAACAGCTTGCCTGTCTCACACACAAACAAATGCAAGGATGTATCTCCTTTTGTCTGCAGACCCTCAGAGAGAGACGGGAAAAGGAAAACATGTCAAACCATATCAGATACACACTTTCCTTGCTGTGTGTTTGTGTATCTGCTGCCTCAGTCTTCATCAGTACAAAACATGATCTAACCTTGCCCTTTGCCTGAGCCTGCTTTAACCCCAAAACATGCCACACTCTTTACTTATGAGGACATAGATCCTCATGCATCCATCCTTATGAGGACTTTTAGAGGCGGTATGATATCACTCATACATATTAGCACAGACACAATGACATCCTTTTAGCGTGAGTGGTTGTGATTCCACGTCTTCAGCATTGTCGTAAATCCCTCTCCCTCAGTCTGCTCTCCTGTGAGCAAATGAATAAAAGAGCAACGCTAAATGAATAACTAGTTGTATGAATAAAAATAAAAGGTGACGTGACCAATATGAATGACCCTCCGGATACTATGCTCTGTGTTTGTTCTGTCTGCCTAAATGTGTGCTGCATGCTTATGTAAGTGGAAATAATTTATCTCAGTGTGAACGTGTGTCTAAGTGTGTATGCGTGTGTCCAGGGGCAAGGGTGGAGAGCAGAGCTCTACTCGAGAGGCCTTGTCGGGCGTCGCGGCCCAGGGCTCGCCTGAAGGCACAGCCCGTCTGAAGAAGCCCTTGGCAGGGCTGCAGCTGAATAAAAGATGGGAGGAAAGTGTCAGTCTGGAAGGCCAGGAGCGCTGGGAGGCCCAGCGCCTCAACGCTACAGACAAACAGATGCTAGCTTAGACAGAAAAGAGAGGAAGAAAGAAAGAGGTAAATTGAGAAAAAAGAAAGAAAATATAACGAGAAAGATAAATAAAACACAAGAAGGACTTAAAAGATGCTTTATTTATGTAAAAGTAGCCGTATTCAAATCATGAAATAAATGCTCTACAAGCAACAACTCAAAAGGGTCCTTTCAGGTTGTTAGTATTCCAGTAAGATTATGGGATTATGATTATTGATGGACTAACAAGCACCATTTCCAATTTGTCATTTGCCGAAATTTAACACACTGCATTAAAATGCAGTCTGAACATAATACAGACGTGGAAAGAGTAAGAGAAAACGAGTGAGGCAAGCTGAAAAAGTTAAGGGAGAAGTGAAAAGGAAAACAGGAATACTTAGGATGAAAGAGGGAAAAGTATCACAAAATAAGAAAGGCAAACAACAGGAGACAGAAAGCGATAGAGATAGAGGAGGAGGGAGGAGCATGTCCTGCGTGAGTTATCTCGGCCTCTCAGTGTTAGCTGATAGAATTGAAGTGTTTAGCATATATGCTAATCATTCACACAGGCACCGGATTATCACTGCTCTCTGCCAAGAGTCCTCTCTCTCCGCCCAATCCCTCCATCCACTCCTCTGGCGATACCTTGCTCTTTACCTTTCCACTCATCACCCATAAATCCCTCTATGTTCTTCCGCTCTTCATCCCTTCCTCATTCTCTCTCCCTCCATTATTCTTTCCCTCGTTCTATCTCTGTCCCTCTGTCGACACGCACTCTGAAAGACGCGCTGTTCTGCAAGTTAAACAAGACAGCAAGACTTTTCCATGTGACACACACTCGCACACACGCAGCCATCGACTCAATGACGGCTAATATTAGATAATTGGTCATCATGGGTGGTGAGCTAAGAAAAGCACACGGTGAGGTTATAAAAATGAAAGTGCGAAAGCAATAGATAGGATGACAAAGAGGGAGTGAATCTCTGAGGTTATCTCACTCATTCACGGGGGCCGCTGTGCAAATATTTAACTAAACATTTCATGGCAACACACACAGGCTGCACTCATGCTTGGGCTATTTCTCTCTGTGGCCCTGACAATCTACCAACACCCCCCCCCCCCACACACACACAGGCCAAGTCCTTTAGAAGCCACAGGATGTTTCACGCTCTGTATCTGTCTACCCAGTGGATGTCACGCACATTTGTGGAGGCGATTTTAGGTCCTTATCCAGATCAGTGGCCTGGGGTTCTGGTGGGAGGAGGGAGTAGGGTATTAACGGTTGGAGAGCCTGCAAATCAACGCAGCGTTGGAGAATGGGGGTTAAATGTTTCAGGGAGGCAGTTCTGGACAAGCCAGCACATGACTCCTGTCCTGAGATTATAGGTATTTTTTTGTCAGAAATGTTGTCAGAGGCCCCAAAATGTTGTGGTGGGGGCCCCCGGTTTAACTGAAAAAGGTCAATCTGCCATATTGTGTTTTTGTCATTATTGATTAAAAAGTCACGATCAAGAGATGCTGGGTGATTGATCTCTGTGCAAGTCACAGATACATTAAAGGATAAGTCTGGCAATATTTTATACTTTTCTTATTGCCAATAAAAAGGATGAAAACAAACTGCCTAGCCAACGACTTGTATTGCTTGATGTCCAAAAACAATTAAAAACATGCACTGGGTGAAGTTCTTCATTAACACACACTTCCTGCTGCTGTAGATACTGACTACTGTAATAATGCGCATCTGAAACTGGGTGATGGCTGCTAAAAGCAGTCTCCAGCTGTTGTAGGAAATCAGTGTGGCCTTTTTAAAAATTTAAGTCTAAAGGCTATTCATTACCTGTTTTAAAGACAGAGAGCGGAAAGAAATGAGAGGAAAACACCCGTCTGATCCATGATGTACACAAACATACCTGCTCCAAATATACTTTATTATCAACGGAGAAGGTATATTTACCTGCAGTATTTCAAGATGGCAAGTATAGATATGAAAGTAATTTGTACCATATGACCTTTTCTTACATGCACCAAGTGAATGAATATTTAGATGTATTACTCGATTTAATATTTATAGAAAGGTAAATTGTCATTCAGTGTGTATCAAGCACAAGAGACAGTCACCACAATGCCACTGGCAACCAGAAGTAATAATATGGATACACATGTAGAGCATTTATAAATATGTGCATAAGCAAGAAACCTTTTGATCGCAGGGAAAGGATCTGACATGGGAAAACAGACACACAGACACACTAATTTTTGCTGATGATTCTTCTTTCATTGCCCCGAGCGATCTGTGTCTTCTGCGAGACAGATTTTCCTTAGACGTCAGCTATAATGGCTCTGAATGATGTTTGTGCACGCTTGAAACGCACACACACAAAAAAAACAAACCTTGACCCGTTACTGTCTCTCCAGATTAAACAAATCTGTCTCCTGCTCTTGTGATTTTGCGTCTCTCCACACATAAACTTATTGTAAAGAGACGTGGACGGACATACCCTATGCACACGCGTACAGAGATCAGAGATGCATTCACACACACACAGACACTCACACTCATTTAATAAGCTGACGGGCTAATACTTAATTTACTTTAGTGACGGGTTGTGATTACCAAAGAGCACAAAAACTCTAAAAAAAAATGCTGGCATATTCCCAAAGGAATGCTTGTGTCTGCTAAGTGGGGGTCAGTGAGATCAGCACCATGGACAGTGCTAGTGACAGTGCTGAATCAAGAAAAATGTCACCTTGTTACAACTTACATCTCATTTTTACCCTTTGCTGATCTTTTAATCAGTTGTGATAACTCAGTACTCACCAAAGTAAAACCAACATTAGGCCACAAAAGGTTCAGTCTAGCTCAGAAACATTCAGCGCAGCGCAGGCGTTGATTATTACTACTAGACTTCAGTTTGGGTGCCCACTAAATGCTGACATTTACAGCACGACAAAAGTCAGATGTCAAAAGAAACAAACAGGCAAGTCGTTCACTCCAGGTTAACAAGGTAGACAGTGGATTTAGGAATCATAGCATTATAGTGAGCATGCTTGAAATGTCAGTAACCTTCTCTCATTGTGCTGGTAAACTGCACTTATCAGGTTGTTTGGTTCTTATTCCTCCTTTGGTTTCTGGTTTGATAAACATAAGCAAGCTGCGACATCTGACTTTCATCACGTTACATGATTTAAGACAACTTCTAAAGAAGCTGTTTTAACTTTTGCTGTGTCTGCAGTAGCTACAGTTTCCTCTCTCTGTTATTTCTCTCTGTCTTGGCATCTTTTCCTCTCTGTCCCTCCCGCTCTCTGCCCACCACCCCACTTTATTTCTCTCTCTCTCTCTTTCTCTGTCAGTCTATGACTCTCGCCCTCCTTGCAGATAGCGGCAGATTACAGCAGGGTCCTGGTGTGAGGTCACAAGCAGCCTTCTTGCAGCATATGGACATGTTTCCTTCCAAGAAAACCCCTGCCAGATGAGACCACACACACACACTCACAGACTCACTCACACAGAAGCATACAGCACACTCAGCAATACAGAAATACAGCAAATAACAATGTAGAAACACACATATATTGTGTGTCTGCAGGCATACAGTTCAAATTAAATACGAACATTCACACACTGGCAGTGGAAGTGCAAGAGATTAAAGAAAACCAAAGGCTATCTGATCTCACTTCTCATCTTCTCTGTGATCCAGGGGCTCAATCTACTTCACTTGGAGTAATCTTGGTGTTAGCACACAAACACACACACACACTCCACTTAATATGCCAGTAATCCACCGAAGACCAGCTGAAGAAGTGTGAGCACACACATAAACACACAGTCACACACTTAAGCATCTGCACAACCAGAAATATAGTGTCTAATAATCTGGCGCACTCTAAGCTCACTGACTTCTTAAAGCATCACGACACAGACATGAAAGTCGGCCTGTGCGAGCACACACCCCTCCAGAGCTGTGCGATCTTAAATAAGTGTCTCAAACACACACACACACAGAAGTTAAGTGGTATCGAGTAATCTTCAGTAGGCTCCAGCATGAGCTCTTGGATACGTACACACACACACACACACACACACACACACACACACACACACACACACACACACACACACAAGCATATGCAGGAGGAGACACAAACGTACACACACACACAGAGCTGGTAATCTTCCAGCCAGCTGAAGTGTAATCAAGAAGGAGACAGCCATATGTCTGAGGGTGCTGAGCCTTGGCCTCTCTCCTCCTTCTCAACTGTCTCACTCTCTCAGTCTTTCGCTTTTCCATTTCATTTGTCATTTTTTACATAGACTTTTGCTCATATTTTGTTCACTTTACTCTGTTTCTTTCATTGTTGCCTCTAACTAGGGCTAAGGTGGAGAGGAAAGTCACCTCAGGAGCTTTGAAAAGAATAAAATGGCTCGGTATAAAGCACAAATGTTACCAAATGTGGCGCTAATTGTTTTTGCTAAACTGATTTTCATCATTGCTATTTCTTATTTACTGATTCACTTCTGATTATAACTTCACTTTTGCTCACATTTAACACAAATGTTTAGCAGGTATCTATAACTGAAGTATGAATGCAGGTGGATGTATTTGTATTTTTATGTCTCTAGTGAGCTGCTTTTTCGGTATGTGTGTGTGTCCCGGTCCCCTGTGTGGAGACAGCTGGTGTGGCAGTGACCCCGGCTGGAAGGAAGCCTTGTGCTTTTTCGTGTCTCCCTTCCCATCTATTCACGGGGGCCACTTGGGTCCTCTCAGGTTTTTGAGTGCCAGCGGTTCTGAAAACGAGGGCGGCACGTTTTGGGATTGAATCAGAAACTCACGTTCCATTGGTAAAAATGCACCTCACACATACACCAAACCTCTCAACAGTCCTGATTGTAAAGATTTAGTTCAATTCCGTAAAAGCAAAAAGCCTAAATTATTTTCCATCTCCTCTTCCAGTCTATCCCTCAATCCCCTCATCCATCTCGGTTTCTTATTGTCTATTTTTTACTCTCCTCTTTCAGCCTTTTCTTAATCCTTCTCCCATGCACTCCCCCTTTCTGATGAAATGACCATATCTAATCCTTCTGTCCCCTTGGGAGAGATGTAACTGTATTAAGACAGTAAATCCATGTCCTTACAACTGCTACAGATGTCTTTCTTTATTATCCCCTCTTTCTCTTTCTATCACTCTTTCTCCCTCTGTCTCTCCACATCTTCCACTTAAATCTTCTAAATCTGTTCTTTATAATCTTATGACTTTTTCCTGAGCTCCCAGAAATGTATAATCTGACATTATGTTTTTGAGGATTTGCTTTGGTGTTTGTCTTTTTGTCCGTTTCTGAATACCTTACAGTTAACGTTCATAACCCAAATAGCAGACAGTCTTTTCAGGAATTAGATAAAGCTGCACAGTCTCCTAATAGACGACTGTAGTGTAATATTTTCAGCACTTAAGCTTCCGAAAGCAGCACTGGTCCGTTTAACGCGAGTTTGCTCTTAATGCACGTGAGCTGTTAATTATCTCGCACTGGGGATACTGAGGTTTGTCTCAGTCGCGGAGGTCTGTGCCTCAAACCTCTGGGACACCAGGACACCCCAGTTTGCAGAGCAAAAAACCAAAAAGCCTCAATATCTGGAAGATGAATCACCTACATGTAAACTTACAGCAAAATGACAGTGAATTTAAACAATGACTAGACTGCGTGCCTTAATGTTTTAGTTGTCTTGAGTAAAATATTAAAATAAATGATATTCCTTTTCTTCATGCTGAGGAGGCAGATTAGAATTGTTCTTCATTTTGAAACGCCTGATGCACACTGCACATCCTCATTATTCTCTCTTCCTGTTTCCCCTCTGTATCTCTCTCTATCCCCCCTCCAAGAACACAGCAGCTTTGTGCAGATGTGTCTTTTCTTCTTCATTACACATTAGCCACTCATTCTAGCAGACACTAAGGGTGTGTGTGTGGTTCCCTTTGGAGTCCTTCCAGGTGTCTCAGTGCCACCCTGCTGATCAGACAAGCATAAGAAAAGCTCAGTGTTTTTCTGCTCCATCAGCTGCAGCCGCTGCTTCACTCCTGTAAGCAGGTGCCAAAGATGCAAAGAGCAAAGACGTCCAATAAAGTGACTGATAGAGCCTGATCAGTTTTATTTCGCCAAATCTGTAGTGAGCTTTTATCTTAGGATGCTGTTAAATAAATCTTCAATGTGTTTCAAGAGATGCACCTGGAGCCTCCTTCATGACATAGTTTTCAATGTAATAATAAAGATATTCTAATATAACTCTCATTTAAATAAAAAAGCAAACTGCGTGTGTCTGCCCATCTTATCATGCTTGTTGGCATGTAGGCTACGTCGATGCCTCACTGCCTTGGGCAGGCACACACACAAAAATGGACACACACACACACACACTCGCAAGGGGTGACAGAGGTTAAAGAAGGAGAAAGGACCAGCTGCTAGCCTTCTAATGTATAACAGCATATGAGAGGAGATTTAGAGCAGGGAATAGAGGGGAGGGATAGAGGTGAAAGACAGGAGAAAGAAGAAATAAGGAAAGAAGCAGGTAAAGGGTAGTTAGAACATGATTGAGGAAGAAGGGGTGAGACAATATAAACAAGATAAAGACAATGTGAGGTCGAAAATATTAAAAGCTTTCTAAGAAAAAAGTCTAGCATCCAAACGTTGATGAAATCGATCATGCATGACTGTAACTTTTTGGTTAAAATAATCTTCACAAAAAATGCATTGTTTAGTAAATATATTTATTAAATTACAAGGACAAACATTAAGGAATTAGAAAAACTGTTTTTTCTGATAATGTTAGAAACACCAGTAATTATATTAATAATGACAAAGCGAACAGAACAAGTGATGTCCTTCAGAAAGTCCTTTATGGATAAAAACACAAGCTGATCTTCTCCAACAGTGCGCCCAAGTCACCAATAGACACAAGCACATATTAGGTGAACCTGGTCATTTCTAAGATGCAGGGAGGGTAATCAGGCTTTTCAGATCAATTGGGCACCAAACACAGCTCAGTGTGTGAATTTTATCCTCTAAATGCCTATCACACACAGATCTCCTGTTCAATCGAAGGCAAAGACAAGTATACAACACACACAGGGAAACAGGACAACAAAAGAGCCAGACAAGTGAGTTACACCAGATTTCTAAGCAATATAAAAACACAGAGATTCCAACTAAGGGAGAACACTGACTTTCAGGTGAAGTTAAAGATGTCACGTAAGTAACTACTACACATTAGATTTTCAGAATAAAAAAAGAAATTGTCCTGGGTGTGGACAGCGCAGTTTCTTGCTGAAAAACAATGTATGATGATACTAGTTTCACCTTTTGAACCTGTAGTTTCAAAAGAGACACTGCCAACTCAGACAGGTTAACCAGAAAAAAATGCAGGGAACAAGGCAGTTGTGCAGGCAGAGCATTCAGGGGTCATTTACACAGATCTACTGCGTTTTAGCAGCAACTAAAATGTTTCTCCTAATGCACGTAAAGCTTTTTACATTATTAATCTCTGCACCTAACGAATGTACCAAGGTCAGCTACATGACTCAGTCTGTTTAGCCACAGAAAACTATGACAGACAAACAGGAGACCACTAAATTCACATAAACCACAACCACACTCACAACAAAAAACATATTTAAATCAATTTTTCTAATGCAGTTGTTTTTTTATATTCACCACAGGTCAGGCGAAGTGTCACCTTACTACTCCTAGTCCAGGAAATTATATATTTGACTGGAATTTGAACTGATCATTGTTATGTGGGGGGTTCCTCAGGGTTCAATTCTTGAGCCTATTGAACATCTATGAGCCGAATCCTGTCAAGGAATATAACTTCTTACAACACCTCTGCAGATTAACAAACCTCTTATTCCTATATGTTATGCACAAATACTTGGGGCAAATAAACTGGTTTAGCTTAAATCCCTTTAAGGTTAATTTCCATTTAGTTTATATGAAAATATAAATTCACAACAAAGACTCAACTCGGGGCTATAAAATTAAAAAAAAACTGTAGTGTCTTTATGAATCTGCTAAGAAGCTAAGTCACTAGTTAACTCAGTATCTTTAACATAAAGAAGAAGGATTTGAGCCATCTTGCCCACACAGCATCTGATGAAAATCACTGTCATCGCCAAGAAACTAGAATGCGCCTTTCCTGCTAATTGTATAATGAGCCAGGAGAGTTTAACATACATATTCTTAAATCTTAACACTGGCTTCCCTTTGGTTATAGAATATATGTGAAAGTGCTGTGGCTTGTTTTGTTCATGGTCCATATTGGGCACAGCTCAACGAGGTGTGCCTACTTTCCATTTTTAATGTGAGGAAGATCATGTGCGTCAGTGACTAATGACACAGGAAACTCCTGGTGAGCCGCCAGTGGGTCTGTTCAGAGAAGCTGAACTCTGGTTATCCTTTGGCCAATTGACAGAAATATATTTTTCTGAGGTTATCAAGTAGACAAAATGACTATTTTTTCTGCTGTTTTGCCAAAATGCAACATGTTTGGTTTGTGCAGTAAGCTTAATATTATAATTCTATATAGTGAAGTTGTTACATCCTTAATTTTAGGATGGTTTCCACATTGACATTGTTAAAAACCCAGTTTAGAGCTGTCATGGACACACTGGCCTGGTGATTTCCTCACATTAGATGTGCATAATGGGTGCTGACAGATTTACTCTTCCTGATGTTTAAGAATGTACACCACACCTACTGAATGTGGGTGTCCTCACTTGAATGCACTCAAACCTACAATCTACAAAGTCACACACCGTTGCAGGCTTTAAGTCAACCCTCAGAATTTCAGCACAGGAAGCACAAGGATTGTCTTAAAACCTACAAAAAGGTGGGTTAACCCCATGGGTAACAGCTTTTTGTTTTACACAGGATTTGTATAGTGGTATTGTTCTGCTACTCAGAAAGCTCAGATGAAGTTCAGGATACAGTTAGAATAATTGTTCAAGCTAAGTGAAAGAACAGGGATTCACAGCGAGAGTGTTTTGCTGCAGAAACAGACTTGCACCATCTGAAATTGTGATAACTACTAATACAAACTGAAAAGCATAAAGATCTAAATCTCAAGCTTTTGTTTAACTAACTATGCAAAACATAATCAATGAAGAGTACTTGTGTTAAACATCCTGCACTGAGCCCGAATTGGGGTCAGACAAGAAGTGAAATAAATTTTACTTAACTTTTTTCCTTCATGGGTCAAAGGTGAGGGACAGGTGCAGATCTTACTGCAGATGCTTCCGTAAGGATATGGGAAAAAAGCAGGTGTCTGGTGCATGTTTTAGCAACCCTGAACTTTCAACCTTACAGTCACTTCTTCACTTAAATCAGGACTAACACACAAAAAATAACATCCATTCACATGTGGCCCTGAGGGATGCTGCTGGTGAGTTTTTCATGTTGTTTGTGGAAACGTAGCTGTGTGTATATACTGTATATCAGCTCTGTTTCTGGAAGTTGTGCTTGTTTCTGACTGAATTAATCTACTTTAATGTGTGCATACTGTCATATAGCTCACTGGGTGGTAAGGGAGTGTAGAGGAATAAACATCCGTTTCTGTGCTCACCACACTCACAGTCACACACACATGCACGCACACACACACACACACACACACACACACACACACCACCTACCATTGATTCAACCAATTCAATACACTCACAGACTGTGCCGGCTTGAAGCAGGCGGACAGAGCCTGTGGCAAGGTGATTGAGAGAGCACTGTGTGTGTGTGTGTGTGTGTGTGTGTGTGTTTGTGGCTGGCAAGAATAACTGGTGGCATTAAAGAAAGACATGGAACGATACGCTTGACTTACCTGTCTCTGTTTCTTTGTACAGTAAATCAGTTTCTATCTATCTATCTATCTATCTATCTATCTATCTATCTATCTATCTATCTATCTATCTATCTATCTATCTA
>JAUYWH010000012.1:3994429-4046703 GCA_034779795.1 Ctenopoma multispine | reverse complement strand
CACACACACACACACACACACACACACACACACACACACACACACACACACACACACACACACACACACACACCGTCACACATGAATATCTGCATACTTTAACAGACACCAAGCCCAGATATTAATTAAAGTTCATTGCTTCAGTAATTAGCAGCGCAGGATAATACCAATATGTGACTTATTGCCCCCCCAGGTTCAGCTCTCCCTCGAACTTTAATTGAATGAGCGACATTAAAAACTTCAGAGGCCATTTGGCAAGGTTGACTAAACAGTCGTAAACGCCAAAGGAAACACTTCAAGCACGGACAAAAGGCTTCTTAAAAACCATAAAAAGTGTCCTCTTCCTTTAGCTTTAGGGAAGCTATAATCCAAATTGAGTAAGTTTAAGTTTCATACTTCGGGATCTAAATTATATATCACAAGTCACCTGTTTAGGAACAGATCTGCAGCCTTAATAGAATTCACAATTGTGCAAAGGAAATCTTTTAGAACATTTTTATAGTCAAGGTTTTGTTAAGTGTTTCACAGTTATCACCTTTCTAGTTAGACTGTACAGTGGTAATTAACTCAACCTATAGTACCGTTAAAAAGTTTTTAACCAACATTTATGTTAATATAAGCCATAAAATATGAATTTAAAAAGATGTCTGCATAAATTTTCTTCTTCAAAAGACACTCACCATTGCAGTTAACTATAAACAAGGTTATCTTGTTAAATTGATAGTTCAGAAAATGTTTTCAAAACAGAAAGTGCAGAGAACGGGCAGAAAAACAATCACTTTCTACTTAAACATGTGGTCTCTCAAAGCAAAAAAGCTAAAAACTATATATACAGTGCATATATAGATCTGAACTATGATGCAACTACCGTGTGGCATATGATATGTATATATGATATTTTGGAAATTCTGCTCCCTTTCAGTGTGTCAACTGTAAATTTATAATCTTATATGCAGAATTATTTTATGTTATGAGACAATTACATGTCCTCATTTGTCACCGTCTCTTAATAATTTTCTGACTCGCTCTCTGCACCAAGCAAATCACTTATCATTGCTTTTGTGCCTCAGCTGTCTTTTCCCCAAATGTTATACACACATGCATACGTACATGTACAAAGGCATGCATACAATTATATAAACACACACATGCACACATGCACAACACACGTTTCTGCTGTGCCTTTGTGCTCCTTTAACCTTGAGGTCTGCAAGCGCCCAACTGTGATAATCTCTCAGACTGCCTTCATTACTGTTATACTACACACACAGACAAGCATCAAGGAAAAGCACAAATATTCAAGCCTTAACACAACCACAGCTACACAACACATACAGTACACACACACACACAAAGGCCTGGTAAGAGGTGGAACATTTAAAAGCCTTTTTTTCTCGCTATTGACTTGGATCAGCATTAGGCTCATCAGATAGTCAGAGAAGTGCTGCGTGTGCGTGTGTGTGTGTGTGTGTGTGTGTGTGTGTGTGTGTATTATTGGCTGTCCTCCCCCTAACTGGCTAGACGGACACAGCCTCCAGGAATGTCAAACCTCCAACCTGCATTCTGATGTGGGCACCCGCAGTCACTTGTACACCGTCACCCACCATGTGTTAGTTTGTGTGTGTGTGTGTGTGTGCGTGTGTTTTACTCATCTTTAGCACCGTTGTCTGAGTGACAGGCCCTGGGCACTGTAGTACGCAGACAGGTACAGAAACAAAGTGGAGGGACTGAGAGGAAAACTTTTGACAACACATCATTATCTAATCATTGTTTGGTGTGTGTCTGTGTGCGCTCAACAGAACATTTCTGGTGATATTTTGGTCAATATATGCACAAATATTTAAAAATATGACTTGACTTTTATTCCTCATAACACATAACACACACACACACACACACACACGAACATACTGGAAAGGGAGGACAATACAGTGTGTGTTTGCCCTTTAAGTGCCAGTGACAGCGGCTTGGCATGTGATCTGCCCTGCCAGTCAGTCACCATGCCGCTCTACCTTTCTCTTTCATTTGCACTTTTCCTCTGCTTTCATCCCCACGTTCCCTCTGCGACACAACCTGTGGTTTTGGAGAAAGTTTTGGATGATTGATTCTTTTCTTTTTTTTCAAAACCAGTGTCTCTGTACGTGTCAGTCTCAATCAGTCGTCCTTGACTCTGTCTGCTCCTCTATTCTTTCAATATTTGCAGACAAAAAAACTTCCCGCTTATACAATACAGTACTAAACAAAAAGCTGAATGAACACTGGAGGTCATTAGAAAATCAAAACGGAAGACATAAAAAGGGTAATGACCTAGACATTTAAAATTAGAGAGCAGCACTAGTAGTAAGGCTGTAAAGGCTCCTTGGTTTTTGGGAAAACCAGCAAATGAATTATTCTCATAACTTCCAGCTTCCTAACTGACCACATCAACAGATTCAACATTACACTTCATAATAAAGGCGACTCGCGGAGTACATGAGCGCATCACCTTTAGTGTTATTTTAGTGAGGAGCAAATAAAACTTACATTTAACTTTTAAATGGACTTTTTAGAGGCAAGATAATGAAAATGTTCTGAAAGATACAGTGTGAAGGTGAGTCCGTGACCATACATCCCCTGAAATTCATCTAGTGTAACATTTTTCACAAGTTAGAACAGTTGATGGAGAAGTGTGTTTTACAAACAGAACTCACAACATTGTTACTGGAGCACAAATGTGCTCCAGTAACAATGCTGCTAACAACAACTCGGTTTGAAATGGTCATACACGTTTTTACCAGTTCAAAAAATGAAAGAGAAAAATAAGCCTCACAATTCATGGCTAGATAAAAAAAGTTCACATTATGAAAAATAATTTCAAAAAGACATAAAAGACAAGGTAATGACCTAGACGGTTACAATTGGAGAATCTGTGAAAAAAAACTTGCAGGAGAACTGAGGTGAGTTTGACGCCGCTGATGGGACTTTCTTCTGATTTTGTACTGAAGCGATTTCAATTATATTTGATCCAAGTTTGATTGAGAAACCTCTTCATGTCTTCACCCACTCAAGGGAAAACTAATAATTCAGACGTCCTCACCTGCAAACACACAGAGTGTCTTGTGCTGAGCCTTCAAAGGCAAGTTGCTCCACCGTCGGAGCAGCTTTTAAATCTGTATAAAAAATATAATATAAACAAAAACAAAACAAAAATCGAAGATGATTGAAGCAAGCCAGATGAGTGTATTTAGACACAAAACGCCAATCTTTTCTCAATGCCCCAACAGAATCCTTGGAGAGATTTAATTTTCCCTCAAGTGCCTGCCTCCCATCTCATAGAAAAGTATGTTGTCGCTTCTCCACAAGGTTCCTCCACTCAGAGGATGCGTCTCTCTTCAGCTGGAGTTCAAGTGTCTAACCTTCTGTGTCTCAAGGTCAGCATCTGTATGCACTCTTAAGGGTCTTGATTCAAACAAACGAGACAAGAAAATTAATCGGAGGCAATGTATGAAATATAGAGAGTGTGGCTGTGCATGTGTGCGAATGCAAATTGTTCTGCGTCTGTGTGTGTGTGTGTGTCCAACTGGAGTCAGAGCTCAGCTGCTCAGGTCCCAGGCCCGATGGGATTGAGCAAGGGATGAAAGAGAAAGATAAAAGATGGGTAGAGAAAGGGTGAAAGAAGGGGACCGATCACTGTGAAGAGCAGAACATTGTTCTCTTGATCGCGGTCAGAGCGTTGTGTGTGTTTATACTCACAGGAATCGTACTGGTTTAGATAAGACACTGACATTTAGATTTAGCACTAGCTTGACTAGTTTTAGAATAATTTTAACACTGATCACTAATCACGTTAACACGTGAACATCTTTCAGTCATTAACCTCTTTCAGGTCTGATACAGTCATCGTTTAAACTCTAACCCAGAACATAACAAAGTCTTTATATCAACACAAGTATCTGAGTGTTGCATCATTAAGCAGTGAGTCTATTTAGGAGTCAACAGATCGCTACCAGTTCTTTGAAAAACTGGACTTCACACAATGTCCTGGCCCCATCTGCTAAAATCCTACACGTCTGAGTGTGCATGGCCATGCACTTTGATCCTTGTTAGTACAACTGAGCTACTGTGGAAAATAAATTAAATTGACATTATTATCTCTTTTTTGTTTTCTTTTTGTCTCTGTCAAACTCCCTCGGAGGCAAATTTTATATCGGCTGTGATGTCTATGGTAAATGTATGTGCTGGCATGTCACACACAAAGGCGCAAAACCTGACACATTCAGAGCTAACACTAGGTTTTCCCACATGTGCCGACTCCAGATGGCCTCAAAGAGACTACGAGTACTGCCAACATCACGCACACATACATACGCACACTTAACATGCGCACACACATATATACAAAGTAATGACCCACCCCTGAGACCCACCTAACCAGGTTTCATGCTATGATCAAAAACAAAGTGTTTTTAAAAAAAAAAAAAGCAGGCAAAATCAAACACGGGTGGTGGTGAAGGCTTTACAGAGAGACAAAAACAAGTTGACCTCCCTTACAATCAATCTAACAACTGCACGTGCATAGCCACACATACATTACACTGAGAACATATGAACTTAACTACATTATTGGCTAAAGTATACAACGCGTGTCAATATTTTTGTACTGGAGGAGATGTACTACTGAGAGGGAAATATATAATATTTATTTAATATAATATTTTTATGATACTGGAACACTGCATCTTGTTTACAGCGACATCTAGCGCTGTATCCAGTTCTCTTAATACACCTGCTGTATAGGTGTGCATAAATGAATTAGTACAAAACTCCTGAATCCTGCAGTAATATTCCTTCCATTTAGCATTTTAGCTTTGTGCAGGCATAGACTACTACATAGAGTATATTTCATGTACTCTTTCGTTCCCTTGTGCTCAGGTCACAAGCATCATGTCAACTGATCACTTAAAAGTCATAATTACGAGATACAGATGTCATAATTCAGAGGAAGGAATGATTATTTTCCCTGAGGAGCAAAATGCACGTCTGCAGCAGAATAAAAGTTAAAATATAACCCCTGATTGAACTCACCAGGCTTTTACCGTCTCTCTGCTCTGCTCTATGCCACATTACTGAGAAAAAATCTTCAAGGCATGCTGTCCCTCACTAGACCCTGTAGGAAAATGACTTCTCCTTTGTAGGAGCGCATTGACCTTTCTGAGCTGGTAAAGCAGAGCAAACATGAAATGACAGAGCTAATTGTTTCACCCCTTAGTCCATTCTGTCTTTCTCATTCCTCTTTACTTCGGCCAGGCCTTTCTATCATTTCTTCTAATTTCTCTCAATTACCATCTCCTTATGCTCTTTCTCATGGATGTGTATGTGTGGGTGGGTGACCTTCCTGAACTATATGGCCATTTATGGAGATTAGATAAAGCGGGCTCTTGCATGACTCATTGGCATGCATTAAGCAGAGTACAACAATAACATACGCACATGCCTACAAACACACACACACACACACACACAGACGTGCACAAGAAGACCATCTTAAATCGAGGATATAAGGCAAAATTAAAGGTAAAAGCGCTCTTGGTCTTCTTCTTTTGTGAGACATCATCTGTTTTTCAAAAAGCCATGTTCAGCGTCCTTTTCTCCCTCTCTAATGGATTTTTGATTTTTCCAGAGCATGCAACACAATTAGCTCATCTTTCTTTTTTATTAATGACACATTTACTCTTTTCTTTTTCCCCGCTGCTGTTTATTCTTGCACCAAATTGGAGAGTGAAGAGGTCTCAAAAGTGCATGCCGTGTGTAGGTGTGTGGCAGTATTTGTAATTTGAATATGCTTAGGGGTCATTATTTTTGTTTTTTATTTTTTATTTTCATAAAAACCTATAAATTTATCAGTGTTTATGTAAAAAAAGATCAAAATCTAATAAAAAGAAAAACAATGCCACAAAAGTCAAGGTACAAATCACATTTACAAAATACCATTTGCAGTCAAGACACTACTTTAAACATTTATTGTTTTAATAACTATGAAAGACTGTGGTGCATAATGAGCAGCTTATTTGCATTTTCTCCCCATTTTTTGTTTAGCTATTATTATAAGAATTTCTAAGCAGTTTTTAATGTAAACAGAAACAAACAGCGCCTTAAAAAAATCCAGGTAAAAATGAATTGAAGCTATTGGGGTTGATGACACCCACCTAAATAATGTATATAAAAGCCGGTAAAGACAGTTTTACATACATGAGAACAAATATGAGCATGAATATGAAGGTGTAGGATCAAACACACACAGGATGCCACTAAACACCCTAGACCTTCACAGAATCTCCACAGCCAAACTAACAAATATTCAAGTCTTTTGATCAAACGATGACTAAACAGAGTCCTCACATTCCAAGATGTCCCTATCAGGATCGTGCTTTACAACACATGAGCCCTGGAGTACGATGGGTCATGAGGAGCTGAACTAATGGCACAGGAAGGACAATTTACTACGACACGAAGTTTGGACATTGACAGGTCTGACACAACACAGACCTGCACTGACCCTCCACCTTAACTCATTCCTCACACCACCCTGCAGAAATGACATGCAATGTGCCTTTAATTATCAAAACTTACACTGGAATCAAACCACAGACTTAATGAACGCATAATGGAAGTCGACTGTGCAGCAGGGCTTTGCAATGCCTTCGCTCAGGATGGTACCTGTGTTTGCATAGGACGTTTCAGCTGACTGGTCAAGGCTTAGAAATATTTCTCACCTCCCACAGAGTAACATGGTCACACTTTGTTGCAACTTGAATTCCCTGGCTGACCAGTATCAAGGCCCCACTGTGTGAACCGCTCTCTGACCTGAACAGCAGGCCATTCTCTTCCACGTGCTCTGCCAGACAGCCTGACCACGCAGCTGCAGAGCGCCCTCTGCATTACGTGCTGTATCTTAATCTGTAAAAGATTTCTCTATTTTACTGCTTCAATCAGTGCGTATATGGCTGAATGTCTCTTCTCTCTTTCTGGTTAGTGTTGGTCCAGCAGGTGCTCATAGCTGCAGACCAAGTGAGAAGGAAGTCCACATTTCTGCATCATATTCCATAGACAGAGGTTTGAATCGACAGTATTTCCTTCTCCACTGCAAAACCAGGGAACTCATCAATTTCACATGTATGTTGTTGAGAGGAACCTGAACCAAATTTATAAAATCATACATTTAGTTCCTCTGCCTGGATTGTCTGCAGTTAATACAGAGTACAGGTTCTAACTTGTGACTTATTTTGCCCTGATTTCGATTATGTAAATGTCCTATCCTAAAATAAACTAATTCCAGTTTGAATCATTATCCTTCTGAGGGAAACTGTTTAGGAATGAAGCAATCAGGCTGTCCTGGCTAACTCGAACCTTAAACTAGTACCACATCAAACAGGATAGTGAAGTCTAGAGCACACAAGTATAGACACTGTGATTCAAAAGGCATAGAAACATTCTGAATAGGTACAATAATGATTTAATTGAATAAATGAGATCCTTCACGTTGATAAAACCTCTACAGACTGAAATAAACTTAAACTACCAGCTTTTTCTATATGCTTCAAGTCTTCCCACCTGCTTCCCACTTGGCTCTTCAACACAATGCCTCACTTGGCCTTCACTTTTAAGAGTTTGTCTTCATATGCTGGTTTAGAAATCCTCCCCTCACACACTCACACTTGCATCTTTTGTTCCCCTTTCCTTTATTCCTTGTTTCATTTTCACTTCTTGTCTTATCCGTCCTTCATAGTGTTTTTTTTTTTTACACTGCCAGGTGCAGCTCTGTGAGCTCTGCTACACAGAAATCTACTGAGAAACTCACACAAAGATACAGACACCCAAATGAAATCAAGCAGAGCCTCCCTCTAGGTCCATGTCCCGCTTCCTCGCCAAGCAGTACATGGCCATACTGCCGCCGCGCCACTGACGGACTTCTGGCACAGAATGGCAAAGCCACAGACACAGAGTCCCTCTCAAGGAGCAGATGCTTGCTTCCTCTTGACATATGCCCCTCAGATAGAGCATGGTGGATGGGAAATGGAAGGCAAGGCAGGGGATATAAGAGGGGGAAAGGAGGGTGGAAAATGGTATTAATCAGGAGCAATGAGAGAAAAAAAGGAACTGGGGATATGGAAGTAGAAGGACAAGAAGTAAAGAGTAGTTAGTATACTATGTACACTGTATACTATAGTACTATGATTCTGAGTCACATGTAACAGACTGTCCCTCATTACACTGAAGCCCTTCCTAATACATTAAGGATGCTGATTTAAACAAAGAGTCACTCTCTTTCTAACAACATGAAGACAACGGGCATGTTTCCAGGTCAGAATGTCAGAGAGTGAGTTCAGAAGAGACAGCCGGAGAGGAAAAAGAGCTCCTCATTGCTTAAGATGAACAGATGGTGATAACTGGTAAAAATATAGATATGATGGGACAGCACAGGGTGAGGGTAGGCAGAAAAGGAGGAGGGCATTTTGATAAAAGATTTGCCACATTTGGACATTGTCTTTGCATCATTTACGCTTTTAAGATAGTCTTGACAGGTGACCTAACTACATTATAAAAACAACAAGGAGACATAATTTAAATATGTGTAGTGGTCAGTAAAAAATGACTCAGGTTGCTTGTGTCTTTTGCAGCCTGAAAGTCATTGGTACTGGTATTTTGTGAGAAATACACAATATTAATAGAGACCAATAGTCACTTTAAATTGATTCAGATATTTCCCGGAGACGAGCTTTTAATGTGTGAGGAATGTACATGAAATGAGGGGACATGATCTGCATTGAGAACCTGAAAGTTTCATCAGTGGCTCTTTTCAAAAGACCTAACATTAAACTGGCCTTGGTGCTTCAATCAATCTTTCAACGAAAGAGGAAGTAGTGGTAATCATATTGTATGTATGTTTGATTTAAGAGATAGGGTCAACCAAACTGAAAATCACGGTAGTAGAAGAATGGTGGCAGAAATATATCAGAAAATGGTCACGTTGAACTAAGGCTCTCTACGCGGCTGTACACCTCTCAAGTTTTCTTTTTATATCTTACATCATCTCAGCGTCTTTTTCTCTCTGATCATTCGCCCTTAGCGCTGATATTTCCGTCCTCTTGTTAAATTTGATTATCATTTACGAGGTAAACACACAAGATGCTGTACATACAGCCATCACACACACACACACACACACACACACACACAACCACTTCTAACGACCAACGCTGTTGCAAGGTGAAATCTTTTCATTAAAGCAAACAAACAAGCAGAGAACACAAGTACACTTTGAGTGTCTTTCATTAATATATGAGCAAGAATTTTAATTAACAGCTATTGATAAGCCTCGTCTGTCTTGAGAATATGTTTGTTTACTTATATACATACGTGTGTGGGTGCACGTCTGTGTATCTTAAAGACATGCTCGTTACGCAGTCATTATACGGTGATCTTGATTTGTGAAGCGTGAAGAGGAGAGGCGCACATACACACCAGCACAGTGCAAGATATAAACACAGCGTGTTGACGGATTAGATGGGAGTTTTTAATCATCTTAATTAAGCCTAATTGTTATTTGCTGAATATGCGGCATTTATGAAGTTCACAGGGATACAAGAGCAGATTGAGTAACTAATTAAAACCCAAGAAGTGTGTTTTATTACAAGAACATGTTAAGAAGCAGGAGATGAAACTAATTAAAAGTTCAGGTGGGGAAATACTGAGTGAATATTAACATACAGTACATTTACTAAAATTATGCGACGGAAGCTTTAAAAAGTCATATTTAAAATTGTTTTAAACATTCGTAAAGTCACATGTATCTTGTGACCACAGAAATAGTCCTTCAGTTGGTTTCTCTTTGTCTCAGATTTGACATTTGTATGACTTGAATATGACTATCCATTTCTCAGATTGTGTGACTTGAATAGTAGTTATTTTCTTTATTCATGTACAAGTTTTCACCTTGGAACTCCTTTGATCGTGTCACATAATGAAGAGGAGCTAGTCTCCAGACTGGAAAGTGCAAGACAAGTTAATGCCAACACTAAGGTTTTCTCCAATGGAGTTTGTCACTTGTTTTTTTCTTATCTCTTCAATATGCAAAATACAGTCTAGCTGGAAAGTAAAGTTCATACTTCACAGGTAGATAATTTACAGTGTGAGAGAGCAAGAGATAGAGAGAGAGTATGCCGTTTTCTGTGGCTTCTAAGAGTCTTCCTATATCAGTAATTACAGACCCTCGTCTCTCTGGAAGATGATCCAAGATCACACGCACTCGCGCACACATGCACAGACACACACGCACGAATGATCCGGCCCAGTACTTCTCTCCTAGTTGCACCTGAGGAAAGAATAACTGTCAACACACACACACACACACACACACACACACACACACCTTGCACCTGAGTACACTGACGTGCCAGCAAAAGACCATAGCACCGTCTGTTCCTGCCAAACACACACACACACACCCTGTACACTACCTTTCTGTTCTTAGTTTTACTTTCAGTTTTCTTCTCTCGTTTTCTACTGTGTTGTATGTACTCGTTTATTTGAACAAACACACATTTTTATGATTTGATACATCGACCTGACTCCTGACTCCGACCTGCATCGAAGTCTTAACTTACTTTTCTTTGAATGTAATTTATATATAATTAATAATAATTTATATATTTAGCATAGGCCGGTCCTCAGAGTACATACACAAAATCAGATCCATGCAAACTGCAACATGCAGGTCAGAGGCCCTACATTTTATGTCTAATCAAATACAATAACTGACATTTTAAATTAAGACTGCAGATGTGTGCTGGACAGATGTGGAGTAAAAACAGTACAGTGGGCAGGTGTGAGTAAACACACAAGACAGATGATGTGTGAGTTAGCTGTGTGTGTGTGTCCATATGCAAGTAAATTGTCTCAAGGAGTTAGACAAGCCTTCATAAATCATTAATACAAACACACACATGTTTAGCAGGTTGCCAAAGTGCCACCTTGGCCAGGTGGCGCACACACACTCAAACACATATTTAACGCATTTAACACCTTGTAAAAAAAACACCTGGTGACCCAGAAGAAATCCCACACAGATTGAAGATGGGCGGACAGGAAAAGGAGGAGGTATTATCATGAGGAGGGAGGAAGGCACACCTGTTATTAGCTTTTGTCCAGACGGCCGATCGAATGGAAGTTGGGACGGAGAGACCGAAGGAGGGACGATGAGAAGGATGAGGGGGAGACAGAAGGAGATCCTGGGAGAGAAAGTGAGAAATTGTCAGTCATTAATAATGAATGGCACATCCTTAGAGACCATGTTCATACATTAATAATGGATAAGACTCAGCTGGAGGGGGCAAAGAAACACCTCAGCAGAATTTACCTGAAAAAAAGGGACTCTCGTGAAACCTTTTTAGATTTTGTTTTAAACTTTTGGGCAACTGGGACATTTACTGAACCTCTTACACAGTTCTACTGTTCTATTAGCGTAAAGTCTTTTTAGTATTTGTTGCTTTTGTCTACACAGAGTCAGTTTATTGCAGCTTGAGGTAAAACAACACAAGTTCAAGTTTGTTTTGGTCTTTTTTTTTTTTTTTTTTTAAACTATTACTGTATCATGCCTGAATGTTTTCATTTGACTGCCATAGTATGGCTGCAACACCTAAAAGGACACAGTAAACCTTCAATTCAAGTCAAATTACAGAAAAACACCAACATTTCCTGAAAGAGCCCAGAGGTGGAGTTTAAAAGTTCCCAATGAGAGTGGTTATATGCCAAATCAGACGAACCAAAAACTCAAACATTTCTGCATGAGAGGAGCAACAAGGAGAGGGCGCGAGCTAACGATCACTTACAAAGGCGCAATGTGAGACAAAAAAAAGAAAATACAGATGCTTCTACACACATATTTATGCACACTTACTGAAATACACACAGTAAAACGCACAAATGAACACAGAGCTTGGTATACTGCCAGTTTTTGATGGCAGTGAGAGGGGAGGAAAAGGTACAGACTGCTCACACACACACTTTCAACTGCATTGTCCTGCACTGTCTCTTCCTCTACGTCTGTTACATCCTCTCATCTTCATTTCACACACCGACTCTCTCTTTTTCCAGCCACACACACACACACACACACAGTCAAATGAGGAGCACAAATGGGTGGCCTGATGGTGAATCACTGTCATTTAGCAACAAAGACCTCCGCTTATTGTCGCTTCATCTCTCCCTCTTTCTTCATCCGACTCTTTTTTCTATCTCTCTCTACCTCTCTCTCTCTTTCTTTCTGGCCAGTAAGGGTGTGTAATTGTTGTTGACACGCAGACACACACATACAACACAACCACATACGCGGATCAACACTGTCACACATGTAACACACACCGTATGGGTGTATAATTACAGCAAGTGAAGCAGCACTAAGGAATAATTACAGAGGCTGGTTGCTGTTGTTGTTGTTATTTCCAACAAATAAACCAGTAGACAAACAAGATGCAGGGGTGAGCAGCAGGTCAGGCCATCTCTGTGATGACGCTGTAATGCGGCGCCGTGTCTCATCTCATCCTGTACAAGTGTCCTCTTCCACTGTGTCACTACCCTGCTCTGTATAGGGACACCTAAACATCACACACACACGTGACCGCTGAGAAATTCATTGCTAATCCATTAGCCTCATTAGACTCGTCTGGTTTCAGGATGTCCACCAGATTTTGGAGCCTGGCTGCAGGGGGTTTGCTCCCAGGCAGCCGCAGCAAGGTGTTGGTAGGGGTTGAGGTCACAGCTCGTTGCAGGCCAGTATAGTTCGTCCACACCAAACTGGGGAAACCATTTCTTAATGAGGAGCATATTAGGGTCTCCCCCTTCACTGGAACACAGCAGAACCCACATTACAGGTGCCCACATACTGTCTTTCTTTATTTATTCAGGCTTTTCTATTCTCTTCTTTTTTTTCACTTCCTCTAAAGTCCACTCTATCGCTTCCTCTCTCTCTCCCACACACACACACACACACACACACACACACACACACACACACACACAGTGCCCACCCAGTCACCTGCACTAAAGGTAAATGGAGTGTGAGGTTTTACTGGTGCTGTGATTGCAGGGTACAGGCTCAGGAGGAAATAAGTGTTTAGTTTGTTTATGTGCTATCAGACAGCAGGTGGCAGAGTCAGCACACCGCCTCTTGACCTGCAGCGGGGAGAAGGGTGGACTGAGGTGTACAGGCAGGTGGTGCTCACAAAACTTAAGTCTAAATATTTCTCAAAACAGTTCTGACAAGAGGAGAAACGCTGACAGCCGAGCTGATGACTGAATGGAAATATTGTAAATCTGCACATTTAAATATAACCACAGTCTTGACCATGAGTGAACATGAACTACAGAATGCGCTTTTCTACGCTTTTCTACGCTTTTCTACGCGAGTGTAAATGTGCGGGTCCGTGCTGCACTGTTACATGTCCGTCAGTGTCTGTCTACAGGTGTGTGTAGTATTAGAATCTGTGTGTGAAGCGGCAGGGGAGGTGCGAGGTTGTGAGGGTGAGGGTTATCCCACTGTGTCAGAGAGAAAGAGGAAAAAAGAGGGAGGCGAGAGCTCTCTTGCATGTAGAAAAAAAGAACAGATGAAAAATGGCTGATAAACGAGTGCAGTATGAGGTGGCTTTGTTCTCCTGAAGGGCTGGGTTCACCGGCAGATGAAGAGCTAACTCTTAGTGGGAAATCACAGCTTGGCACAGGTCTCCGTCTTTCATTTGTCCGCTTCTCTCTCTTTATTCCCCTTCCTAACCCACAGCATTTTAGTTTTTGGTATCTGTATCCACATTTAATTTTCTTTTTTCCTGCTCTTTGTCCATTTTTTCTACTGTTGCCGTCACTTATCCATTGATCCAGTCTTCTTTCTCCATTTCTCCTCAGCCCGTCATTACACTTTCCACATTGTTTTTCATACGTCTGCCTACGTGTCCTGTCCCGACCTCACACACCACCGCACAAACACAAACACAAACAACCAGAGCGAACAGTGAAAGTGTGGCTGATGAAACAAGAGATTTCTGTGAGAAAACTGGAACAAGACGGATGAAGATGGGTGAATCTGGATACTAATAAAAAATGCTGTTTGGATTTGCATTACAACCAAACTACGTCCATGTTGATCATAAACCCTTAAAGACTGAACTTATTGCAACAAAAAAAAAAAGCTGGACTGTTCAGCCGTTCTTAAACACTGTACTTTGTGTGCCAGCAGGTAGAATTTCATAGGAAATCAAACAATAAGTGAATTTAAATGTCGGGAGAAGCAACAGCAGTGCCAGCATTACTGGTCTAAGTACAAAGCAATCAATCATTTTGACCCAGGCCTGAATTACTTACAATTAAAATAAGATACAGTACCAGCCAAGCACAAAGCTGGACTAGAGCTTTTCCAACAAGATTTACTCTTATTTAGCGATGCACAGATCTGTCCGTCTCAATACAGATTCTTACATCTAAACTCAGAGTGTCTGCTGATGCAGCAAATTCAATCCAGTACCTGGCATGCAGTGGTGACTAACGCAGCATAATGTCCAACGACTGAATGATTACAGCAGCTAAAGCACAAACAGGTGAACCTACCCGGTCTACCTGATAATTCAGTATCTGTGGATCAGTGTGTCTTTACTCATATTCTGGAACAAATCAGAGGTACTGAGAAGATGCAAACAACATTATTAAGGAGATATCTCCAGAGTGATTCCAGACAGGCCATCTCGTTTTTCCAGTTTATGAACTGAACGACGACGGCTTTTTAATTTCATCCTTTCACCTGCCAGATGGCAATGACAGTGATTCAAATTAAATAGATTTGCAACAATATGCAATGTATCTCCTGCACCTGAGTGATATAATTTTTGATCTACATTCAGGCAGAAAGAGACGTAGAGATGATTGCAATTAAATATTTTGCTACATAAAATATCAAATTTAGTTATGATGCCGTCATTTATGTGTTCATTAAAGTCACAATCTTAACTTCATTCCTCCTAGACATGTTTACTTCAGCTACACTGAGCAATTACCTTGTTACTTTAGCTTTTCCTGTGTGTGTGTGTGTGTGTTACTGTATTTCATACCCTAACAACCCTATTACTTACCATTTAATACTTAAAACATCTTCTTCGGTTAAATGAGAGGATGGTTGGGCTTTAAATCAGCCTCAGGCGTTTCCTTACGTGCTCTGTAGAAGGCGGGAGGTAAAACTCTGTAATTCAATTTCAATTAAAAGACAGGAGAAGAGGAAGCTTTAATTGATTGTCATTATGCCAGAGATGTGTGTGTGTGTGTGGGGGGGGGGACTCAGCAGACACACAAACACGCACTAATGTCCTACTTTTTCTCTGCTTGATTCTTCTCAGCTTGTTTACAGTGTATGTAGGGAAGCATGGCACATTTCAGATTAGCACTCCGTGGTATTTATTCTAATATTGCATAAAAAACTATATTAGTTAAACAGTTTGCTTTAACTATTTAAATATTACCTTCAATAGAGTTGTATTATAAAAGTTTTATAAAACAATGCACATCAGATAAATATATTCAAAGGTTAATTTGTTTTTATCTTTTGTGATTTTTAATAAATAAAAAAGTAAACTAACTGTTTGTTTAAGCTACTTTCCCTGTGCAAAGCTTATTCTAATGTGCCAAAGGCTATCATTATAATACCCCACACAAACATGGCAACATTATTACACTGAGCATAGTTTGATCCCCAAAGTGATGGCTACTGAAAAACGTCCTTTAAGCCCGCCCTGCACTGCCTGCCTGTCACATCGTGTACAAAATGACACGGGTCAATGAGTAAATGCAGGAAAAAAAGAGAAAGAAAAAACCCACAGAAGTGCTTTCACCAAGTTTGTTTTTGCCCTTTTTTCACTCTTTTATCCTTTGTTTGATTGTATTATTTGTGTTAGGAATTTTCATGCGGCACCCCCTTATCCCTTGTCGTGCTTTTTTGGCTCTGCTACAAGGTGTTAATGAAAGCATTTCAAGCAAACGTTGATTTTTGTTTCCATGGGGATCCAGAAGGCCCGACAATGTCACAGAGGCTTCGGCCAACAGACTGGTGGAAAACACTGCTGCCTTTTTCCCCTCTTTTTATTCACACTGTGTCTGTCCATTTCTCTTCAACTCCCCACTCCTGTTACATCTTCTCTACTGCACTCCTTTCATTTTCCATCACTCGTTTTATTTTGTTTCATTTTTTTTAATAACGTCCTTTCTCTTGCATATTTCTCTTTACCACTTCTTTTGCTTAATCCATCCTTTTAAACAATCCTTCAGCCGCCACTTTTCTCTCTTTCCTTTTCTATTCTATCCCTTTCTTCCTTTGTTGTCATCAATGTGTGAAGAGCTGTGACAAACACAGCACCATGTGTTTGTGTGTGTGCGTCTAGGAGGCGGACGCCAGCTCTCTGATAGCATTGTTACCCTCTCCACCTCTCCTCACTCCACTGCACATCCAGCTACAGGCTTTCTTCCCCCTCTCCATCCATCCAGGCCCCGAGCCAGGAAGGCGGCTTCGGGGCCAAGTCAGGCCAGGACGGAGGATTCATTGTGGGGCTGCAGGGGGCATCGGTGCTGGAGGATGAGGACCAGGGATCCAGGCCAAGCGCCAGAACCAAGACCCTGATCCGGCTTGCCAGTCAGCCCACTGAAGGGCCTTCGTGGCTGGGCACAACGTCAGGGTAAAAGGGGAGGTGGAGGCTGGAGGTCTCAGCAGCGGTAATGGCAGTGGCTAGATTAAGACCTTCTCTTAGAATCAGCACAATGGAGGAGGTCTACAGCAGAGCTACACACACAAGCAAACACACGTACACACTGCATCTATTCAGCTTCGTCCATGTTGCCCATCAGAGGCAGAAAAGCATGAATAAATACATGAGCAGTGTAGAGCTCCATAGGTCTGATAAAAAGAAAGAAAAACACAAATGAATTACAGGAACCGAAAGAAAGAATAGTAAATTGAAAAAAGCAACAGATGAATAATTTTGATGGTTTTGTACTGCAGTAATTGTGATGGGAGAAAAAAAATGGAGAGGAAAGGAGGATGATGAATTATGAAAATCCTCCAAGTCCCTGAGCTCAGTAAATGGAAAAGTTAAAGAGCCAAGTTTGGAAATTAATGATGAAAATTTACTTTCAGAAGCCTCTGAGTTATTGTAAAAGTAATACAAGGCAATGTATTTGCACTGTTGGTCAGTGAAGGCAACCTCTCTACCTACCACATGAGCATCACGTTCGACTGACAGAATCAGATTAGTGCGATTGTCACTTTTGCTAATACAGCATAAAGATCCCTACTGTTACTGGTATTAGCGTTTCTTCCACAAAGCGCCACTTGATTTAGCACCTGACTGAGAAAAATGAAAAACCTTCTCCACCATATCTAGTTTCTGTATAAGTTTTGTAGTGAAACCTGTGCATGCAGCTGTGTGACCAAGCCTCGCATATATCATATAACATCTCGATTGCTGCTGTGCTTTTATAGAAGATACTTCCATGGTCAAAACAGACAGAGACAATATTCTATCTTTACAGTCTGCATGGGCTAAATGATTCAACCAGTGTGTCTGTTGCTAGTACTGCTATACAATAGATTTAAAACCTATACATCTGTGCTAAAAACACATTTATCCCGATTGTCTGAGCACAGGAACAGTGTGTACTAAGCAGTGTTTTTTTCTCCAGAACTAGGTGAAGACACAATCAAGGGTTCAGGTGAGGCACAAAACGTGTGTTAGTGTGATCCATAACTGAAATACCTCACAAACAAGATTTAGACTTGATTAAAAGCAGCACAACAGTAGGTCATTTCATGGAAGATATAGTATGATTCAAGCAACCTCTTCCCAGTTGTTACATTATCCAGAACACTGCACACATCAATGCCCTTACCTAATTTATTCACACAATATGCAGCAATTTTGAGCTTCTTTTCACAGATTATTCAAGGCATTATGAGAGTGGCAGGAGAAAGGAAAGTAGAGAAAAGCAAGCAAGGGGAGAAGATGATGTGTATCAAAGTTCACAAAGTATAAATAAACCCATGAGGACACGGTGCCTACCCAGCGTAACACACCATGTGTTGCTTTATTGAGCACTGTTCATTTTTCTTTGTGTCAGCTAACGTCCATGTTTTTGGCCACAGAGGAGAGTAGAGAAGCCCAGATACCTGGTAATGTCTGCAATAAGACCTTTTTACCACCTCTTACCTCTTCACCTATACTATATGGTACTTCTAGTCAAAGTGTGTGTGTGTGTGTATGTTTGTGTGTGTGTCTGTGTGTGCGTGTGTTTGCGTCACAGCTCTCAGAAAAGACCCTGGGACCCTCCTCGACAGTGAGAGCTTTTAGCTCTTCTTCGCTAATGTCCTGAATAATGGCATCTTGATGGAGAGAGAGTAGACAAAAAAGAGAAAGAGGAGAAAGAGAGAAAGGGGGGAGAAAAACAGACAGAAAACGAGTGGAGAGGGAGGGGGAGAGCTGGAGGAAAAGAAAGAGAAACCTCTGCATCCATCTGTCTTTACCTCCAGACCTCCATCAGCAGCAGCCTGTCATTATTCCCTCTCTGCCTCCCTATTTTCATTATTCCCTTTTTGTCTCTTTTTCAGCATGATGATGATCCACTGAGATTTTACTTTCTCTTGAAAAAGACTCGTGTCCGTACCACAGGTAAGGAGTCCTCATCCGGCATGGCAACCTTTTAGCAGTGTGAACTCTGGACAACACGGACGCATTATTAGGGGAAAAAAAAGGCTATTTTCCCCAAATTAGTCAAAGCCACCACGAGTAACTCAAGATGCAGCACAGTCTCTAGATGACATCGTACAAAAACTTCTGCTTCCTTTTGAGTAATATTTTTAAGAGAATTAAATGTGTGTGCCATGGTGCTTGCCACTCCCCGCCTCTTCTTTTTTTAGATTTTTTTGACTCATGTATCAAAACTGCCTTTAAGAACTGACGTACGTGCCTGATGCTGTGTGCGTGTCTTCTTCAGTCTATGGTTGAAACAGAAAGGTGGAAGTGGAATGAAACCGTTTAAGACTTGCAAGATAAAAACTGGTTCCCGTTTTGGGAACCAAATAAATCTAGAAGCTTTCCTGTCTAATCTGAACCTGTGGTAAACGGCATGTGACTACAGCAGAAGCTGACAGACCAAGTCTTAAGCACAACACTTGTCTTGAATGTTTCACCTAGTCACTCGTGTTACAATGATTCATATATTCACCTTGAATCTGCCTTAAAAATAGTACCTCACACTAGTGGTTCTAGTACCAACGTAAGTTTGGGCCAAATTTCAAAGATATCTCAGGTGCCCTCTTCATTCATGTTTTGCTTCTCTTTTCTCTGGGAAAATTGTTCCTGCTCTGGACCAGAGTCGTTGAAAGTGTATCGTGCAGTTTGACCTGGACTTGCACTTGTTTGGATTGTCATTCTGGCTCTTGGGTTAAATCCTATAATATCAGCAGTGGGTGGTTGATTAAAAACCTCTCTGTTGGTATTTGGGTTGTAAGGTCACTCTGGGATGTCAGTGTTCAGCTGCAGTGAGTAGACTGTGCAGACAGTTCAGGGTGACTGACCGCGACCGAAACACACAGGGAAACACACTCGCAATTCCACACTGTTCTCTTTCAAACGCAGTTCACACAGTTTCCACCTTCTTCTCTCCGCTTCACTAATGCGCGCACACCGACTCTGTGTGTGTGTGTGTGCGTGTTCATTCATTAAATAACAGTCTCTCTCTCACAAGCACACAAACACTAGTGAGGTTCAGCGCCACATGAGGCAAGCAAACACAGAGTTCAACTAGTTAAACATTAATACATTTATTTTCTACTCATGACTGTGAAACCTGCTGCAAATATTTTCAATCCTCGTCTGTTTAAAGTAAGTGAAAGCACATGATTGTGAATATTATCTACACTTTTGTGAGACCTTTCTTTCATCCTTCTTTGGTTATTATGTGGCTGTTTAGCTGAGACACCTCTTTTGTTTTTGTAGTGTTTTAAATTGGGCAGCTGCCCTCCCACAACTTTTTGCTTTGTGTCCCTATAAATGCTCTCTTGGTGAGATTCTTTAGCACACACTCACATCACAATCAGGAATATATATTTTTGTCAATAAGCTCAGGAGCCATACTCATTTAGTAGAAGTTGGATTTTTACCGTCTCCTCTAAACGTGCACATTTTCTCATCCTCCAGCTGTGCGCCGCCTTGTAAACGCGCGGCTGCACGCAGACGTATAAAGAGGAAATATTCACGGTTATGTCAAAGTTACCAAACTACAAAACGGCATCACCGCGGGCGCCTTCGCCCAAATAGGTCACTGCTTTTACAGTGTATTGTTATGTGAAAAAATGTTTGTGTGCTGCACTGAAGTGAAGTTCAGCTGCGGTGTCATTAAAAAAAAACGGGGCCTCTTTGCCTCTGCGTGCAAGGACAACCTGTGTAGCACGGAACACACATCTATCTCCGCGGGGAAAATATTTACTCAACATTTCAGGACCCTGATTTTCGTCCTTTACTACAAATTAAATGACAGGACACCGCTGCAGAGAACTTTACATCATTCAGTAAATTTGTCTGAATGCCGATTATGTCAGTGCGTAATTAAGTTAAGAGGGGAGATGCTGCATAAATGGCACAGCGTTGCACAACTGTGTTACTGCTCGTTTGTTAGACAGGCTCCGTTGATATTTAATAACAGTGGAGGAATTTCGTATCGATTTGAATTACCCCGTTTAAAAGGAGAGGAGAACAAAAACTGTTTCAGTCCAAATAACTCTGAGTGATCTTTGTCATTTATTAAGTCTGGAGAATATGTTTTCATGAGGTGGCCGCAGAGACGCGCACTGGCACACCGCCACACAAACGTACACGGCAGATATCTCCAGACTGACTTCTACATTCAATCTAATTTCTTTAAAACTCGTTCAAAAAAATCATTCCAACACGTTAACACTATAATTCCACTTTTAATAAACTAAATTCCTCGAGTCCACGAGTAACTAATCTCACTCATGGTTCCATCAGAAACAGTGTCATATTCACTGTATAATATTTTTCTACAGTTTCAGGCAAAGAGAGACAGTAAGTGAAACTTGTATTGTTAGAACTGTACTGATTTTATTTAGCTGTCATGCATTTTTCCTGTGCGATTCTGGTCTCACTCAGCTGAAACAGCAGCGGTCTGTGAATTATTGTGGCTTTATTTGACCTGCGCATTCGACATAGAAAAGAGTGAACGAGAGACATCAGTGAAGCTGTGACACTGTGGGGACGTGCTGTTAACTCAGCACAACACTGCAGCAAACACTTTCACGTTTTATTTAATGATGTCCAATTCTAATTAAAACCTTAGTATTTCACAACAATTGTGATACGCGTAGAAAATTCGGTGCTGCAGCTTTACGCAGCTCGTTTCACTGAAGGCCTGAAACTGAAGGTTTTAAGAGGAGAAATAAATTGTTTGAATATTCTTCTGATTGTTTTACTGTGAGCTCTCGGTGTCTTTCTTAGTGGACAGTGACGCGTTCAGCGCAAAACCGCCGTGCGCTCTGCTAAAGTGTCCCCGAGCAGAGCAAACCAGTCGTAGAGTGAACCAAACCTCTGATCTCCAGAGGAAACGTAGTTTCATGTCATCCTTTTGCATTTCGGAGAACTTTCTTTCTAATGAACTGAATGTTCTCGAACGATTTCAGCTGCACAAAGACAAAGAGGGCAAAGGGAATAAAAAAAGATGCAGTTCAAATGAATCAAACCTGTATTTATTCTCAGCGTACCTGTACATATTCATACTGCTGCTGCAGAAACATGTGGGTAAACGCATGCACACAGAGAAATCAATCGATGAAAGTGGTTTTTAAATAACAGCTGTCAGTTTAAAGTTACTTTTATTGGATGATAAGCTGGTATTTGTTTCACAAGCTGGGGTAAGAAGAAAAGAAAACTAAAAGTTCAAAAAAAAAGAAGCCTGAAAAAAGGACAACTAATGTCCTCAAAGTGTGTTGCACGGTAAACTTTATTCATTTACCCTACAAAGACTTTTGTGCAGCTTCTCCGTAAATGAGAAAGGTTGGTGAAACTGACTTTCAGTTTACCCTCCGCAGCCTCCTCCGCTCCTCTCTCCTCCCTCTCTGCTCTGGCTGCGCTGTTTTCGAGAGGCTCCTTATAAATAAAATCCACTGTCCCCTGTTCCTCTTCCTTATTGGTCAGGTGGAGCCGTTACCTCACTCCGGGGCCGGTGACGCACCGTCTTCACGTATCCTTCATGTGTGTCTCTTCTTGTTTCTTACTGAGAGTCTTGCAGTCGGGCAGAGGGAGAGATCTGTGAGTGTCGGACGGACCGGGTGCGCTCGGTACTAAACACCTCCCATTCCAGGGGGAGAGCGGCGCGCAAGAGCAGGCTGTCTCCGGGTGTCTCTCTCTCTTTCACTCTCTCTTTCCCAGTGAGCTTCTCCCCTCTCTCCCTCTCTCTCGCTCTCCCTCCCGCACACACACACATACACTCACTCAATCACGCCCGCACACACGCACGCTCTGCATACGTCTCCACTTTGCCGTAGTAAATTACGGCATTGATCTCAACAGCAAGTCCGGATCTGTCTCTTGTGCTCGCCCTTTCTTCGACGGAGCGACTTGGAGAAACGCTAGCGAGAGAAGTGAGTACGAACACTTAGCATTTATTACACTTATCGCTGTCACTCGTGGGCTGATTTATGTTGTAGTGTACGTGTGTGTGCGTGTGTCCACGCGTAGGATATGTCGCACCGTGTTTGTTTTCGGTGTAACTAAACTTTCATTGAGAGTTCATGGAGCCGGTCCATCCCCGTGACACATCACGGATCCACAAGGTTTAGTTTAAGGTTGAAGCTGTTCTCTTTCTGCTCATAGTGCCTTATCCGCGTTAGTCTCGTTGTCACATTACTTGTGACTTGTGCAGGCTGCTGCTTTTATGCGGGTTTGTGGTTAATTCACAGGTCAACTTGCACGGATTTACGCACCTGCCGTTGCTTCGGGATATTTTTTTTTAAATCAACTGATAATTATCAAGCCGCTCAACAAAGTCGACTGTCCCTCAAATAAAATAAATGAATAACTGTGACAAATGATGAATTTATAAAGATTCAGGGCGGATTACTGACAGTTCGGCATCGTTAAAACAAGAACAAGCTGCTTTACAGTGAAGTGGACTCGTCTCTTTCCACCAACACTACTTCAAGAAAACTTTAATATTTTTAATAAAAAGCTTTTAAACTACATATTAATATGGAGATGTTTGTAGCGTGGGTCAGTCGGTTACTCCAACTGCAACAGTCAATGCTGTCGTGTCACTATCGTGGACTAACTGATGCTCGGAGCAGGACACATCTGTCTGTATTTGCCGTCTTTTACTACCGTGCGTAAAAGTCCCCGCTTGTGTTTTCTGTCGGTCTCTGCTCAGCGGTGCTGTCACACAGTCATCTGCAGGAAGAAGTAGTAAGGGGTGTCCACTTCACACTTTTTTTACCTTATTTTTTTATGTGGTTTCTCCGAGAGGTTACATAAGGAAATACAAGGTGTAAATTATGATCTACAAACTGATTTTTGGATTTTTATTTCCAAAATCATTTTGTTCCGATTTTCCATTTTTTGTCATTTGCCATATGATTCAGAATAAATCCTTCAAATAATAACAATAATAATGTTATAATAATAATAACATGGTAAAAGCGAGTTAGTCGGTAACATCACTGCCATAAAACACTTAAATTCAGTTTAGTCATGGGTCACCAAACGCCTGCATTGCTTTCAAAGGTAAAATGCATTTACACTCAGTCATCAGTTACTTCTAGTTCAGTTCTCGTTTGCAGTGTTATTCATGCTCCTCAAATTCAGATTAAAACAAAAGTTCCTGTTTTGATGCAGAAACCACACACACACACACTCTCACATCTCCTTTTACTGCTCACCTTTCACAGATGCTCACTTAAACTGAAGGTTTTCTGTTGAAATATATCTGTAACACCCCTAAGTTATTACGCTTACAATGTGTTGCTTATGGTATCACAGTGGTATTTTCCTAAATCCAGCTTTTGGCTTTTGTATCTTAATAATGTCAATGTTCACAGAGAAGCCATGAAGGTTGTTTTTTTTCTTAGTTGCTGTGTGTCAATAGTCATTTTTACAATAATTCAGCCACAATTTGACCTCAGACACAAATGTTCAAAACCGTGTTTTCAAGCTCTTTGAACCCCCCTAATCTAACCCTCTTTCTACCACCCCTGCGTGTGTGTGCCAGACCTCTGCCCAGAGTAATGCTGATGAACCAATAATGCAGTGTGAGCAGTGTGTGTATATACGTGCATGGACTGTACGTTTGTACGAGTGTGTATCTGGGTCACTGCCGTGGACTGTACTGAGGGGGATGAGGGAGATCATCTGCAACAACAAAACTTCAAGTCACATTCAAACTAACCCTTCTCCCCTGCTTGGAAAGTAATTCATCTGGTAATGGCAGGAACACAACAGTGTCAGCTTTGTCGACTGTTGTTGGCTATTGCTAAAGCATCTCATTCGTGTCCTTGATTTAATCTGAATGTGCGTTTGAGCACGTCTGCATTTAAAAAAAAAAATTTGACTGTCGCGCTACAGTTAGTGTTTTAAACATTTTAACAATGGAAAGAAAACTGCTCGGCTCCTGTGAACTGTTGTAGGAAGCAGCTTTAATTTGTGAAACATTTCCCTAGACTGGACCCTGAAATCACATGCAAATCATGCAAACAGGTAACATGGAAAACACTGCCTGGCGTGTATGCATGTGAGGGCACATGTGCAAACAGACACTAACTTGCACCATTTGCCTGTCTAAAAAAAGGCCAGGGCCAGCTCTTCAACAATGCCCACTCTTGTGATAGTGTTAGTAACCACAGTGCTGCCACAGGTGTTACACTTGCCATATAACATGACAAGATATGTGTATACATTTGTCACAGAAAGGAAACCTACATACAGTCAAGGAAACTTCTTAAAACTTCCACTGGCTGTATTTAAAAGAATTAAACTTTTCTTCTCAAAGTAAAAAACTGAATGTTCAATAACATGTTTTGAAAAAATGCAAGATAAGTACCTACTCCTTTCAAATCAAATAAATAAAAAGAAAAACTAATAAACAAAGTAGAAAAATTCTCCTTTTTATTTGAGAGTTACATGAAGTCCCTCTGACAGTAAGAGATCCTGTCGATTCTTAAGAGCTTCTCACAAGATGCAGAAATCAAGGTTACGCCTCTGGGGAGGAGGAGGAAATGGGAAAATTATTTTGGTTAGAACAGGCAGGTTACTTCTCTGTGGGAATATCTCCTTGAACTATTTTAAAGAGTGTTTTCTCACAGTGCTTCCCCAGGCTTCTGGCCAAGAAATGAGTACCTCATTGTGCTTTTCCTCAGAGTGTGATCAATAAAAGTGTCTGCTGCTCAGCTTCTGCAAAACATGTTTGGTTGAAATTTTTTCAATAGTCACAAGGAGCGATTTTTATATTATATAAACTGTACATACTACTACTGTATATATTTGCCTTTTTTGAAATCACAGCTGTGGAGCATCTGATATTTTAGAACTTGTAGGAATATATCGATGTCAGTGTCTGGGCTTTGAGCTAAAATTGAATTAAAGGAATCTGTGTTTTTCTGGAGGCAGGAGACATCTCTCATTGTGTGCGTCTGTGAGGACCACTGGTCATGTCCGTATAGCTGCCCTGCGTGATGCCTGATCATGACAGCACCACCCTCCTAACCAGACAGACCAAGCGCAGACGTGTTGATATCGGGGTGAAAAGGACTGTGGGTAGTGCGATATTCAGCCGCGCCAGGGAGACCCTGCTCGACAGCATGAACCAATCGCACGGCCCCGATCAGGACGGAGACTGTTCGTTGGTCAGTCATGGCCACAGCGATGGAGAAAAGTCTAATGTTCTGAGGAAGTTGCTGAAGAGGGCCAACTCGTACGAAGACGCCATCATGCCTTTCCCTGGTGCCACCATCATTTCTCAGCTACTGAAGAATAACATGGCAAAGAATGGAGGGAGCGACTCAGGCTTTCAGGTATACACAAACACACACATACAGGTAGTGGTGTAATTTAATTAATAATCAATCAACTTTATTTCTCATCCATTAAATCATTAATTCAATTTGTTAACTCTTTATTAATCAATCCTTGTGTCCTCCATCACAGGGGAGTGGAGCTCTGTCCAGTGGAGGCTCAGAAATCCAGGCTGAGGACGCCTGCAGCAACTCCTCACGTGACAGCCCATCTGATTGCCTGTCTCCTGGGCCTCCTCTTCCACCTCCACCCTCCTCCACCTCCTTTGGACGGCCACCACCTCCATCGAGCCTCAACTCCCACACTCCCTCCCAGCCCCTATCGCTCTCCTCCTTCGACTTGGACAGGCTGACGGACGAGCATCTTCGCGCCAAGCGTGCCCGCGTGGAAAACATCATCCGTGGTATGAGTCACTCCCCGCTGGTCCGGCCCAACGCCGGTGACCACAACCAAGAAAGCAGCCGCGAGAACGAGAACAGCAGCAACAACAGCAACAGCAGTAACGACCACAGAGGGGACAGCCACAGCCACAGCCACAACCACAACCACAGTCGAAGCGACTGTCCTTCTTCCCTCCTGAGCTCTCCGGGTTCACGGGGCGGTGTGGTCAGCGCCGGTGAGGTTTACAGGGAGAACAAGAGAAAACAGCGCCTGCCGCAGCAGCAGCACAGCTTCACTCAGCTGGTGTGTTCCAGGCAAGAGCAGAGGCAGGAAGAGAGAAGGCAGCTCAAATTGCAACTGGAAGACATGCAGGTTGGTGAGAGATAAGAAATAATATAAGAGCAGTTCTTCCATATGGACAGATCAACTCCACCACAAACATCAGCCACCACTTCCTCTGGTCTATATTGTTCAGTTTAAAATAGGAGTTGTTGCTTAACTTTTCAGAGTTTCAGGAAGATAATTTAGCAACATGAGAAACAACAAAAACATGAAGAATATGAAGAAAAATAAAAAAAACTACATGTTTTTTACTCCTTAAATTGATCCGAAAATCAGTGTTTTGGTGGCAAAGCTGCAGATGTAAAATCGTACATACAGTAGAACAAGAACAGAACTGTGTCCGTTATACTACTATTTTCATCTGTATATTTATAATAACATGTGACGTTCAGGGTCAGAAGTTAATATTCCTTGTCCTCTGTTGTTCAGAAACAGTTGCGTCAGCTGCAGGAGAAGTTTTACCAGATTTACGACTCAGAGACAGAGGAGGAAGAAGAGAACGGCGAGAATGGAGAGGCTGACCGAGGCGGAGAGAGAGAAGAGGATGGAAATTTGTCAGAGGACAGTATCCGTTCTGATGGTCTAGAGGAGAGGCACAGAGACAGAGGGCGACATGATGACCTGTCTGAGCTGGACCCAGGCCTTTTCCTGGACCGGGCCCGTGCCCTCCTCCGAGAACAGGCCTTGATAGATGGCGAAATGGAGGAGGACGTGGACGGCAGGGAGGAGGAAGAGAGGAACAGTGAAAGGGTGCTGAAAAGAAGAGGAGGAGGAGCAGGAGGAGGGGGAGGAAGGCAGTTAGCAGAGACGCTGAAGCAGGAGTTGAACTGTGCCGTGTCCCAGGTCGTAGACACCGTTGTCAAGGGCTTCTCCTCACCCAAGCAGGCCGTCAGTCACCATCACGGCTGCCACAGCAGTACACCAGCTGCACCCTCCTCTTCCTCCAACTCTTCCTCTTCCTGTCCTCCACCTTTCGGTCCTCTCCCCTCTCTTACCCCTGACTCGCGCTTTGGCGGTGGTGCCCTGGCCCTCAGTCTAAACGGCGACGGCAGTCCCCCCTCCAACTACCACTCTGCCAACCAGAGGTTGCACTGCTTCGGTGATGTAATCGTCCCCAGCCCATTGGATTCATTCGGCGGTCTGAGTGGCAGATTGAGCGGCGTTCCGACGCCCAACGACCAAACAGAGGCGCTGCCGTTGGTAGTGCGCAAAAGCGGCGGAGGAGGTGGAGGAGAGAACACCAACCCATCTCTTCCTCCCCCTCCTCCTCCGCCTCACCATCCCTCGCTCCACCCCTCTCCTCTCACGGCCTCGCTTGGGTTCAGTCCTCCATCCTTTCGTCACCCGTTTCCTCTTCCCCTCATGGGCTATCCCTTTCAAAGCCCCATGGGATCCCACGGTGGTGGAGCCGGCTACGGTCCAGGGCCCAAAGACCACCATCGGTCCTCCCCTGATTCCATGGACATGACCCGGGAAACTGTCAGCCTTAGAACCAAAATGGCATCACTCGGAGGGGGCCATCTCAGTCATCACCACCACCACCACAGGCAGAGCTCACCGAGCCAGCACGGGCCAGAGGGTCTGTCCCTGTCCCTTATCAAGTCTGAGTGTGGAGACCTCCAAGACATGGCCGACATATCACCCTACTCAAGCAGCACTGTATCCTTCCGACTGAAAGGTTTTGCCCTTGTATGTGGCAGAGAGTTTGTGTTTTCTTGCATTTTTAACGATTTCAACCATATCAGGTTTTTGGTCTTGGTTTAGGCTTAGTCTGGGATTTAAAATCAGAATTAAGCAGTGACCCAATTCCATACAACACAGGTCCAACATTGCAGTGTCTGCTATCAGGTGGAAAAACAGATAGGGGATGATGGTGATTGGGCTCTGTATATGAATCTTTGTTTTTCCATGCATTGATTTTATTAATACTAACTAAGAAATACTTAACATTAAAAGCTAATATGTGCAATTAGAGTTGGATAATTTCATGTATAGATATACCATGATAGCTACCTGTTAAAAAAACACAGTGGACGTTGGAACCTTTGCCTAATTAGTTATATTAGATCTAATTATTTCCTGTATGAGAAATTAAGCATGTAGTATGGAGTTGAAACATTATTATTTGTACGTATTACTGTATGTTGAGCATGTTAAATACTATTATGCAAAGAAAACTGATGTTCATACAAAAAACATCCTAACTTTTTTTAAAATGCACTTGAAAAGATTTAAAATTTAGTACCATGCCTTACAAGAATCTAATTTTCTTAGAAGCCACTGAAACCGCAGACAGTAATCACAGAAAGTCTTTAATATCAATTCATTTGCATTAATTGGTTCCTAAGCTAACCTTCTTGTTTCCTCGCTGAGTGAAGAAGATGAAACGGGGCGCGCCAGGTCTTGCAAGAGGGGAAAGATTAAACAGGTCGCATGCTGCTCTCTCAAGCTCTTTTAAGTCTGTGCAGCAGGTTGTGGTGTTTAAAGGTGCTGAGAAAGGCTTGTGAGCTCCCTCTTCAACACAAACACACTCTGTTCCCACTGTCTGAGACACTCTTGTGCTGTTAGGTTCTCTTTCATCACAAAGACTTTGTACATAAACGCTCAAAGCAAATCATATTTCGCTGTGTCTGTGTGCACGTCTGTGTGTGTTGATGTGCTTGTGTGGGAGGGTGGGTGTAGGGTGATACCTTGTACATAGGAGCTCAAAGCTAATCATATTTCAAAGAGCAAGGGAGAGGAACAGGTGAATGCTTGGTCTCATTGATGGAAGCTTTCTAAATGCGTGGGTTTCAGGGTTTGTGTGAGTGTGTGTGTGTGTGTGTGTGTGTGTGTGTGTGTGTGTGTGTGTGTGTGGGCACACACAGAAGAGTGTTACACCTAAAATGTACACACTGGTTTGCTCTTTACAGTTCAGTTTAGCTAGCTGTCTCCCTCCCTCACATTGTCAATCACTCCTACTCGCTTTCATTTGTTGGCCTTCGCTCTCAGTTGCTCAGCAGCTGTGTGTGTTTTGCCTCCTTTCGCAGTGCGCACACACACACGCACACACTCTTTTTATGGCGCGTGCTTGTGGACAGGTGTTGGCAGGTAGTTGTACATCTTTTCCTTCCTAACCTTTCAAACGGAGGGCTTCTCCCGGCCATACATGCACACACTTTAACTGCATACAAACAGGTGTGCGCGCACACCCACACACGCACGTTTGAAGAACAAAGTGAAAAGAAAAATAAGACTTTGAACCTGACAAATAGGAACTCCTTACAGCTGTGACAAGGATTTGATCACAGTGTTGTCTTCAAAGACAATTTAGATGTTGCTTTAATTCAAAAAAGAAATATTTGACACATCTCTTGATCCTGCTGAGCCTTTCCATTCCAAAATGCTTGTTCATTTATTTCTAAGAAAAAAAAAAAATCTTTGAAATTAGTATTTCAATGACGCTGACCACACTTCACCACTCTCACCATAAATTATTTTTGTTTTACAAAAGACATTCAATTTCAATGTGGGCAATTATTTAACATAGGATCATTCATTTTAAGAAGAAAGATGATTTTCCTATAAAGTCAAATATTACGTCATGATAACTGTAATTCTCATATTACCACAGCTAATACATTTTAATACATTTATCCTTTTTAGTTAATTTATATGAGACAGCAGGTATCCCTGTCCTTGGTGGCTTAATTTCTCTAAATGAAATACTACTACTTATTATTATATTTCTCATATCCAAACATTTTAAGTTAATATCTAAACCAGGCAAAATGTTGTTTTGTATAACAATTGATATTTCACCACCATTTATAAAATATTAATATTCTGAACAAAAAACGTGTTAAACTCTGAGTCACGCTCACAACATGCACCTCCATTCACAAATCAAAACCTCGTGTTTCATGCATTTGTGTATTCAGGTGTTGTAAAGACAATGGTAAGCTGCTTAGTGTAGCCTGGGCCACTTATCAACGTGATCAACAATGGAGGCCATAAAGTTAGGCTGCTGTAAAACCCTCAGTGCTCAGTTGTCATAAATCTGAACACAAAGGCATAATATACATTCAGGAGTACATTTCGTATCTCAGATGTCCACTACACAACTACCATCTGTAAACATTTAGAAATCATAGATTATAAAATGTTCCTTATAACTTATATCTGCCAGTGGATCATCACATTTGTAATTTACTGACAGCAGAACATCCAACGTTGCACAGCAAACAGGAACTGCTAAAAGCTAACTCGTTGTATTTGATTTTTTCCGAAACAATTATAAACAAACTATTATAGGCAAAACACACACACACACACACACACAGGTCTGTGTATCTTTAATTCTTTGTACAGAGCTGAGCAGATGTCCCCCATTCACTTATGAATTTATCCCTCCTCCCCTTCCTCTCTTCTGAATCCATCCCCCATTCACACACACACACAGACACACACACACCTGGCAGCAAGGTCAAGTTACAGCTGATACAGTGAGCCCTGCACAACACACACACACACACACACACACACACACACTCTCACAGATGCATCAGGATGAACACACACACCAATAGGCGAGAAGGGGAAAGAGGAAGATGAGTTAAAAAAAAAAAAAAAAAAAGAACATCCCCAGTCGCATTGTTTATTCACTGACTCACATTAGCTACTATTACACAAACACACACACACAGCATTTGCTTTCTATTCATTATGATATTGCTTCACACTGTTTACTCTGAGTCATGTTTGTGTGATTTAGTGTGTATTTGTTCGCGTTCACGTGCTACAGTGTGTATAGAAAACAAAATGTTAACATAATGTATTATCCGACTAAAACACACAGACAGGTTGGTATGAATGTTAACTAGGTGATGGTGTTGTTGTCCAGTGACCTGACGTATCTGCTGCTTAATGAATGATGGACGACAATTCAACTCGCTTCAGTTATTGAGGCTAAGTAAACAGTGTTGTGGCCACTTTTCAATGATGTAGTAGTTGAACCTACATAAAATCTTCAACAGCAATATTGTTTTATGAATATTAATTATATGATTATTATTTTCACTAACACAAAGCTCAGATGTGGTCAAAATAAACCAGACACTGTAGCTCCTCCTCTCTTTTTCTTAACACTTTACTCACTTCCTTTCTCTCTCTCTCTCTTTTCCCAATTGCTGATCCTGCTCTCCCTCTTTCCAGCCTTATAAGGCCCCTGAGGTTTCTGTATGTGTGTGTTTGTCTGTGTGCTAATTGACCTTGCAGGGGGTTCCATTGATTGCCTCATCTTCTCTGATAGATTATAGGGCTGTTAATGTGGTGGTGAAATGGCAGCATGGTGGGGCACAGCTGTTGCCACACACACTCGGCACCCCGTGCAACCAGGACCTCCACAATTATTATTTTCCTCATTGAGTGGCATAGACATTGGGACTGTAGTGTGCAGGGAGATGGGGTGAATGTGTGATTTGATCTAAAGCCAGCAGGTGTTTTGCTTTTGGTTAGCTACAGCAACCATTTTCTGTGGTTGTACAGTACTGCTGTACTTTTACTTGAGGGTCACTCTTTGTTGTGAAATGTTGCCAGTGTGCTTTTCTCAAAAACATGCACACTAGAAAAATATAATAAATCTGAGATCACAGTGTCAGTCTCGCCTTCGCACTGGTCAGCTTTATTTGAGTTCTTTTAGCGTATGTTTTATCCGTGTAATTTCTGAATCTAGGATCTTAAATAACATGACAGAGGCTCATTGGCCACAATCAGCTACATGCACCGTTATTTGCAACATAAAATAACTCCGTGCGCTAAGAGTAAACTGAACATATTAGAAGATTTAACTGACTTTGTGTCCTGCTAAAACATTGCTGAATACCTCAAAAGTTCCTTGTTGCCTCCTTGACAAGTTGCTCTTCAGATTCAAGAGGGCCTGTCTCCCAACCACCTGAAGAAAGCCAAGCTGATGTTCTTCTACACCCGATACCCTTCCTCCAACATGCTCAAAATGTTCTTCTCTGATGTCAAGGTAAGACCTTGCCCTGCTTTTCTATCCAAGGTATTTTTTAAATTTTCTTCTTCCTAATGTTTCTCTTTTATGAACCTCTTATTGCCGTTTTCTCTTCTTCTACTTTTATACTTGAGGCCCCACGATACTGAAGTTCTCTCCTTTCCTTTTTCTCATTTGAGTTTGAGTGGCCTTTATATTTTCACTCTGACTTCAGTGTATTTATTTCTTTAGAAGATGTTTTAGCAAGGGTATAGACTGTGGTAGACAACTTAAACTTGATCAACTTTAAGCAGTCACAGATGTTCAATACATTGAGATGCATAGACAAGTAATATAATTCAATGGCATCTTTAAAACCAGATCACGAGTGAAGACGGGGAAACACAACGTCAAGCATTTGGATTTTAAATTTTTTTTATTCACGATTGTTTTCATCATTTCTCTCCCCACCAACTTTCACTGTTGGGTCTCACACCCATCTGTGTGTGATATTAGTGTATTAATTGTCTCATAGTATTCACTTTAGTGTGTTATTCCGTTACTCTGTATGTGTGTGTCGATGTGTGGGACCCTATAGGGCAGATGGGAGCTCCAGTCTGTCACATTTTTGTAGCATAATTAGAGTTTCTGGCCTTAATCGGTCTGGGGTTGGAAAGGGGGGTGATAACGCCCACTTTCTATCTCACACACATGCTCCCACCCACAACACACACATACCCTGACCTCAACCTCCATCTAATCTTTTCATCAAAAAAAGAAGAAAAGAAAAACACAAACTTTCACTCTGATTAATGTAAAATCAGAAACTAAACTTTTCCTCATTTATACAAACAAAACAAAGAATACAGACAGTACACACAAGTGTTCATTTGACACACAAAAGAAGGCACAGGTTGGAAAAAAATAGTAAAAAGAAAAGACAATATTAATATTACTAAAAAGAGTGAATATCACAACATGAAAATTGAGTTAACAAAGCTGTTGTGTGTGTACACGAACATTCGTGTTTGCGTGTTGGTGTGTTATTAAAAAATGACAGCGGGAATGTGGGGGTGGGGGACAAACAAATGAAAAGGATGACAACAGAACAACAGCTTTAAAACAAAGACGCCGATTGTTTTGTGTTTACGGGCTGCTACGTGTTTTGCAAAGGAGCATACGGCTCCTCGCCGGATTCAGGACGCTGTATTCAAATGAGCATCCACACGCACGTACACAAACACACACACCAGCTGCCCTTTGGCTCATATCTGTGATGACCACTTCCTCATGGCAGTGCCACATCCTCATCGGCTGCCATGGCAACAGGGGTCGCTGGGACACCAGGTTGCTAGGCAAACACACGGTTGCTAAGCCTACCTGCTCCCAGTATGTGTGAGTCAGATTGGTCATTAACTTGGAGTCCAGAAAGTGATAAAAATATCCAGTTATACCAGTGTTCGGAGACACTGGGACAGTGGAAAGAGCAAATGTGTAAATATGTCAACCCATTACCAATAATCAGAAATAAAAATCTGTTCTAAAACATTTGAATCAAGCCAAGAAGTGAGACTGGTGGGACTTTTTTCCTGTGTAATTCAGTGACGGTACACAAATAATGGTTTTTCCTCTTAATGTGCAGAAAAGACTGGAAGAACTTCTCATTCTAAATATTATTAGTGACAAGCTATTCGAGCTCATTTAACACCATTAAATCACCAAACTCACTTCATTTCAAAGAGTCTTGTCTAGTTTCAGTTTAGAGAAAAGAAAAAATGAAAACTAAAACAGTTATGTGCTGACACTAATAATATTTTGCCATAATCAGCTTACTTACTCTGTCTAAGTCATACTTTCTATTATCTGAGTAAATATGCTTAATATTTATGTGGATAAAATAAACTGTGGTTTAATTTGGAAAATGAATAAAGTAGGACTAATGAGTTAATGCATAGGCTCAGTTTATGAGTTTATCTGGTGGAAATTGATATTAGCTTTGAAAATTAATCTAGTCTCCAATCTGTTAGTTTATCTCCAAAGTGGTATTCATTTAATCTCTTCATCTCAACAAACATGGGTTTGGACTACGAGACGTTTGCAGTGCTTTGGCCTCACCACTTCACTCAGCAGATGGGCTGTATTACAGCAGAACCACAGACACTGGGGTTCACCACAATGAAAAAATGTCGCTGAAGGACTGAGAGTACAGTTTCACACCTTACAGACAGAGTTAAAGGTCTTATTTTGTGAATTTTAATTGAAACCCAGAATGGGGACGGTGAACTCTGTCATTAACAATGTAAACAACTGTTGCAGCTTGTAGTTTTGGGGCAACAAAGGAGCTGTGTGGCAGACAGTAGAGTAATTAGATACTAGTGGAACAAATTCAAAGTCATCGTTAGATATTTTTTGTCAGTGATAGGAACGCAAATCTACAGTATTGTTTTGTTATTATTTCTATTTTATGCAAATAATGGTTTCATTTAATTTTAATTGAGTCATAATCCCAGTTAATCCTGAATATTTATCTGTGGGAGGAACTCTGCAGATATCTTTTTGCTTAATAAAAAAAAAATGAATCGTGGATAATCCTATTTTTGATGAGCAAGGCTGTTCTTTTCAAGGCATTTGGTAACGTGTGTGTGTGTGTGTGTGTGTGTGTGTGTGTGTGTGTGTGTGTGTGTGTGTGTGTGCGGAGGGCTCAGTGAGATAGAGCACCCTGTTGCTGTCTGTCTGTGGATGTGTGTGTGTCCTGTTTCATTGTCCCATTGCATTCATTACCTTCATCATTACCATATTTTCTAAAATACAGGTCAATGTCTTTTTCTCTTTCTCTCACTCTCTCTCTTACTCCTACTCCTCCCCCCTCCTTCCCAGGGAACAATAAGTAGCATGTGTTAGGAGGATCAGGCAGATTCACTGTAAGGGAATTAGGGCCCTGAATGGCTTCCCCTAATTGGACTTGAATGGACATGTCTATGGGAAACTGGTTCTTAAAGATGAGCCTCTTAAGCACAATGACCGTCTCGCTCAGTGTGGGAAGTGGGTTGAGCTTACAACTGTTTTAGCCACAGATGAGCAAGCACAGACATAAATATACACACACACACACAGAGGATTTTAATTGCAGTGTGAAAGCTCTTCCCTTCTGACCAGACAATCCTATACTGTATGTTAGCATGAGACGCTGAGGTCGCTGCCGTCTTGTCTTGAGAGAGTCAGTGAGAGTAATTAAGACCTCGTTAAGACTGGAGGAGTTAGGATTAATTAGATGCTCGCTGGCTCAGGGAGTTCCTTCCGACTCACACACACACTCTGCCAGCCAGCTGAGGGCTTTTACACACACACACACACACACACACACACACACACAAAGTAGTGGCACATTTATCAGCGAGAGCCCTGAAGACTCTTGCCTTGAGAGGCTGAAATGACATCTCGATGCTACAGTCTCAGCAGGAATCAATTAGCGTCCAACCCGCCTCTCACCCATCTTATCAATTAGACTTACACAGCCAATTTGCCAGTGTGAGGATATGAACCAACAACAGCCCATCTACTAACACTAAACTTATGAATCATGAAGACTTTGGAGGCACAATATACACTTGTGAAGGCAGATACGGAAAGTGTTAAAAACAAGGCTTTCTTAATTTAAAAATACAGACTGTAGCATTAGTTGAACAGCTACTGTTTTATAAGCAAAAGAGTTTAAGGTCACCAGCAGCTTTGTAATAATTTACAGTGGGCTTTTTCTTTCTGGACAGGAAAATGACTCAGGGAGAGTAGGTGTTATGTGCTTTCAAATGATCCAAATAAAACATAGGATTTCAAGACATCACTATAAATGAAATATGAAAAATAGTCACATGAACTGCTCTTCCTCATCAACAACAGTCGTTGCTGTGTATACTGTCTAGTAGAGAAAATATGCCTGAAAACATCATTTTAAAAAAGTTACCCTAACAGCCGCTCCCATAGGAATCACAGGAAACCTTTAGTGTTACAACTCTCAGATTTATGTCGACGTGCACATTCATTCTGTCCTCTGTAAAAATAAAAAATAAAAAATGTGTCAAGCTACGACGAATGTGGTTGAAGTGGCAGATTCTTTAAGGATGTGTGTGTTTGCCCTTATGACATGGCCTGAGGTCTGACAACACCCACTATCAAGGGAAGGAGAGGGGGAGTTGGGCGCCCTGACACTTTCTGTGACACTCTTTCCCCCTTTTTCATTGTAAACAGAAAATGGCATTCCTCAAGCTCAGCATGTTGCGGCGGCGCCCCGCCCCCCCCCCCCCCACCTCACCTCTGTTCTCTTTCTGTCTTTTGTCTATTTTTTTTTTTTTCGGTCTGTGCTGATTGTGATGAGCTAGACGGGACAGTGGGTGGGAGGAGGTCAGGTGGTGGGACAGTTGGGTGTATGTAGTTTGTGTCCAGTCATTCCTGAAATGTCAAACCTCTGAAATAATCGCAGGTTTTTTTTCTGTGCACTGCTTCTAGTCTTATAGTTCTGTCGTCATCGGTGACGTCTATTTTTATTCCTCAGTAGCTCGTTTTGTTATTGAAAGGCCATGTTGCCGTTTGTCTCATTATCAGAAGCTGTTTACATGTGAACTCTGGACATTGTCTGGAGAATCAGGCCCACACATGTAGAGCACAGCGGGAGATTGTCCGTGTCAGATGCGTTGTCACGTGGGGAGAAACTCCGGTTGAGATCACATTCTGACATTACCTGAACTCCGTACTGATGCAACATGTTGATTTACATACATACAGTTACATACAGTTTATTGTACTGAAATTTGACAAAAGAACTACTGTGACTCAGGGATGAAAAACTTGATCCCTCTACCTGCAAAACTTTCATACACACAGTAGATCATCGCTTCCACACATCGGTCATTAAGCTTTTCCTACGCGTAACCTAGATCATTTATAGCTAGCTACCAGTTAACTGCCCAGACAAAGTCACGACTGTATGAAGAGAGCTGGATACAAGTCAGTCCTGCAGTTAATTTGCCCAGTGGACAAACATGGTACTGCAATAGAAAAATCACCTACGAATATAAGAATATGTAGGTTCAAATGAACAACTTCCTGTAAAGGTAACACGCAGTATTTTAATCTCAGAGCTGCAAATTAATTGATCTATTAATCATTTGAACTCAGATCACAGACAAATGTTTTACACAGCAGAAAAGAAACAGAGAGAGGACATCGTCTTGTGTGTCCACTTGTGTGTGTTTGTGTTTTAATTGCTGAGTTATCACGTTCCTTTCGTGGGTCAAAACACCCCCCACCACACACACACACACACACACTTTTTCCTCTAGTGGCACTATGCTTTGTAAGACCACCTCCCTTTCCCCATGCGGCAGACAGACACACACACACATCAACCCCCCACCCCCCCAATTATGCTCCATTATGTCACCACCTCTGACCGCTCCTGAAAAAATATCTTCTTCCCTTTATCATCCTCTGCTTTTCTCTCACTCGCTGCATTCCTTTCTCCCTGCTGCCTCGCTCTATTCAGCTCTCTCTCTCTCGTTTCCCCTCTTTCTGTTCCCCCTATCTCTCTCACTCATCCCTCTTTCCTGTGAGACAATGTCTTGTAACAATACAGAGCTTAATCTCCGTGTCAAAGCCGTTTTTCCTCTCCACTGAACACACACAAACACACACACAAATACACTTTCACTGGGCTGTCGCTGTCTTTTCTCCACGTTTGAGTAAGAGATGAAAATGCAAAGGGCCAAGTAGATATGATACACAAACTGAGAGCACGTGTAGGTCTAATAATAATTTACTTAAAACCTGCAGAGACTGTGTGCTTATGATAAGATGTTTAACACTTAACACTCACAGGTTAGACAAGGAAAATAGTCCACTCCTAGCATATTTAAATGTCTTATATATTTTTACGGGTACTGTTAAGGCCTGCAGGGCTCGACCTGCATTTGGTGAAAGTTGTTAAATGTTTCTCCTCAGTCTTAAAGCCCACAATGGCACATTAATAAAATAATGTTTGGGTCATTCTTGTTTGATTAGGAAGGTTTCTAAGGGTTATTTTTTCCAACTAGAGCCCTTAAGGTTTAGTCAGTGTTTTAGTTGCTAATGAGGTGGATAAATGGATTTTTCTTTTTCTAATTTTAACCCGACGTGGGGTCGTGTGTGTTAGTTCGAGTTAATTGGAGGAGTGGTTTCTGCTGCTTGTTGTCTTCCATTTGCAAAATGAATTTAAGTTACCATTATACTGATTGCCCATTCAATATGTAGGAAGACTACAGCAGTTAGCACAATGTGATCATGTTAAACTTAGGCAAATGCATCAAACTAACCATGTTGTGCAAAAAGTAAGTCAATCCATATCTAGATGTTAAGCGATAATACAAGGTAAGCACTCATACTGAGGGCTAGTGTGTCAAGTCAAATGTGATGACATGCCACCATGCAAATAATTACCAAAGAAAACATGAGTCTCTGCTATTGTAAACCAACAGTGCTGCAAAACAGGAAGAAAAACTCAGCACTTTCGACTTTTAAACTAAAGTCTGTTAATTCCTTTCAGGATGCTACATGTTTAAACAACAAAAAAAGGCTGTGTGTTCTACAGCTACGAGTTTCACATTTCCCCATTCGTTGAGCTTGTATTATTTACTGTCATTTAATTGTGTTTGTACTGTTCTAGTTCAATCGCTGCATTACCTCCCAGCTCATCAAGTGGTTCAGCAACTTCAGGGAGTTCTACTACATCCAGATGGAGAAGTTCGCCCGGCAGGCCATCAACGAAGGTGTGACAGCTTCGGAAGAGCTCACAGTGGGCCGCGACGCCGAGCTCTTCAGGGCGCTCAACATGCACTACAACAAGGCCAATGACTTTGAGGTAAGATTTGCAGTGTGCACGTAGGCTGGTATTTTCATTTTTAAATCTTCGTCCTATTTGCCTCCTGTTTTCAGATTTTTAGGTTTTATTACAACTTTGTGATTGAAGTATTTTTTTATTCCATGAATAATGGAATAATTTTAGAAAATCTTTCTGTTAAATTGGGATTCACACTGAATGGCTGGTTTGTCTCAGGGGATATTTCAGCTGCGGTAAGTTTTCTCCTGCACATTATTTCACTAAATTTACTCTCATCTATAACAAACCGTTTCTCAGTTCACTCTCTGAAATGAATTAAACCTGGATTCAGCACATCTCACACAAACGCCCTCTACCAAGTCAGCTGTTCAGAGCGCAACAGTCACCTCACGATTCTGCTGAGGTGTGGATGTCGCAGTATGTGTGTGTGTTTGTGTATGTGTGTGTGTGTGTGTGTGTGTGTTCGATGAGGCGAAAGAGGACGCCGCTTGAGGCGCGGGTGTCCTTGTCAAAGCGATTTGCAGAAGTCACATTCTCTCACTCACTTTTTCTCTCCCAATATTGGTCTAAGGGGACCTGAGGGCCCTTAAACTATCCAACGTAACATCAGCAGCATTTAGATGTCCATTAGCACACACCTCACTGCTGACAAACACACACACTTTCCTTTTTGCTTAGTGAGAGAAACATTGAAGCATGCTTAAATACTGTACATAAAGAGCAAGATTAACAGACACGCACAAATATCCCACACATACACACACACACAGACTCTGGTATCTAAATATCTTCTACTGAAGGAATGAAAAGCAATTGCTTTGCATACTTTACATAACAAGAGTCGGGTAGCTTTTCACAGGTGTGTATGTAAAGAGCTTGTACAGGAAAGAGACACTCACATGCAAATTATTTGTGTGTGTGTGTGTTTATTTTGGCTGGTCTTCAGTGGGGTTATTTTTAGGGACAGTGGGGTAAAGGCCATATTAGTGTCGGGAGTTTGAAGAACCATGACTGTGGCTTTGCATATGTTTATATACTAGTAAGTTTTTAAATTGATTCCCTGCCTTTCTGGCATCCATTAGTGTTAATGGATTTCAATGCGATATGAAAATCAACTTGAAAACAGAAGCTAAATTAGGCAAACTTTTAGTTCCTGTGTTTATGTCATAGCTACAGTAGGTTATTAGGGACGTTTGCTAACGTAACCATAACAAGATGCTGATACAGACTTCAGTAAAACAAGCGTCCTCTGTGTGATAATGTGATTGTATGATTACAATGGTAGGTATAAATTTATTCTCCTACTTTGTCCCCTTTTCCACCTGCCTCCTCGTCTCCCTTCACCTCCTTCCCTCCCTCCCTCCATCCCTTTGTCCGTCCGCCCTGAGGGAACATTACTGGCTGGGGACCCTCTCTCTCCGTCTCCCTCTCTCTCTCTCTCCCTCTGTCAAACTCAGAGGCGTGAAACTGGAACCGCGGCCGATTCAGCAAGTCTCCTGACGTACATACACATACGCAGAAGTCTTCTCCTTTTGCCAAATTTAGCATCATCACAGTTCCACCTTGGTTTGTCCCCCATCACACCCCCTCCCTACCTCCTCTCTTTTCTCACTTTCCTTGCTTCCTCTCCTTCCTGCTGAATCTGTCCTCTGTCGATATGTTCTCTTTGTCATCTCGTCTCCTTATCCTCTTCTTCTTTTGTCCCTCTTTCATTCGCCTTTGTCTTTCTATCTCCTGCTGGGTCTTCTAATACTGTTCTTTTCTCCTTACATCCCTACTGTCCTTTTGTTTTGTCCAAACCATCTCAAGAACTCTCCCCTCTGCTTTCCAACTTTTGTCTTAAACCCTCCCAGGCTCGCTGTTTATCTACTTCTCGTCTACTTTGCCTCTATTGCACCATTGTCTCTTTTTTGTATAATCTAAATAATCTCTTTGTCGATTATGTGATCATAATTGTCCTTGGTTAAAGACTAAAAGGTTAAATAAATTACATTTTCAGTTGATCTTAGTAAAAACTGTTAAGCTGGTAAAATAAGAAAGTGTTTTAAGGTTTGACGGCTGGAAATGTCATTAGCGAACATACATGACCAGAATTTTAAGCAGCCATTGCAGATTACTGCCGTGGAAAGGTGAGTTTTTTGTGAGCTTGTTGTCATCTAAAGTTGGCGTAAACAGGCTCCAGTAATTACAGCAGCTTCATTAATTACCACCTCCTCCCCTCTCTCCATCCACATTCTTTCAACTCCTCTTTCTTGTTTACCTCTCTCTCTCTCTCTCCACATCCTTACTGTCTCTCCTCCTTCCCCTCCCATCCTCTCCCTTGTCACTATAACAATTTTGTCCTAATTGCGGCTCTGCCCACTAACTAATGAGGAAGGCAAAGAAAGGAAGAAGGCTGGAGAAATGGAAACGAAATGGGGAAGAGTCTCATGTTTAAAGAAAAAAAGAAAAGGGAAAACAAAAAGAGACAGATTTTCTTTGCCAGGACATTCAGGGAAAGGTGTCAGCTTCTACCTTCTGCCAAGAGATTTTTTTTTTTTATATTGAGAACAGATTGATCAGTCGTTGGTGAAGTCTGCCAGCAGCATTGGGCATGGCACTCTTAACTTGCCTGAGTGTGTGTGTGTTAAAGTTTTGGTGCAAAATTTGAAGTACACCTATGCTTTGGTCACTTAGGAAGAGTGTGCATGTGCTCTGGCACGGCTGACTCCCACACACACACACACACGAGAGGGATGTGAAGTGAAAGAATAGAGGCCGGGAGTGCAGAAAAAGATGAAGTTGTCATATTTTGGTGCATGTTCGTGTGTGTTGGACGAGGAGGGACAATGAGATGTTTTTACGAAGCCTTCTAGAGGACGTTCTCATCTTTCCAGTTCAAGGATCCTCGCTGGCTCTGTCAGCACCAAACAACGGCACAGCTGTGCCTCACACATCCCTCACCGCGCAAACACACACACACCCGTGCACACACACTTAAATACAGAAACTCATTCATGTTATTCTGAAAGAGCAGAGATTCTCTTCTTTGATGGGTGGGTGTGGTTGCTACCAAAATCTGCCCTTTGACTATGAATGACGCACGCGCGCGCACACACACACACACACACACACACACACCTGGAGGCCACCGAGTGGTCACACACTCACATTTCAGGGCTATCTGATTTCATAAACTGTGCACTTCGTGAAAGGCTAAACTTCTCATGTCTTTCTCCAGCGTTTTAGATTCTTTCTCATCCTTTCACTCTCCTTATTCATCTATTCACTCATCTCTTCCGCTTCCTCTTCATACAAGTCCATTGAGTTCAGCTCTCAGGAATCGATTCTCAGAGTGGGCTTGCTCATGTGCTGCAGCTTTAAATAAATGCCTCTGTGCTGAAGTGTGGTTTCATAGGCTGTTTTAATGAATTAACACACATCAAGCTATATAGTCTTTTGTCAGCTAATACCTTTTTTTTTCCTGTTTATAAGAAGGCGCGCACACACACACACACACACACACACACACACACACACACAGAGCAATAGATCAGCCTTTAGAGAGGAGATGGATTTCAAACACTACACCTGCCCATTCTTTCTTTTTCTCTCCTCCCAGCTCTGATCTATATCTCATTCTAAATGTGGAGCTTTGGGGAAATGACTAAAATTCACTCACTAAAGTTCATGTTATGTTGGTCTTACAAGGCCTTGAATAAAAGATTATTTTTGACAGGAAAACGTTAAACAGTATGATAGAAAAGAAAGTCGCTCAGCTGGACTTGAACCAGGAACATTTACGTGGCATACGCTGTAACCATTCAGTTACCAGGATGTTCCAGTATCTTTATTTTAAGAATTATTATGCAAGTCCAGAGTACCAGAGCATTTGGTCTGCAAGATTATTATGGAATGAAAAAGTCGGCTTTATATCTGTTCAATGAGATGCAGCCTGATTTCCATACACTATGTTTAAATGCTATTAATTTGCTTGGTAATTATCTTTGTGAGGTCAGCGAGTGGCTGACCATGTAAAACATTTAATACTGTAGACCAGAACCTGCAGGCTGCAGCTGTAACACGGGTTTTTGAATATTGTATCTTAATGTTTTTGGAAAAAACAAAAAGACTAAATACACACACAAGCCCATAATTCATGTGAACACACACACTTTGTTGCTGTCACTTAATGTCATTAAGTGAGTATGAGCGCTGTCACTTCAGTCTCTCATTTATTCACAGTGAGCAGTACAGTACAGACAATGCCACCTGCCAGTTTCTGTCACTATAATTATAGCTTTCTGCTTGCAGTGTGTGCAAATGTGCGTGTGTGTCTCAGTACTCCAGTTGAGAAGAAAAATCATCATCTTTGTCACTGAGCCTGATTGGAGTCACGAGGGTGCAGTTTGTGTGTGTCTGTGTATGGTCTTCCTGTATGTGTGTGTGTGTGTGTTGTGCATGCAGTGATTCCCTTCCCTTGTCCCAGCTGTCTCCTCAGCTTTAACAATAGGCCTGGTAACAAAGATGTGGCCTTCAGCCTCCGTCATGTGATACCAGTGGTCTGCAGCCTCTCAGTCAGATCAACCACCCTATTGTCCTCTATGGGTGACACACACACACGCGCAAGGAAGCGAAGAACACACACTATCCAAGGAAGCACAGTTAGTGTATGAACAGATACACAAACCGCGACGTGCAGTGATACAAAGACACACACACATGAGATAGTGAGGACAGACACACAATCTCAGAACGCAGACCCTTCCTCTTAGTCACATGCAGTCTGAACAAAGAGAAACTTTATTGCCACTGTCCTGGTGACAGTGAGATCAGTGACTGATTGACAAAAGAGGAGCAGAGAAAGGAAACATATTGCTAATGTCCTGAAGGAACTTTCAGTCTCCTGTGCGTATAATTTCACATTTAAAATGACAACTGGCAAAAAAAAAAACTGAAGGATTTTTTTGACATAAATCTGCAAATTTTTTTCTCTTAACTGTTTGCAGAGGATGCAACAGTGCAAAAGTGTGCTCTGCAGCTTCACTTAGTAATGGCAGCTATCTGCCTGGTACAAATATGGGGGACTATGTCGAGGACCTTACCAGGTTATTGTCTGTGCTATTTATATATAGTACGAAGCTGCAGGAACACAGAGGACCAAAATCGAATTCCCTGGCTGGAGAAATGACAAATTAAAAGGTGACTGACTGACCTTTCCTAAACATCTATTGTTAAAGCAACCTTGAAAAAGACATTAAACCTCCCAACCAGAGCTGTTTTGAGCTGATTAAGACGAGTCTCATGGCAGCAAGTCCAAGTGTTGACAAGTATTTTTCTTTGTACAGTCTTAAAGTCTCAATGATGACCCCCCCACCCACCAGCAGAACATTCACCAGGTCGCGAGTGCTTCACAAGCTTACAAAATCAAGAAGGAGAGCACACCTTCATGCAGGAGAGATGTGTATTCCTGGAGAGTGTGTGTGTGTGTGTGTGTGTGTGTGTGTGTGTGTGTGTGTGTGTGTGTGTGACTAAAACCAGGCCTAATAGCAGGGAAAGCGAGAGATTGAGAGTGAACAGGAGGAAAAAGGAAGCAGATGCCTGTGTGTTGGCACAAAAATCATATGTCCACTCGGTACCACACACACACTCGCTCACTCACTCACTACACACAACATTTGCTCAGTCCACAAAATGAGCAGCAGATGAAAGAGTTCCAGTATTGTCTCAATGACAGAAAAATACTCCACTGACCAACAATGAAAAGCACCTCAAGGCCACACAGGGAATGAATGGAAAAAAAAATATAGAGTGCTCAGGTGTGTGTGAGGGCGGGGGGGGGGGGCGAGGGTCATCTGAAATCGAAGAGAGCAACACCTTGCAGCAAAACCTAAAAGATCATTTGACGGCGAGCTGAAAACGGATCAATAACATACTGTAGAAACTCATAAGGAGTTATGTATACACACACAGACAAGTAAACAGTATCCACGTCAGTGAAGCGAGGCAAGAGACTTCAAGTAAAAAAATTAATTAAAAAAAGGAACACACACACACACTGTCTCTTTCTGTACACCTTGATTGCCAAGGTGTACAAACATCACTGGTGTTTGTGTAGTGACTTCCTCCGAACCTGGTGTGTGTGTGTGTGTGTGTGTGTGTGTGTGTGTGTGTGTGTGTGTGTGTGTGTGTGTGATTGACCTTTTGTAGAAGAAAGGTAAAGGGGAGTCAGGCAGGTGGAAAGACGTAGAGAGGTGAATAGGTAGAGTCAACTGGGGACATGCAAACACACACAGAACAGGCGTCTCTATCAGCCTCATGGTTACTGCGTGAGGAGGAAACTATTACTCCTGCTGGATGGAGGGTTGTGGAGAAAGAGGAGTGGTTTGTATGCAGAAGCGAGGAGGGGAGCAAGGTGGGGAGAAAGGGGGACAGGAGAGCGAGCTGGTAGGCATGTGTTAAGAGCTAGAGAGAAAAATAGGAAGATGAAAAGTGAAGAAGGGCAAGGTGCAAATAAGAAAGGGAGGTGTTAAAAATGCAATAGGAATTGCTGAAGAGCACAAAGTGAGGGACTAAAGTGTTAACTGTCTCTGGGTTTATAGTCCACATACATTGTTTCTGGAATTATTTAACCCTTCAGCATTAATAACCACTATTATCCAGCGAGGTCTGTTACCATGTGGTTCCTCAACTCAACTCAACTCAACTCTGAACCACAAGAGTTACCTACTCTTTTCTTAAGAAAAATCTTTCTGTCGTTGTGTTGCCCATGTTGACTCATGTACCGTGTAAATGTTTTTCTGCTCTGGTTGTGTTAAATTGGGACAGTAATTCCATGAAAAGTAACCTACTTATAAAGGGTTCTCCTTTATTCTAAAAATATTTCAGTGTCCTTTGCGCTCGTGGCATGCACTGTAAGAACTGACTAAATTAGCAAAGCAGACGTCACTGTTGCTAACTGCTGTTTCTGCAAATGATAGCTTCAGTTTCTGCACATGACAATAACGCTGCAATTAATATTTATCTAGCTCCTTATATTAATTTTGTTATCTGAGATGTTTATGACTTTTCATTTGTTCTCCATGTACTGGAAAAATGGATCATAACTTTCAATCCATGAGAAAACACAGAAAATGCAAACGAGATGTGAGACAGAGTTACAGATGAAGCAAATAAGCAAAGGTGAATCCATCTGAAAATGCAAATGACGAGAATATGTATCACGGCAGCAAATGACCGAGAACAAGCACAAAAAACTAAAAAGTTTCCATCAGCACTTTTCACTTCAAAATACGCCACGAGTTGGCACGTGAGATGAGAGATAAAAAGTGAGCTTGTGATAAATAATAAATAAAAAATAACCAAGACTTCATTGACCAGAAAGAAATGAGTGACAGAGGAGCCAAAGGCGAAAGGAGGGAGTAAGTGAGAGGATGAGCGAAAGGAAAGCAATGGGGGGGGGAGGGAGGGAGGAGAACATCCCAGTAGGCCTCTTTGTTGGGCAGCAATTTAGAGATTTACAGGCTCTTGTCCCTCTGTGTGTACGTGTGTGTACATCTGTGTCTGTGCGTGAGTGAAGAGAGAATAATTGAGCCTCCCTTCATCCAATATTTACCCACCGAACCGGAGCAATCATGCGAATTATGTTTACTGGGAAAGAAGTGTCTTTCTTCCTCTTTATCTTTCTTTCTCTTTCCCACTCTGCCCATTCCTTGTCCGCTCGCTCTCTCTCCTGGCAACTACACGCTATATTAGGATCCAAGGCAGGACCAAATCTCTCTTACACACACACAGACACAGACACACAGACACACAGGGGAGACAGGCCCATCTGTATTGATGATGGCCTAATTTAGATCCCTTTATTGGACTGATTTACGATGGGCAGACAAATCTGGGCATCTGGACCTAAGTGTTTGTCTGTGTGTTTGTCTAGTTAAGCTGAGACCCACACAGACACACAATATCCTCCTTGTTTCATTTCAGTCTTTCTGCTAGTGTTTCCCTACCTCCATGTGACTCAGCTCCCCGTCGTAGTCTCGTTTCAGCACTTTGAGTCCTCTCACCGCTACAGTGATGACGTATGCCAGCCTGAAGCATTAAAAAAAATAAATAACACCAGTCATCATGACAGTACCAGCACTTTAACACAAAGACACTGAGACCAGTCTCCACAGGTCAAGTTCACTGAATCCTTTACTATCCCGCTGTGCACGGTGCTTTTTGTTTCTTTGTGGTTGAAATCTCAGATCCCCAGCATTTGGCTGTGTAGAAAGTAAAAGTGAAAAACATACACTTATATTTGAGAATCTCCGGGGGAAGGTGAAAGGTCTTCAGAGATTATTCAGATCATAAGGAATAAAAATTTAATAAACACCCAGGAAGGTGTATTTTAAAAATGTGTTTTAGTTTTTGTTTAAAACGGCTCAAGTATGAAGGGAAGTCATCCGAGAGCTGAGGGGTCACCTCGAATGCACATTCATCTTCTTGGTCTAGCTCAGGTTTCAACATTACTGAACGTTTAGCCTTACAGAGCTTTAATGATTAACACAAGCAGTGCAATACCTGAACAAGGCAAGTGTCAAAATAATAACTGTTCATTGTACATATCAGAGTTTACTGATGAGCTGCTGGTTCAACTTTGACCTCCCATACTCCCTCTGTAGAATCAGTGTTGTCATAAAACAGGAACTGTAGTATACATACTGTATATTTGTGCAAATATATCACTGTGGCAGAGACAGACCTGCAAAGTTCAAGCTTTGACTGGAGTGGATGGGAGAGATCATGCATGTGTGTGTGTGTCTGTGTGTGTACAGTAGTGTCTTTAGTGAGACAGTGACAGAGGGCCTCATTGAAATAACTGTGGTCTCAAGGGGCCAGCTAAAAAGAGAGAGAGGCTAGGTGAGGGTAGACAGAGTATATGAGAGTCAGGGGAATCATTTAGGCCGGGTGTGTGTGTGTCGAGTGCGAGTGTGTGTGAAGGGTGATTCATCCGTTCTGGTGGCGGCTAACCTTGGCATGTCCTGCCACGCGTGACGGGGTTACACCCAGCTGGCACTTTGCTGTCCTCCACACATGTGCGTGAGTTTGTTGGGGTGTATGGGAGCATGTATTCTTCTGGAGTCAAGTGTGTGTGTTTTGCACCTACATGTTAAAAAAAAAACAAAGTGGAGGGGGGAAGAAAACCCTAGTGAGGTTGTTTAGTGTCTTTGTATGATCTTGCCCCCGGGAGAAAGGGCAGGAAAAAAAGAATGAAAAATGTGTGTGTGTGTGTCATTGTTCTGCTGCCTGCTATGAGCGCGCACACACACGCACACGCGCACGCACACACTGTGTGTGTGTGTGTGTGTAACAACAGCATGAGGACAGGACAACTGGATCGCTCCAATCTCTTCTTTCATGTTTGAACGCAGTGACAGATCACAGAGAGCCGGTCGCCTGTCACTGTCAATGACTGAGTGTTCATTTGTCAATATGTGTAAGTGTGTGTGTGCACAGGGAACTCTGAACACACACACACAGCTGGAGGCTGTTAAGGGGAAGTGCATTTTAGGTGAAGTTCACCACTGAAGAACAACTTTGTACAGGAATAGAAATATATGGCTACCTGAAACACACTGTGTGTCAGTTACACATTCACTTTTATCACAGTAGGCCTATTTGAACTGTTTAATCTTCGTTTTAATAATAGTCTTATCTCTTGATGAAACTTTTCTGGCAAAACATTGGCACATATGAATGTAGCTTTTATTATTATTAATTCAAAAAGTCTCACAAAATGAAAGAAAAATATGTGTAAAATTATAATTTGCTCTAACGAACTCACTTTTTAAAAGCAAAATATGTAAGCAAAAACATTACTACTGTGTAATTGTTGTAATTTAATAGCTGTGGCACCTAATGGAAAATAAAATACTTGGCTAAACGTTAAATTATTAAATAATGTGAAACATGTGAAATGAAATCAGAGTCAGAATCAGAAAAAGGTTTTTACTTGTAAAGAATCTGTTTTGCTAATTTGTTGCTACGTATACAAACGAGAAAAAGGGCAAAGACAAAAATACAACAAAGAAGTGTGCATATGGCGTGACCTCGACCTTTGCTCAGCCTTTAAGATTAAGTGGAACAGAGACTGTGAAGCCGGCCTCATCTCCCAACATCAGTACTCAATTTTACTGATGTCCTTGGGTTTGAATGGAAGATCTTTGTAGCCAGGTTATAACATTTATAAAAAGCCTTTACTAAAGAGCAGGAGCTAGTATAGCAGCAAGATCGTGCTCATGGCTTTGCAATACAAGGTTCAACAATCACAAATTGGTGTAATATTTAGGTGTCGGCATACATTTGTGAATGTGCACAACAGTCTGTGTGATGTACTTCATTTTGGTCACAATAAAGTGGAAGATGAAGAGAAGTTCCTCTTCAGGAAATCACTATTTTTTTTTTCTTTCTACCTCTTCCTCCCCTTCTTCACCCATTTATTTTTCCTCCTACAGGTTCCCGATCGATTTCTGGAAGTGGCCCAGGTGACGCTTCGTGAATTCTTCAACGCCATAGTGGCCGGCAAAGACGCAGATCCGTCGTGGAAGAAGGCCATCTACAAGGTGATCTGCAAGCTGGACAGTGAGGTTCCTGAGGTCTTCAAATCTCCCAACTGCCTACAAGAACTTCTCCACGACTGACTAGAACTGAGGAGGACACACGGAAAGCATGACAAACCTTCAAGGACTGTGAGAAGACTGTAGAGAGGAGAACGCTCCACAGGTGCAGAGGTAGAGTAGGTTGAGACTCGACGTGATTCTACTTGAAGGCTTCCGGGAGGTTTGAGGATGGTCATTTTTGGTCAGCCCTTCTAAACTGACCCTCAAAATATTTTATAAAGAAAAAAATATTCCTCTTCAATGAGGTCGAGGGCTCAGACTCATGAGTCAGACAATTAAATTAACAAATTGTGTTGAGACTTTTATAAATTAAAAGCGAAACTCCTTGCACTTACAAGAAAAGCTCCTTGTCAAAAACACGTCTCTTCTTTCTCCACATTGTCCAAACTCGCTCTACATTCTGCTCTGGAGGAACACAGGGACGAGGAAGATGACGGATCAATCTTCAGCATGAGGTCTGGGATCAGGAGCGAACTAAAAATAAAGATAATATATAAAAATCTTTTTATTGTGGATGTTTTTAAGTTACATGAACATTTTTGGAAAAAAAAGTGATGTTTCTGTATTTTCTCCTTTGTATAAGATTACAGCTTCTCTTCTATAAACACTCAGTCATTCTCACACACACACACACACACACACACCTCTTGAATAGGAAAGCACAGTAGCATTCCCAAATCCTCACCCAAACCCAGATCACATGGGCAAAAAAAACAAACTTAGTTGTTGTTTATTTCCCTTTAGTTTTCCTCCTCCTTTTTTACTTCTTCCTCTTCTTACTGTAATGAGACTTACTGGGTGTTTGTTTTGACTGTGTGGCTCTCCCTGCCCCACCCCTCCCTGCTGGCCCCTCTTGGCTCATGCTGCCTTCAGGTGCCCCAGAGCATCAATGACAAAAAAAACTGTACTTTTTTTTTATTTCAGTTCTAGATACCAACAACAACCTGAGACAAACAATATAAAGGGTTTTTTTTAGAAATCAATTAAAAATAATAAATTATCATCAGTTTTTTTTATAAATTAAGAATATTTTGTATTTGAAGTATGAAATGACTTATGAAGATTATTTGACCAAAACGTAGCTGATCTTTTTCTTTACCTCCCAAACACCTGTGTGTCTTTACAACTGTGCAAGTCTTTTTTTCTGAACAACAGGAATTCTTTACACTTTGTGAATTAAGATTTATGAACTCACTCATTTCAAAATAAATAAAATTATGTCAGTGCTCTCTGGTGGACAAACTATATAATAACCTCCAACATACAGAACTGCAATTTCTTGGCTCTTACTGGGTACTTATGCCGTGGTTAGTGCTTTACTAACTTTGCTTTTGATTTGATTTCTGTTACGCCACACGTGTAATGTGAAACTCTCCTACTTTGAAGTGGTCGAAGCACTCAAACTGCCAGTCATCAAACGTAAACCGCTGTATTTAGATAATTCTCTCCGCTCTGGGTGGCTAAGAGGGGCGGCTGCACCAACTGGGTCATGTGTGAAGTGTTTAAGTTTTTAACAGCAGAAAAAAAACAACACAATGCTGATATTTGTAGCTTGTATAGATGTAATAAATACTCTGATCTCTCAGATACTGTTTTTATTTATAATTGAAATAATTATTCCTATTAATGTTATTCTGATGATGATTATTATTAATGCTTGCTACAGATTTGACCAGTGGTTTACTCATTGTTTATTCATCACACTGCAACATGAAATAAATTATTCTTTGAAAAAGAAAAGAAAAAAAAAACAGGAGGAAGAGGTTTGTGCTTATGTTTCTAAGTGTCTGATTGTACTTTTCTCTGTTCTATTTGCACTGAGCCGAGGTGTAGAGGGCGTTGACCTTTTGCATGTGCCCCCACACACACACACACACACACACACACACACACACACACACACACACACACACACACACACACACACACACACA
>JAUYWH010000012.1:3979782-3994329 GCA_034779795.1 Ctenopoma multispine | reverse complement strand
CACACACACACACACAGACACACACACACACACACACACACACACACACCCACACACACACACACACACACACAGGCACACACACACACACACACACACACACAGGCACACACACAGGCACAGGGACAAGGCCTGTCTGCCCTCATTGCCCTACCATCCTTCTCACTCCTCTGTCCCTCCTCTGTTTATCCTCTCTCACCCTCCATCAATGATATTACTCTCCCCCTTTTTACCTCTCATGTCTCCTCTCTGCTTTATATTTCATAGCTCTCTCCTCCTCTCACGCCACTTACCTCCCTCCCTCCCTCACGCACACTCACGCACACGCACACACACACCAGGCCCTCTGTGTGTTAGCGCCAAACACTAACTGGCATCACACTGGTCGACCACCATCACCAGCTTGGGGTAACGTGCCAGCACTCGATGTACCTCTCCTTTTTCTTCTCCCCTCTTCCCTCTCTCTTTCACACATGGAAATTATGAAAAGAAAAACAAGGCGTGGATAAAACATGCCTGTACACACACACTTAACTTTTTTTTGAATAACATTTTCTTGATTCATGTCAAACCACTATTTGCAAATGCTAATGCTAGGATGATTATTAGCTTTGATATCGGACATAATACTGAAAATATACTGTCCAGTTTCAGTCATTACTGATTTGATCACTCAACAAAACCAATACACTGTTGCACATTTCAGCTTTAAGAACAACAACAAAAAACACAAAAAGACAGAAAGTGATGAGGGGTGTCTTGCGAATAAGCTTACACTGCCAATGCTTTTCATTAGAGCAGGCGGAGCTGAGCAGGAGGTGGGGTCAACGTTCGCTCTATATGATCATACACACGCACACCGTCTGCCTGTGAAAGCACATCTGAGCAGCGCAACAATAAAACAGCTGTGTTTGTGTTGGCCTGCTGATTGTTTCATTCTCAATCACCCCATCATATGCACAAACACACTTACACAGACACAAACACGGCACCGTCTGCAGAGAACGTGTGACGCTGACACTTCTTGGGTAATAGTCAGTGTTATTATGGAGTAGGGAGAGAGAGTATAATGGAGGAAAATCTCTCAACATAATTCTAATAGCTTTAACGGTTTTCTCTGTGTTAACTGCTACTAACATGAAATGTGATGTGTGTGTGTGAACGAGCGAGGTTTTGTTTCCTCTTTATTCTCACACATTCTCATATTGGTGGACAGATGCAATGTTTTGGGATGAAGCAGAAATCATCAGTTGATATCTGTAGCTACTAAATAACAGTTTCAACAATGAGAATAATGACAGAACCAGCACAGTTCTGACTGACTACTGACTACGTTTTTCTGATTTACATCAAAGAACACTACATTTATTGGTTTCGATTCCCAGTTCTTCTTCCTGGCTACTTGTAGAGGTGTCCTTGGACAAAACACTGAAACCCTGTAGTAGTGCCGACGTGTGCTGTCCAACAGCAATTTCCCCAAGGGGATCAATAAAGTATGTAATCATTATTATTATTATTAAACAATACTCAAAGCACATGTTATGTTAATAAGAATAATCCTCATTGTTGAAATGTCACATACAGTCCAATGAAATAAATAGTCCCTAAACCTAAAATGACACAAAGGCGACCCTTGTTTAAAATAATAATTTTATCTATTAATGAAAAAAAAGGTGATAAAAGTAATATCAGCTAGGCCTGTGAGAAAAAAAGTATTAACCCCCACAAACTGCAGTGATGAGTGTGGGTTACTGACGGTTACAAAGCTCTTTCTAAGGTTCTCCAGAGCTCCAAATTCTAAAAATGGAGAAGACTTGAGAAGACCAGAAGTAGCTGACCTTCTAAAATTCAAGAGCGCGGCAACAACTCATCCAGCAAGTCACTAAAGATTCAAGAAAGGCACCAAAGGACCTGAAGGCCTCTCACCTAAACTAGATCAGTTATCATGACTCCACCATCCAACAGACACTGAGCAGAAATGGCATCAATGGAAAAGAGGTGAGGTGAAATCGACAGATTTTAGCAAACGTCAATGAGTTATTCAGCACTGTAGAAAGTAGTGGTTGAAAAAAAGCCTTCAACTGTGTTTTTAAGCGGGTACAACTTTAGAGCGCTCTCTGATCTGAGCTACAGGAAACATCGTCCGTATGAATCAGTGATTGAATCGGCCGCTGTTATCTTGTTGAACAGACTTTAATCAGCCAGCGCTGCAGGTTTTTTTGCATCAGTTCTTTAAGATGACACCCAGGTGAACGAAGCTAATTGTTGCCCCGGCAGCATTTTCACTCCCTCCTCCCACCACACTCTGCATCCCTTCAGGACATGCTCGTCCCCCCCTCTCTAATTCACTCTCTCACCCATGTGACAGCTTTCTTTGATTCCTCTGTCTGATACATAATACTTCAGACCTTCAACCATCCACCCTTGCATCAACCCCTCATACGTCAAATACCATCATTTCATTTGCATCTATCCATATATTTTTCTATCCATCCACTGATCATATCTTTTCCTTTTATTATCATCCATGTGTTCATCCTTAAGTCCGTCTTCTTCATATCCTCCCTCCTATCTGACATCTATCCCCCCTCCTTCATTCCTCCCTCCATCTCTCCTTCCATCAGCGATCTGTTCGCTAATCAAACACCATCTGTCCTTCCATCCCCAACCTGTCAGGAACAGCTGCCAGCCACTCTCTTAACAACACTTTTAACAACCCTGCCGCATCTTCCACGGCCCGCCGCCCGCCGCCTCTGCTGGGCGATTGTCGCCAGCGAGGGCCACCTCCTCCTTTACGGGTACAGACAAACACAACAGACACATGTGCGATGTGTGTGTAGCCTGTTAGTAAAGTATTACATTAGGTGGTGAGAGTGAGAGAGTTCACACAGGAGAGAAGAAACTGTAAGGAAGAATAAATAAACAATTAAGTAAAAGCAAGAAAAGACAAGTTACAGTAGTAAAACACAAACTTCTACTGGCCTCTTGATGAACCTAAGAAGCACCATTACGAACCACGGGCAAAGAAATGAAATTATTCCAGAGAAAGAGGAATAACGAGCTAGCAGAAGGTATAAATGGAGAGATAAAACAAAGGAGAGATGGTGCTCAGTAAACGAGTGGAAGTCTAAATAGTAATCAAGGGAAGAATCAGGCGCCTGCTCAAAAAAGGGTTTAAAGCTAATGGTCGAAGTAAAAGCTCCCAACACACACACGCACACAAAAATACTATTGTGCACACAAGTATAGTACAATCAACGCTCACATACTAATTATAAGAACACAATCATCTTAAACACACTCAAACATAATTGTTTTCTGACACATATAATACAATCACTCATCACTGCACACACAAAATGCAACCGTCGCACGCGCACACACACACACACACACACACACTGCACAAACTGAACTGCTGTTGTCGTCAACATGCCAAGACATTTTCAAGTGTTATATCCTGAGGAACTTCCCCAACCAATCATTGGCACATAGGCCAGATGTTCACTGGTGCTTCAATGCAATGCTCTCCTGGCACACATACACACACACACACACACACACACACACAGCGTAACACTGGCTGGCATCTTTGTCTCACTTTCCCTTTACGCATATGAGCATTTGACATGTGACTGAAACGCCAGGGCTGCACTTTTTCATCACACCGGAGGGGAAGAAAAAGGGGTGAGAGGGGGAAAGAGAAATAAAGGTGGCAGTAAAAGGATACAGGAGAGAAAGCTAGAGTGATAAAAGAAAACATTTATGAGAGGGTAAAAGCCTGAGATGCAGGAGTCAAGAGGGCAGAGGCAGAAAACATGATCCAGTCAAATAGCTTCACACCATAAGTGCAGCAGCAGCGGAGCTCGCAGGTGCTTCAGGTGATAATGTCTCACAATGCCACCTAGTGGGAATGTTTACATACAGCCTGAGGATTGTTAACAGCTGTAATGTCTCTCGGTCTTTTGACCTGCTGGGGCAGCAGAAGAGAAGAGTTCTTCTGCATGAGCAAAGATGATAACAGTCCTGAAGCAGCAAAGCTAACCCTATATTTTAAGAATTACAGATTCAAATATCTAATCATATCAAAACAGAGAATGAAAAGAAACTGACCTGGTTGACGATCTATATATCAACACTGACTGTAAATAAGAAGCATCTTTTGGAGGGACGACACTGTAAACTGAAACTACAAAAGCACTTGACAATACTTGACATTCTTCATATTCAGTCAGCTAATATTGGCTGAGTGCCATTCAATTTGTCATAGATATTATAGATAGGTCCCCTTTTTGCAAGCTGAAAAAAAAAATTAAAAAAAGCAGAGAAGTGGATTTATTCAAAGCTTCACAATCCACTTTGCTTCAAAAGAATAACTAGGACACCTGCATCTTTTGTTACAGTCAATGCTTTTCAATTAATGCTACCAGATAAGCTTTGCTCAGCAGGTGTGTATAGTCATTAAAACAATGTGACACCGTCAAAGATGACACCAAAGCAAAGAAAATGGCTAAATATTACTTGCAAGTAGAATTTTCTGTAGCGGGAGAGGAGAGCACTACAAAGATGCAATCAGACATGTAGATTTTAGATGTTGTGTGACACAATTCAAGTTCGGGACCTCCTGCATAAGCAGCTAAAATGAAAGCTTTTAAACTTTTAATTAGTCGAAGGATATTTTTTTCCCTGCGTTATCAGTGTTATCAGACATCCTGAGGGCAGCGACTAATAGACACCCTGTGATGGTAAAATTTAACCAGCAGAGAGGGGGGCACTTGGTGGTGTGGAAATCAATACAGCGTCACACAGGGCAGATGCAGGGGGCTCCCACACCCATTAGTACATGCTTATAGACGTACACACTTTCGGTATTTGCTTGGACACACGTACATTTTGAGAGTGTCAGCCACGTGTCTGACGTCCAATATGAGCATTAAGTCTGTCAATAAGAGCCTTTCAAGAATACCAGGGGTTCTACCAACTGGCACACACACACACACACACACACACTGACTGACTCCCTCACACTTTGTCCTTTAACCAGACAAAAATGGAGAGAAGCCTGGGGCCGTTCCAGTTTAATCCACATCACCCACCCCATCCTGACATCCTCGACTCACATTTTCCTGTTCCTTCCCCTTTGTCTCTTTATGTCCCTTACGTCTTTCCTCCCTGCTTCTGCAGAGTCTCTCTTGTCGTCCCCTCCATTATGAAATCTAAAGTGGAATCAAAGCTTATGTGTCAGTTTCAAGAAGCAACTTTTCAGAAAGATTTAACTGGTTTTTAAATTGTTTTAAGTGGAGTCCAGTCAAAATAAATAAAAAATCTGACCTTAGATAAAATCTAACAATCTAATGTTCTACTACTTTACTTAGCTTCGATCCACATATCACTCTATCTGAGAACAGACCTCAAAACAACAGTTATTTGTAGTTTTTCATTTTTCATTAATTTCTAGAAGCACCAAAAGTACAGGGACTGAAACCAAGTTCAGGCATCACTTCCTCTCTGTTTTATACCTCTGAATGTCGTCATTTTCACTGAAACGTCCGTTGATAAACGACGTATGTGGCTGGGGGAGAATACTTGAGAAGTGGGGCAGGTGCCTGTCCATGTGTTTGCGTGTTTAAATGTTCTGGTTTCATAAGCTCAGCGGCTGTGTTGTCCTATTGTTAAAACCCCAGTGTGGGCCAAGGAATTTCATTTATCAAGAAATGGATAGGGCTCCTAGAAGAGCCCACTTCAAAAATACACACACACTATAAATAACTAAATGACACACTGGGCATTACTGGAGAGGGACTGCATGCTAGTAAAGTAACTACAGGTAGAAAGGAAAAAGGTGTTGGTATACGCATGGAGCAAAGGCATGAAATGCAGGAAGGAAAACAGAAAAAGAATAAAGAAATATTGTCATGAAGAGAAATATGAGCAAGCGCTGGCATGAAAGAGAAGAGAGAGAAAGGAGGGGGGAAGAATCTCAGGCCTCCCATGCTCATCTGTCCACACACAGGCAGACTACAAATAAGCTTGTGCGGTTTCTTTGAACAAGCAACGGTCAAGGTTCACTGGTAGGTCAGTTGGTGGACTGGGCGACGAGAGCATGGAAAATAACACACACAAATACACACAAGCACAGACAGACAAAGACGCTTGTGGACAGCTGTCAATTGGCTGCTAAGCAGTTGTGAGGTGAAACAATGGGGCTGACCGAGAACAGCGCACAGTTTTATTGGGGTTAAAAGAAGGTTAAGCTCTCAGATTGGCATGTGCCATGGTAAATCAGGATGAACCATGCCAGGAATCTTATGTGTTTTTAATATGCAAACATCCTCTAGCACCAATAATTTTTACAGTTACTGCGAACGTTATGGGACAGCGAGGAATTCTAAGTCTCCAACACACAGCACTAGAAGGCGGAGGCTTCAACAGGAGAAAGTTATGTTAAGCAGTAAGGTAAGCAAAGGGGCAATCACGTCAAAGTGTCAATTAGAGCAGCAACTAACGATTATTTCACTATCGCATATCAGTTGTTGCGTCTGTAAGGAGTCAAAAAATAATGACCCACGTAAAGTATTAGTTGTCTTGATTTGTGCCGAAGTCCAAATTAGAAATAGAAACTCACTTTGTGTAATAAAGCCCAGTAAAAGCTCTTTATCTTTCTTTCATTATTAGAGTCAGTCAGTTAGTGGTGCTCGGAGGTCGTCGGCACTTCTTCACAGGGTACTGTTGGGGATAAATTAAAATCTTGTGCTTCTTATGCCACTGGAACATTTCAATCATTTTCCAGTAAGTTTGTCACAAATACCAACACATAATCTGCAGAAAAAGGGGCTTTCACTGTGTTTTCAAATGAAAACATTAATCAATTAAACGTTTTATTTTCCCATAACAATATGCTCCAGGGTTTTTTGTAGCCAAAGCCTCTTACACTGTCAGAGCATCTTACCGAGCACAGACGTGCATACTATCATGTGATGCTCTTTTGCTGCCCCCTGTCTGTTCTTCAGTCCAAATGAGATGGAGAGAAAACAGACAAAAATCAGCATCAGACCTCAAGAGAAAAGGCAGAAAATGTTGTCAACTTTTTCATTTTACTATTGTAAATCACTATTTGAAGACAAGAGTCACAGATACAATACGACAGACGTGTTTTCAGACCATGAAATTTAATAAGTTTCCATAAGATGAAGAATGACTACACATGAATAAAACACATAAATTGTACTGTACATCTCTAAAGACTGTGTAACCCCACACTTTCTATCACAAACCACTCACTTTGTATAACCTTAAGTTAGATGTAGCAGATTAAAGCTTATTGTTATTATTCCTCTGGGTAATACGGACAACTGAATGTTGTTTTTTTCCTCATTTCTCTGACAGTATTTTGGTGTCGGCGTGTAAGAAAGAAACACAATGAGGAACCTTTGTAAAGAATGTTCTTACTGTAACATGGAAGCAGAAGATAGTTACCAGCATAAACAGAGGGGCTGATTGAAGCAATAAAAACTGCACCGCTTCCGTGTTTATATCATCTCTCAGTCATTCCAATTGTAGAAAATTCACACGGTGATAAAAAATTGGTGACATTATAAAACATTTAATGATACACATGGCTTCATAGATAGTGACATTTTGTGCAAACTTGTGCAGCAGTACAATGATGTGCAGAATTCGCCGTGACGTGCCACAGCGGCAGACAGACAGATGTTGAGTTCCCTAAATCAGTCAAAATTATAATATCCTTACTGGGTTAAGACCAAGTTTCAAAGATGAAGTCCAGCACTGCACTCAAAGTAAGAACACATGCCAGGAATTACAAAAAATTGTTTCATAATATAATCTGCGTTTAAGCATTTGGTGACCTGAGGACATAATCTCCCCAGAGACAACTCAGTCATCGTCTACTAATCTGACTCTTCCTCATCCTCACCCCCTCTTACCCTTCCATCTTCAGAATACAAGCTGGCTGTTTGTCTATCAAATCAAAAGATGCTCATGTTTACTCATCTAGAAGAATCATTCACATGAATCTCTGACTTATCCTACGTCGCTCTGCACAAGAGCAATGATTGGCTTTCTCACCGTTCAAGCTTAAAGTAACGTTATTCTTCAGCTGAGTGGCAAGAAACAACTCGTTGCTCCCTTTTACACAAGTGTAACCGTTACTCCCACACGTCAGAGAACATTTGCTTAAGGTTTTAGAAGAACAGTGGTGGGCAGCACCAGCAGGCTGTTTGCGGTTCACATGAAAACAGTCCTAACTACAACACGTACAGACACAGACACAAATGCAGAAGATGATACCGCAAAATTGGAGATAATACAAAAGCCAGAATGTAGTGAAGATAAAGTATGCAACCAGTTCTTGACACACACACACACACACACACACAGATCTGCTATTATAAAGACCCTCTGCTCTTCAGATGGTTGAAGAAGGAGAGCAATAACACAAACTGACAAACACGATGGCCGCCGAGTGCTTTCCTGATGAGAGCCTAAATTGAGTGAATGCAGGTCCCGGTTAAGCCCGGCTGCGTTTTACCAGGGGAAGGTTTTAAGGGGACACGCCAAACCAATATTCAGTGATTGAATGCAGTAGCATCACCCTCCACCCCCCTTCTCCACCCTCTTGTCGTTATAACACAGTTTCTCCTTGAGCACTAAATCTACTTAAGATTGTTTTTATATTTCTTTTTCATATTTTCCTTATCATTTTCTTTAATTCAAAACGACAATCTGGACGTCGTAATCCATCACGGATTTTACGATTTCCCCATATGCTCCGCTGCCCCTCCCAGAGCCAAATAATCATAACGATTTAGGACTTGGTACTTGACTCAAGGGGGACAGAAAAGAAAAGAGATAAAGAGAAAGAAAGAAGGTAAAGAAAAGGGGGCGGACAGAAAGAGAAAACCTAAAGTGACATAATGACACAGAGAAAACAGAGATGAAGAGACATGGGGGAGAAAAGGGGGAGGGATGAGTTCAGAGAAGTCCATTATTAATCAAGACAAGGAATAAAACAAGGTTGTAATATTCACAAATGGTCCCCAAGCCGTGTGCCCACCATAACATCATCTCCCCACCCTCCCCCTTTTGCCTTGATAGTATTAGAAAAATGAAAACGAAATCTTTAGATTAGAAAGATTGGAAAAATTGAATTACGGCAGTGGTTCGGGGGCCGAGTGGATGAGCGAGAGCCAAATCTTCATCTAGGACAGAGTGGGAGGGGAGAGCAGCGCGGGTGAAAATAATGAAAAATAAAATGGGGTATGTCTGGAGGGGGGAGCTGAATGGACAGTGGGAGGGAGGAGGAGAGGAGAGATAAGAAGTTAGGGTCATCACCTGCGTGGTTTGGCCTGTTTTTCTTTCAATCCCAAATCCAACAATCAGTTTAAGCTTTGACCAAACTGTACAACACAGAGAGCGGCACAGGCAGCAGGGTGGTCTTCCATGTCGACAGGAGCGGATTTAGCATATCTGCAGATGGAGGAGCCAGTTTTCATGTTATCATCAGGATGGGTGAAGATGACGACGACGCTTCACCTTCATCTACGTAGCTATAAATTCATACCGCCACTAAAAGTATTTAGCAACTATTCAACTTCAGAAGACATTTATTCTTTGATTCCAGCTTCCAGAGGAGAAAATGTCCACCTAATGGTTTATATTACACATGATGTACATGTTATACGTTGTATTATGTTCAGAATCAAATAAGATATTTATGAACAGAAGAGAGAGGTGCAGTGTTTCACCCTGAGTTTCGGCCCAATCTGTTGTCTACAGTCAAAAGTAAAAAATAAATAAATTAAAAAAAATCAATGAACAATAATAATCAGCTCCAGTTTCCAAAACAATGTCACCCTCTAGAGGTTAAAAACGTTTTCTCCTCAGAGATGAGCTGAACGGGACTGACCAGTAAAGCATTCATACAACCCGAATTCTGGAAAAGTTGGAACGTTCTTTAAATTTGAATAAAATGAAAACTAAAAGACTTTTAAGTCACATGAGCCAATATTTCATTCACAACAGAACATAGACAACATAACAAATGTTCAGAAAAATCTTACAATTTTATGCACAAAATGAGCTCATTTCAAATTTGATGCCTGCTACAGTCTCAAAAAAGTTGGGACGTGGACAACAAATGGCTGAAGAAGAAAAAGTCTAGAAAGATTCAGCTGGGAGAACATCTAGCGACTAATTAAGTTAATTGATATCAGGTCTGTAACATGATTGGCTATAAAAGGGATGTCCCAGACAGGCAGAGTCTCTCAGAAGTAAAGAGGCTCTTCAATCTGTGAAAGAGTGTGGAAAACTTTTAAAAACAAAGTTCCTCAACACCAAATTGCAAAGGCTTAGCAAATCTCATCACCTACACTGCACAACATAATCAAAGATTCAGAGAAACCGGAGATATCTCTGCGCAAAAGGGACAAGGCCGAAGACCTTTATGTGATGCCTGTTGTCTTCGGGCCCTCATACAACACCGCATCACTCAACAGCATGATTGTGTCAATGACATTACTAAATGGGCCCAGGATTACTTCCAGAAACCATTGTTGGTAAACACAATCCACCGTGCCATCTGCAGATGCCAACTAAAGCTCTATCAAGCAAAAAGGAAGCCATATCTGAACACGGTCCATAAGCACCGTCGTGTACTCACTTGAAATGGACGGTTTCAAAGTGGGAAAGTGTTCTACGGTCAGACGAGTCCTAATTCAACATTCTTGTTGGTAATCATTTAAATTCAAAGAACGTCCCAACAAAGAACGTTGTAATAAGTTAAACTATTATTACAACATAAATATAGTTGTTTATATATTAGAGAATTAAGGCAAATAAGCACATCATTAGAGCGCTAAAAAACACACGAAGAAAAATATACACACAGGAAATCCCCAGTTTTGTTTCAGAGTAGTGCTGCATGTTTAACCACTGAGTAAGTAACAAGTTATCTCAAGTCCCCCATTTAGCATTAATACACACTTATTTAATACGTGGTTTATAACAAACTGTAAGACAGACATTGGTAAGGAGTTGGTGTCTGAACAAACGAAGAAACTAAATAAAATGTTTAACCTTTACATTTAAAGTGACCTGTGGTGACTTACATAAGCATGAGGATTAAAAGGAGGGGTTAAGTGGTTCAACAGACAAAATCCCATTCCTGTGACAAACATAAAAGATACCTGGTTACATATTATTTGTTTACTATGAATAATTTGAACACCAACTTATTTTACCATGATAGAACTTTATTTATCTTTTGCCTCTTTTTCCTCACTATTGTCTGTGTCACTGTGTGAAACTTGAATTTTCACGTTTCATGGTGTCAGAACGTGTTCTTTTTATAGCCTCTTTATTTTAAATGCTGCCTGTTCCAGTTTTTTATTTTCTGTTTGCAGTTTCCAGCAGCGTCCTCCAGGTGTCCTCACAGACCAATTATTGCATCACTGTCCTGCAGTGTTGGCTATTATGCTCCTAACTGCATTACTTTAATTTGTCTTTACATAACACAATTACTGATACCTTTTGATGCAATTGTCCTCATGTCTGTGAGGAATTGAGATAATAAGATCATCTGCAACCGTGAAACAATCATAATCACTTTAAACAATTAGCTCTGTCATGTGTCCGTTTTATGTATTTTGCTGAAACTTGTGCAGATAACAGTTACTGTTCACGGTAACCACATTACTGCTGTTACATCCGCAGATACAGATAAGGGGCGGATTAAATCTGTCAACCACCAGGGGCCCTCGGTGATCTGCATAGCTCCATCTCTGCAGATGCCAGAGAACAGCTCAGTCCTGTTACTCACAATCAGCTGTGAGCGAAAGCAAAAGCTATTTCTGTATCTCGTCACGCAATCCCAGCAGATATGTTCAGCGGCTGTTTGGAAAGCCACAGCCACGATGTCCAGGAGGCAGCATCTGCTAAAACCATCAAGCAACTGATTAATGCCTTTTGACTCCCGAGGATTATTGAGTGACATGAAAATGAAAGAAAAAAGAAAAAATAATGTATTGAAGCATTCAATTAAGCATGACACCTCAAATAAGCTACTGTGTGGCGATCTCCATCCATGTCTACTGCTTTTTCATTGATTCTTCTCTTCAGTCGTTCATTCATACAAAACAAAGAACTAAAGCGTCCTTTGCTCCAACATCTAAACTGACATCTGGAAAGGCAGAAAAGAGAAACTACATTAAAGCAGATATCAGGGGGTTGGGATTGAGAGAGTGACAGATTGGAAAAGCTCAATCCTCGTTCAAAAAGACAGATTGGCAGGCTGTTGCCGTGTAGCTCCACTGGTCAGACTAATGCTGTCGACATCACCAGTGTAAGTGGTTTCAGTCCCATCGGGGCCAACGATACTGAGACATGCACGCAGGGATTCTGCTACAAAGAGCTTATATAATCGACTGTACAAGACCTCCAGACGCCACATGAGCACGCACAAGGTGATTCGTTTTGGGATGAAGAAATGCGATGGAGGGGACATTTAACCACCAACAGCATAAGTCTACCCTAAGCTTCTTTCTATTTGTGCCCCCCCGCGCACAAGTTTGCACCAGCAACCTCTTAGTCACTTTTGCTCCTGCGCCATCTACTCTCACGAGATTTCCTGTAGCCGTCCTGTCCTGATTTATTACAGTTTGCTTTGCGAGTGTTTAAATGATTCGTCCCCTGCAGGGCGTGGAAATGTAAAACCCGGATTAATGGGTCATTAGAAATGTACCATTTTTTATCCTGCAAAAATGAATTATGCTGTGATTTCTCCCTGCTTCCCTTCATCTGTGTGTGGATGTGTGTGTATTAGAGACAAAGTGAGAGAGAAAGAGAGAATAATTTTGTACCAGAAAAAAAAAATGCAGCCATGATTCACTTAGAGATGCATTATACAGTCTACAGTCTGAATACTGTTCTGATGAGATATGGAAGAAATAATTACTATGGCTTACTTGACTGTAAAGTGTCTCTAATCCATAATTATTTAATCTGCATACCATAGTATCAATGTTACACTTTCATCACGCTCATGTATGTTTTGTACAGGGCTGCAAATAATCATTACTTCCATTATGGATTGCCAATTATTTATTTATAATACTAATTCATTTAATATTTTGTGTATTATGTTGTGTGGGAATTTGGAAACGGGAGATTCTGTTTATTCAATGTAGCATCAGAAGAAAAGAAAATCACCACTGTGTTTTTATATGTGAAACAGTATCAACTCATCACACTGTCTCTCCTATCATGTAGTGCCTTTTTTGTTTTTCCTGATGAATATAGGCTGGATGATGAATGAGGGCGTGCCTGTACTTTAGCGCACTGGCACCAAAACGGACGGATCATAAATCCAGAGGGTGCTCAAGGGCCAAGGGAATGATGTCAGATGCTGTTCACAGTAATTAATGATATCACAGGAGGCTGCTAAGCTGAAACCTAGCTGCCAGTCTACAGTAGTATGGAGGAAATTAAAGCAGCAACAATTAGTTGTTTAATCAATATCAGTTGACAGACAATCAATTTATCTTTTCATTCTATTTTCAAGCAAATACACTAAAAGAAAATGTGGTTTCAGCTTCTTAAACTTAAGAATGTTTTCATTTTCTTTGCTTTATAATATATCAAATTAAAAACATACATATATTTTGGGTGCTGGTCAGCAAATTAAAGAAAATAGTTGTCAGGTTAATTGCTAAACAACTACAAGAGGTTGGTTAAAAAAGAATCATGTATCAAATTATTGTATAGTGACAGAAACGTCTTTATACCAAATGGTGAATAGGGACAGTATTAACAGAATAACCCTATTTGCAGTTGTACTTCTCTACCAATCAGTCAAATGCATCAAATTTCTCGTCACATGACAATTTCTTGTCATGTGAAAGTGACATAGATGGACAAACAAGACAAAAACACAATGCAGAAAATGCAAAGCATAAAAATGACTTCATACCTGTGCAGACCTGTAGTCTTACACAGAGCAAATTCCAAACATTGTTTTTGACTCCTGAATTGTTTTTCCAACACTTTCAAGCCAGTGATACACTGTGGACTTCATTTTTGTACTGACTCACCCAAGTAAAGAGTTTGGTGAATTACAGATAACATGCCAGTTACGTCCGCACTGCTCCTTTAAACGGCTGAAACCTGGCTTTTAAGACAAAAGATCCTTTCTCTTATTGGCACCACTCTGCTCGCACATTCACAGGCAAGCACTTTGTATTTCCCTCACATTTCTCTAGCCAGTAGTCAGTTTTAGAGAGAGTGTGAGAAAGAGAAACAAGTGAGGGGGGGGGGGGTCCTAACCAACAGTGGTCTGTGAGAGACCGCATAACGTGATTAGATGACAAGAATCTTGAGAAAGAAGTCCTATTGTTCACAACCGTGTGAGAGACGAAGAGAGAGGCTGTTGTTCAAGACCATGTGACACGAGATCAGAGTACACACACACACACACACACACACACACACACACACACACACACACACACACACACACACACACACACACAC
>JAUYWH010000012.1:3960117-3979521 GCA_034779795.1 Ctenopoma multispine | reverse complement strand
ACACACACACACACACACACACACACACACACACACACACACACACACACACACACACACACACACACACACAGGAATGGCAACATGAGGCCTGCAGTCACACGAAGACACAGGCAAGACAGCTGGACATCACACTTGGCTCCTCGAAATAATTCACTGTACTCTACTCTACCTTCCATCTTTTAAAGAGAATACTGACACAATGACCAAAGCTTGCATGGATTAGTGCTGCAGAACCTGAAATAACCTATGACAGGAGTTTAACCTTTAGTCAGATTGTGGAACATGTTACATTTCATCTTGTAGATTTATTTCACCATTGTTTCAACTAATAAATTAATAAAGATAAATTGGACATAATAACTGGGACTTTTTTACAGCTAGTGCTATTTTTGCACTCAGAATCAACATGTCTGGCAAAAGTCACTTTTCCCATGAAGCCTCCTGCTTTATCTTTGCTGCAAAACACAACTTTCACTTCTAAGAGTTGAGGAAATAAACCATAAAAATATACAAGAAATGAAAAGATCAAAAATAAAAAAGACAGCTACGCTATTCCTAATTTCCCCATGGGTTGTGGTATAATGGTTTCTTCTAAAGACTTGGGTTCAGACCAGCCGGATCATACATCTACTGTCTGTTAATAATTCAGCTTTAATGGTCAATACAAACTGAGGCTGAGACCTGCAGAGAATACACCAGGGGCTTTACACTGCACTGCAGAGAGAAGGAAGGCCATAAAGATAAAAGGAGACAATGAAAGGGATGCGACAAGCAGTACTGAAGATAAAGGAGAAAAGGTGGAAAATGCAAATAGCATAAAATACAAAATAAGTGTAATAAGTGTCAGAATCAGTAAGTTTCTTAATTAAAGTAAATGCAAGAGGACACGGGCCATTGATTCCCACAAGTAAAGTTGGAGCCACTAATTTGTGCAGTGCAAAGGCTGAAAAACCAAATGCAAATGATGCAGACCCTCTTGAAACTGGAAGATAGTCATGATTTCATCTCAAAGATAAATAAATGGTTAAATGACTGAACATAACAGTGCAGCATGTTTCATTTTCTCGTCACAGTTTGCACAGATGGTACAGGAACATGAAACGTTTATGTTAATCTAAGAAGCTAGCAGTATAACTGGAACTCTGTTTTCCTCAAACATTAGACAGGGGGAGTCTGTCTTAGGGGGAGAAGGTTTCATGGAACCTGATGTTGGATTCACAGGTTTTCTTTCTGCGCCTCATCAGTAGCTGCCCTGTTTTACTGCAGCTATAAAGGCAGACACGGCGAGGCAGAGCTCTAATTTATGATTTCATCAATCTGCTCCAGCTAACAGGCTGAAAGACAGAGACATCCTCAACAGCAAAGCCGCAGTATCTTCTAAATATCTTTGCTTTAACACAGCCTAACAAATATCCCTGCTACAAAGGAAAGTGGTGGAAAGAAAAGCAGAAAGAGGAGAAAGATATGAGTGAAGCTGACAGCAGCAGCCATGCTTCCACTTGCAATGGCTGCTTGCAGCCTTTTCCCTGTACAAATCAAAGAGCTTCAGACTAGGAGAAATTGTAAGCACAGGATGTCTGCTTCTATTTCTATGTCTATTTCTCAAGACAGCCTAAAACATACACACCTCGCTACTCAGTAAAAAGCACAAACCTTGCTGTGTTTATGATGCTTTATGATGCTCTGTACAGACACAGATTTGCTGTATAAGGAAGAATAAATTATCATTAGTCAAATTAACATTGACATGTGTCTAAGCCAAAGAAGAAGCTCAACATATGCTGCACCACAGCAGAAACAGATTTATTTATGAGCTCAAAGTGTCCTAACTTTAATGAGACCTTGCAACATTCTTTGCTTTTATGCCAACAATCATTTAGCAGGGGTGAGTGAGTGAGCGACTAAGTGAGCTTTTTTTCCCCAAAGATGGACATCTTGTTTTGGAAGGAAACTCGTCCATTTACAGCAGGACATTAGCCATCAGTAAATGGATTACATTTGGAAGGCAACTTCCCCAACCAGACAGCTCTGTTGGGCAGGGCTTCCCAATGCACCACACACAAACACGCTGCAGCAACAGAGCAATCGACAGTCAGAGTTCTCTGCTGATGACGGACTTTTCTTCTTTTTCTAATCAACCACTCCACTTCTTCATCGTTCTGTTGTTCATGCTCCCCTCCCCGTTGCTGTCCGCAATAGTCTGACCTCAGCATCACACCCATCCATATTCTCACACACACACACACACACACACACACACTGTACACACACTGTACATCATGCAGTCCGTCTCTTATTGTCTCTCTTTTTCTAAGGCACATAGTACAAAAGATCTACAATATCTAGCAAAGGTGAGGACACGCGGGTCAATAATCATTTACATTTACAAACTATGGCGATTTAAGTACTGAGTCTTCAAGTTAATGGACAAACTTCATGATAGTTTGTCTTCTTTGTCATTGTACGTTTCTCTCCTGCCAATCTTCCTGAGACTGTTATCTTTTCAGTGAGTATGAATATACAAACTTCACTGTATTCATAGTGGAATCCATAAATGTCATCTCCCCTACACCATGATGGACTCCATCTTATATAAACATGTTTGTTTTGGTTTCATCTGACCACATATACCATAATTAATGAAGCTTCTTTTCATGTTCCTTGTCTAAGTTTAATTTTGAAGGTTATTGTAGTGTTATGATGTTTATGATCAGCCACTTAATGTCCACAGATGACCTGAAAAACCTCATCAAACACACATCATTGTTCTGAAGATGGCTACAACAACTTCTGTCACTGGTAATATGGCTCTAAAGCTGCATGTTATCTTATACTCAGTAGCTTTCCTTTGCACCTTCTCCCACCTTTGAGAAATCTAAATCCGTTATCTTGTTCAGCCAACACCTACTATGTGTAGGCCAAAGTGGGAAAGCTGTGCTGTTCACATGTTCTTTTACAACCTTGCTCGTGCAATTAGTCTTAAGCCTTCGAAAATGAGTTAGCTGATGCATAAGCCCCACCTTCCCTTTGATCACAGCCATTGGCAAAAAAAGTCCATCTGGTCATTTCACTAAAAACTAACTTTGATTCCATGTAAACCACTGGATAAAAAGTGTGTACAGGTGATGACTAGACTCACTTCTGCCAGGTGTCTAATGTGCACTGCAGCTTTAATTTCTTTTCCTCACACATCGGCATCTGATTGTGATCAACGTGGTCAAACACCACAGCACAGAGCACTTATCACCAAACCTGAAACATTCTAACATCTGGGAGTAAATCTTTGTCAAACTTTGATGGGATATAGTTTTCTTGTTGCATATGAAATTACTTCTCAGTTCCCTGCCTGTTGCTGGCAGCTTCCCTCATTTCAGCGCCTATAAAACTTGCCTAATGGAGCACTGCCTTCCAGCTACTGCCCTGCACCGCTCCCCAGTCTGTCTCTGTATCTGGACTCCTCACGGGAAATTTACTCCACTGCAGACAGACACAGGGAAAGACACACCCATGCAGTGAAGGGAAAGCGAGAAAGGGACAGGATCAGCATAACAGTGAGTGAACGAGTGAAAAATTTAAGTACGGGTCTGAGTAACAGTGGCATAAGAAATGAAAGAACATAAAGAGTTGCTGCAGAGAGACATAAAGAGGAGGAGGAGGAAGTGGTATATGAGTGATGAAGGATGGCAGAGTCAACTAGAAAAATCAAAGAATGCTCTGTTTCCTGCAGGGAAGCTCCCAGACTGCAGATCACACTGTTGCTGCAGTGGAGTGGAAGTGGGAATGCGTTTGTGCATGTTTGTGTCCACATCTGAAAGAAACTATTTCACTATATACAGCGTTTGCTCACTTAAACTATGCTGCAAGAGTGAAGGACTTATGTGAATAGTGACCATCGATCTACTAATTTAAAACGCTGAATTCGCATTTAGCCATTTAGTGGCCCATGCCTGATGGATGATATAGTTTCATTGCTTCTGTTGAGATAAATAGGTGTAGCTTCACTGTTTTCTAAAATAAAAAAATAGAATGGTTAATGGCAGCAGAGGCCATGATACCCTAACAAGGGTTAACAAGTAAATTCAACATCATATGTGCTACTTATAATAAGTCAACAAAAATGGCTAAGTGGTAGTTTTTGGGTCCTGCCCCCTGCCACAGTGAGCACACAAACACACAAAGCCACGTACTTACTTACAACCCTTGCAGGTGGTCAGGAAACACACGTACTGTATCTCCATCTCATTAAACAGTTAATTAGTATAAGCAAGTACTACAGTAAACTATATTGTGTACATTAGGTCTGTGCACAGAAAACAAACAACAGAAAGCACCAAACCAAAGTATTTCCACAGAAAACAGAGAAATATAGGCAAACAAAATTCAAAAAAATCTATATAAATTCCAATGATATATACTATTCCACCTATACCTATAGAGCTGGGCTTACAATACATAACCAACAAGCCTTCGTTAAAGAAACACTGCTGTCATTCTTAAAAACTATCTGAGTTTTGAATGGTCGTTTTCTCTGTTCCTACAGTTTCCTCTCTGCACTCTTTCGATGTGAATGAACGCGCAAGCTATATAGAAACTAAAACTAGTCTCACACAGGACTCCACATGCTGCTTATGCTACACTCCTGGTGCAGACACGGCATTGGGAAGATCTCTTTAGGATGTGTATGTATGTTAATGCTCACAAAATACACTGCAATCATGATACCATCTCATCAGCAAGTGGTTCCTGCAACCTCAACCATGAGCTTGCCATGATTATTCTGATTCTGATCTCCACATATTTGCATACTGAAATCTACTCACATTGCAGGCAGAATTGAAATAAGGAGAATGCTTATTCATAGAAAGCATAAATGCAAAGGCCTGTGATCAGATGTCATATGTTTGTGTGCGTCAGTTTGTTCTTGAATATCGTGTGCTGTGTGCACATGTGCGTGTGTGATCAATAAGTCCTTGGAGCAGCAGCAGCAGGTAATCAGAGTGATTTATCTGTCAGAAAATCAATCAGCAGCATATTGATCAGCTCAGAAAACACCTCCACACATAACAGCATGTGTGCGCACACAAACTACATTCACTGTATGTGTGGCAATCACGCTTCCACCAATACTTGTAGGACCTCAATTGTGTGCACACCGACATGTGCTGTGCTGTGTGTGAGCGCACTTGAGCAAAAACATGCCAGGGTGTATGCAAGCATCTATGCACGTGTAAGCGTGTGACTCAGCTGTATCTTTCGCCTTCCATTAGATTTCTCATGCATCTATAATGCAGCCCACATGCATCCAAATAGCTCCTCTACTGAGGGATGGAGAGCACGTTGTCCTCAATTCATTCAGCACTGCTGGTGTAGCAGAAGGAATAAAAAAAAATTTACAAGTGCACATACTGTACAAAACAGAGGAGGAAGGAGAGGGTATACTGTAACAAAACATTCACCTTCATATTGTCAATCTGATGTAATACACAGTCAGCATGGCTCATCTGCACAGAAGATGCAAAACCATTCCTGTTCAAAAACACCTCGTCTCCATCAGGTTTTAACATCAATAAATCATCGACACATTTAAGATGGTGTCAGAGGACAACAATTATTGGGAAGAGAGGAGGAGAAATTTTATGGGAAGCTGTCAGTGCAAAATGTCCAGAAGGACTGGAAGTGGCAACAGAAGCAACAATCAAGTCTTTTTAAACTTAATTTTAAACATCAGCACTAATAACAGCACAAAAGGAACCAGACAAAAAAAAAAAAAAACAGGGGAGATACAGATATCTTAATATTTTAATGGAGTCATCAATGGCTTTCACTTAGAACTCCCCCGTGGATGCTATTGTTGCCCAGTCTCTTTCTTATTGTTGAATCATGACCACTGACCTTAACTGAGGCAAGTGAGGCAGGACTCGAACATCCACTGTGCTGTCAACTGATATATCAAATCAACGGCTGCTCATCATTCTGTAAAATTTGTAATCACATTAGAGGGGAGACAGGGGATCATGTTTCCTATGCCATCTATTACAACTCCTTCTTCCTATCTCTCTCTTTCTGGAATAATGCATTCTGTTGTGCTGTGTTCATTATTCAGCCGACCCATCATCATGCATGGCTTTATGGGCACTGGGTGAATTTATGATAATTTATAGTTACCACAAAAGAGGAGGGTAGACAGGAGCAGGAAGAGGAGATAATGTGTCTGAGGCTGAATTTCTAACCTTCCACAAGCTGATGCTAAAAAAAACTACTGTGTTTATACCTTTGCTTTGGGACACAGGACAGTGAAAGACATTAGGATGAAATGTCTCTGTCCTGTGGAGTGTCTGTTTTCTGGGTTTTGTCTGTCTCGGGGCCACACCACAAGAGTATTCATTAACTTAATCAGAGTGCAGTTCTTTCATGCTTCTCCAAAACCATGTGTGGTGCATAGATGTGTTTCTGGCAGCTTCCCTTGTTATTTAAAGCTTGGTGAAAGCCAGGAAGGCAGAGCGCCATATGCCAAGTGACAGTAAAAATAAATAAAGCAGCTTTGAGGCAACAGATAAATATAAAATGCATGTCTGGTTATCTGTTTTGTGATGACAACTCCGTTCATCACTTCAGCAAAGCGAAACAGAACGTTTGATATTTGTTTCTTGAATTTCAAAGTCAAAAATCTAAACTGAACTATGAACTACCTTCATTCATTCCCCTACTTAGCTTCCTTATCTTACTCATAGTTATTCTCCCATCAAACTTCCGTCTTCGTTATGCGGAGGGAGTGTATGTGCATGGGGGGAAAAAAAGAGAGCAATCCCATTATTGACCATTAGAGTGAGTGTTAAAGACACTATATGGCACTTAATGTTTCTGCTTCCTGCTCTGTTCTACAGTAGATTAAGTAATGGTGGAGTGAATGAGGAGAGAAGTGACAGAAGACAGAGAGATAATCAGACGAGGTGCTAGACAGAAAAAACACCACCAGAAAAATGAGAAAATGGATTTAAATTTTTAAACCAAAATCATTTCTCTATTACACAGCAATTATAGAAGCAAAATCTGATGTCATTACACCAGACTTAGAGAGTTTATCCAGAAGAGGAATCAGCCAAACCATTCTGCTCATTTCTAACTGCTCACTTGCTCAGAATCGATGCTCATCTCACACCGATTCATCTTCTCCTCCCTCTTACCCTTCCTTCCCCCAATATCTCTCCATCATGTTGTCCACCTCCACCCCCTTCACTCTATTGTGCCCTTGGACACTTTGCTCGTCTTGCTCTGGTTTTCAAGCCTCGCTATCTTTCCCTCTACCTCCATCTCTTCACCTTAATAGTACAGTCGTCTTTTCCCAGCGGTTGAGTTTCCTTACGGTTTCTCTCCCTTTCCTCTTTCCACGCCTCTCTTTCATCGTATCCCTCTCTTGCTCACGTTCACTTTATCTGTCCATCTCTCCATCCGTTGTTATTTATTATTCATGAATCTGGTTCAGAGAGGAAAAACAGAATAAAGATGCATCTGCAGCTTCAAGAGGACCCACTTGATTGTGTGTGTCTGGCTACTGCTGGGATCTGCACTTGTGCAGTGAAGCAGTTTCAGGCTGATTTCTGCTGCTGTGCGCTAAGGCAGAACATTTGACGGAGTGAAAAACACAGTATGAATGTGAGGAGGAAACAGAATAGCGTGTCTATAGTAAAAACAATATTTCTTACACAACCACAACAGCTCAACTAAACTCCCCAACAAGAACATGAAGAGACATTTATACTTGACGTTTAGCACTTTTTACCACTGTGAAAGTTTCACCCAATATTAAATGTAAGTCAGATCTATATACTATAACGACTGTACCTGATTACATTTATTTGGTTAGATTATTTTAAAAATTATAAATATACTAAAAGTTATTATTTTATCTTAGGGTAAAAAGTGATATACATTTTCCTTAGACAGTATAAACCTTTAAACAATTCACTGTACCAGTGCTCACATCCTGCTGTGCCCAAGGCTGTCCCCTGTAATACAAACCGACACCCACTCACACACACACCCACACACAGACACACAAGTTTAACTACTTTAAATTCACTCTTACTCATAAAGCAACAAACTAAATCATATTGTCGGATTCAATTTGCATAGAGAGACCTGTTTAATCTATGATCAAGAACCACTTTATCTGCAGTGTGGATTAAGTTCGGCGGGAACCCTCCTTTAAAAAGTTTTTTAAATGTCAGCAATACTGATTAAAAGGCTGTAAAGCCAGGTTTTCTTTTTGGGTTAATGCAGTTTTAATTTGAATTAATGAATTTTGTCCAGCTGTCCACCTGCCAGCACGTTGCTTCTGTCCTGAAAATCCACCAGAGCATCACCCGCTTCATCAGACCTTTTAAGTATTGTGTCCACTCCTGAGGCTGTTTGAAGCGGCTTCAAAGGGGCTCCAATCATTTTTAATTCAGTTCATTCAGAGAACGAAATGAAAATGCTTTTCAGTGACTAAAAATAGTTTCGCAATGAGTGTCAGTAATAGCATAAACAAACCTTTGAAATACAACAAATACAATGTGATTTTCACTTCCACCCACATCAGTTGGTTCTTGCCAAAACCAATCCACTTCAAGTACTATACTGTAATATAATTATCTGGAAAAATAATGAATGAAAAAGGTTGCTACTTTATATTTTGATATTTCCTCAGGGCAGATGTGTGGTTGATAGATGTTAACATTATACACTGTCTGTTATACTGTAGAAGTTATCATAAGAACATTGAAAAACGCTACACATTCATGTAAAGAACGTCCGCGTCATTGGCCCATAACAACTTGTCTAACGTGCAGTTCTTACTTATTATTCATCAGGAGGTTTTCAGAGTGCTGAACCTGTTTTCATTTTCATCACAAAGTAGATGCTCACTGCCAAGTTTGTGTTCTTTTCTTGTATTAACACCAATGAATAAACAGATGGTCAAATTAGGGAAAGCAGACCTGGTAATTTTATATAACACTATCACACTTTAAGACTTCTCTGGATCCAACTCTCTATTAACTCCCACCAGATATTAGTGTAGGTGGGAAGGGAAGATGACCAATCGTGTTCAGGAGTCTCTCCTGGACATCTGACCTAGTTTTTCATTAAGTTATCCACCAGCACCAGCTGGTGAGAGTCCAGGTGTTTCTGGAGTCCTTCTTCACCACCTCACACTCAATAAGACCACATCTACATAAGTAGGACAGCGTATTTCTTACTACTTTGACTTCTTCTTTAAAAAAACACTGCATGTTATCTGCATGTCTTATCTATGCATGAATGGTAATTTTTTCAAATGGTGACCTGATTTTCATTTTAGAAGCACTAGCGCTGTGGCACTCACTGCAGAGAGAGTTTGGCTATGTGAAGGCACGGCTGGAAATCTATTCAGCCTTAATTTACTAAGAATAGAGATGAACAGAGGAAGACAGTGGAAGAAAGGTGGGGTGACTTGTGACATAATGTCGTAAGGCAGGGCTCTGTCGGCTGGGACTCCCATGATGCCTCTCGGTTTCTCCTAAACACACAGCTAACAGCTAGGTGAGGCAGCTGCTATAAATAGCTCTCGCTGCACCCACTACACCCCCTATGCTGCACGCAGAAACACACACATTCATGCATAAATGCATGTAGTGACACATGCATGCAAACAGCCGCTCTCATCCATAAACAAACACAGGTAGACACATACTCTACCACGCTGACACGCTTTCTCTCTCTTTCCCCTCTCTTTCCCCTCTCTTTAGCTCTCATTTGTGCTGCCTTTCTTCCCTCCATCTCCTCTTGGCAGCACTGCTCCTATTACTTATCATATGCTCTATAACAGATGGTGGATATGATAATTACCAAACAGACTAAACACTAAGCAAATGAAAAATTCTCAGTGAGCCCCTCTGTCTCTGTCACACATACGCTTTTGCCACCTTTGACAGTCTGACAACGGTCTCCAGAAGAGAAAAGGAAAAATCAGACTTGATTTCTGCAGGAGGTATCTTTGGAAATGTTATGGTAATAGCGGCATGCACACACTCTTACACACTTCCATGAGATTAAGATTAGCGATTCACGAGATAAAGATTAGTGATATGTACTGTAACATCCCTTCTATAATCACAGTTCAGCATCAACTCGCTCGCCCTGAGCACCCAAAGTAATTATAGTGCCAACAAATTTTAATGAATCCTTTCGCTACAATGAAATATTGCAATCAAAATCCAGTTTTGGTTCTTTATTACAAACCAGAATAATACATCCTTTCCTGGTCTCTTTTCCTGTCCTGGTTTTGCTTCCTCCTCTCATTTTCCTCCATCTTGCCTCACAAAATCCCCCCCCCCCCTCTTTTTCCCCCACTGTTATAAATGCCCTACTTTTTTCAAGTAATGTAATGGATGCAAATTGCAACACTGTGATTGAGAAATTACAAAAGTGTGTACATATGTACATGTAGTGCTTTTGATAATTAAACAGGAACCAAGTGAATTCATCATGAGACTGGTCACTACAGAAGTCAACTCCCAGGGAAGCAGTGAATTGATGTACAGATGTGATACTGGTAAACAGGCACTGCAGTTAGCCAGTGCTGAAGTTAGCCTTACGGAAAACGGTACACACATTTCAGTTAAGTTGGCTGAAACTGCTTCGTGTAAAAATATATGAATACTGTGATGAGTGTACGAGTGCACACGATACTGGGAAAGAGTCAACTGCCATCATATCTAATGACTCATTAAAATTGCATAGCAGAGAGCTTTAGTGCCGCTGGGGTATTTCTGAGTCCTTTCCATACAAAAGCACGAAAAAATCCTCTTCCTATCACTGTTTGCGTGGATTAAATAACCTATATTAGTTGATTTACAAACCTATCTGCATCTTCAAGACTGAAGACGCTCCGTATCACCTTTGCAATGTTAATGCCTCCTGACAGCACCGAGGTGTGAACCTGCCCCCAAACACACTATTCACATCTGCTCCTCTATTTGCTTTTATTTCTTCCTGTCCTTTTAAAAAAAATATAGAGAATTAAAGTCTTTGTCCTCCTCCCCAGCCTTGCGCCTCCGCTTTCAAGCACCCTACTTAACTCTTCTGAAGATGTATAACAATTGAGTCTATATTTCATAATAAAAAATAATGCCTAGTCTCCACTCCTATGTCTTTTGCTTTGTAATTTTAATGAAGCTCTCATGAAGCGGAGCAAACTGTCTGGAATGAAAGATGTTTTTTTTAATTGCTTCCATATGAACATATTTGATGTGACAGCTTTGGTTTTGGTTGAACAGACTGGTCACTAATACTCTCTGACCTCTCCCAAGCAATCAAGTTTCATATCAAAAGTGCAGCAAAGGTAACGCTCATCTTTTTATCCTTTTTCTCTCTAGATGTTTGCTTCCTTGCATCCTCTCCTCATTGCTTAATTCCTTTTTTATTCTGCTCCAGTTCATCTCTTACTCCTCTCCCACCCGCCCAATCCTCTCCACAGGTTGTATGGCTTTGTTTTACGATGACAGTAATAATTACTGTTTTGCGAGAGTGTGTGATCTCATCTCTTCTCCGCCCTGTTACCATGAAACACACAGGAGAGCAGGCCAGGGGTGAGGCGTGGTTCTGTGTGGTCCCTGGGTGCTTGTTTTGTCAAAGCTACCTCGCCTATAAATTCATTGCTATAATTCCTTCCATCCATAAACACACATTCATCTTAATACACACACACACAAACATTCAAGTGCACATTGCAGCACCTGACAAATGGGACCATGTACAGCAGAGAGCAAGAGAGCCAGCAGAGCACAGCAACAAAAAAACAAGGCAAACGTCTATTACTGCACTTTGTGAACGTGTGTGCGTGCGTGCGTGTGTGCGTGTGTGTGTGTAAATGGCAAATAAACACCACTAACACCCACACATACAGGAGGAAATCATCAATTACCTAACAGAAATAAGTTTTTGTACCAATGTGAATATGCATAATGCACCATCATTACCTGTAACTTCCATTTAAATTATGAATTTGTTTTGTAAATTTATACAATTAATGTGACTCTAGAAAACAGGGTGAGTTTTAGACATTTAAAACTGATCAACATAGGGGTGTTGCTTGTGGGAGGTGCAGTTGCTATTTGGCTATGAGTAACCCTGGTCCTCAAAAGCCACAGCCCTGCCATCCCTACATGTTCAGCCTCTGATTGGCTGACACCTGATAAGGCAGCTCTTGAGGACCATGGTTCATCTGCCCTGCTCCAAAATAAGCTGAAACTATTAAAACTAGGATATCTAACTTTGAAAGAGATAAGAGAGATAACAGCACTCATAGCAGTTTCTGCATGAGGCTTGCTCTTCTAACCAGTCAGAGAATTTCAATTATTTCTGCTTGGTTATCAAGTATCACAGTCTTCTCATCTACTGTAATTTAATAATACTAATACTTGAAGAGCAGAGCAGAAAAGGAAGGAGGAGAGCTATGCAGAGCGGAGTGAACTGATTTTGAGTCTCATGCTACTTGGACCTCAAATTACATATTGTAGCTTTAATCAATTCAATCACTGATAAATTTAATAATCAATAGAGTAAAGACAGTAAGCATCTGTTACAGTTAGCCCTGTTACCTTGAAAAAGCTGATTTTACATACATTTATATGAAATAAAGAATGAATAAATTTCCACAGACAAAAACATATACAACAGCACCCCACGCACAGAGACTGGAGAAAAAGAGGCTATATCAAAACTGGGTCAGGGCGTCAAGCTTTCTCTACCAGCTCTACATCTCCACTTATCCCCACTGAGCCAGAGTCTAACCATATTGCTATCTATCCTCTACACACAGCACCATCGAATAACACTCATTCCTCTCCCCCTCTGTTTTCTCTACCAACACGATCTTCTCAGTAAACGTATGTTTCCTGTTACTTGTAATTTTCGATCTCTTATCTGGGTTGTCTCCAGGGTTGATATCAAGAAATGACACTCAAATCTGATTTCGTCTGGGCTCACCCAGCCTCCAACAACCATTAAATTGTATTTTCTCATCCCCCTATGACCTCTTAACTCAGTTTACTGGCCTGCTACCAGGAATGAGAAGGGTTTTCCAAAAACACTACCCCTGAAGCCAGCTGCAGACTGAAAACTGTAGAAAGTATATGAATACGTACAAAACTGGTGACTGGAAATAATCATTTGGCTTTATTTGATAGTCTATAGTATTTAGCTTTATATTTATAGAGTACTGTCACTATAATTAAGGCAAAATTGACTTTGCAGAAGCGCTGACATTTGACATTGTGCAATGACATATTTTATACTGACATAATTCTGCATTGGTCTAAAAGAGTACAACTGGAGATGCATGTACTGTAGGGACCTGGGAGATGTTATCACTTACCAGCACTGTGGATCTTGACCCTTGGCTAAATTCAAAGATGTTTCTTAAATCTTATTTTATCCATGGTAAGATCGGTGATAACTAAGTTTGTTCATTCCAGGGAGGCAGTTGTAGAGTTCCTGGAAAGACAACAATGTTGTACAGTTACTGGGGTCTGACGTTTCTTTGTGCTCATGTTTTTTGTTATTAAGGTGTAACTTATTAATATTGCACACTGGGATTGGTTGCTAATCACCATTTAAATGAACCAGCTCTCAAGTGCAAAGTGCTGCATTCACATTCTGTTGAGGAGCGGTTAAGGATGCCTCACTTAAAAAAATTTAGTTGTGGAGGCTCAATATCCTCCATCATCACAATATACTGTAGAAAATTTCATGACACGACTGAGTAAACACTAACAAAAAGTACTTACAGGGAAGTAAAATTGCAGCTACTGAGTTACTTTCCTGCGTTGACATGAAGCCACAGTGGACTGTTGTTGTTGTTGTTGTTGGGGCCACTTGGCATAGTAATTACTGAGGGGAACCCCGAAGTACAAAGACCACAGGGAACAGGAGACAGACAAAGTGCATGAGAGTGCAGCCAGGATGACAAACGCTTCCTGTTGCTGCTGAACCCAGTCCCCTTCATAGAAATACACCACTTAGAATAGATCACACCTCTTCAGTAGAGGTGTAATAATGTGCAGCTACTATATTTTCTTTCACTCGTGTTATTTCATTTTCCATAACAGTCCTCTCTCCTGGTCCCAAATAAAAATATAATAGTATGTTTTATAGCTACTGTGTCTCTTGGGGGGTCATCAAATTTGTGCATGTTTATAATGACACATTTGAAAAAGCAAAATACTAAAACTAATATAGAAATAGTCCTAAATCCTAAATGCCCAAAAAAATTGCAGTGCAATATTTGTGAATGTCAAAATGATGTCATAAGTTTGTGAGCCTGTGATATGGATTAAATCTTCTATCTGAAAAGTTAATGTAAGGGTAAACTAGTCAGTGTGGACTGTATAAAATGAATTAATTAATAATACTGATAGGAAAACCATATGAAATACATTATTTCAGTAAAGCGGTACTGCTCATAGAGCTGAAACAATACTAAAAATTTCCTAATCAACCCAGAAAAATTGAGGGAATAGCCAAGCCAGAAATCCCTGAATGTTAAAAAGTCTCCATTATGTCTCTTATATATTCTGCTTCTCACCTCTATAAACAGATGACCTTTAGTGTTTACACGTTCAACTGTGCCAGTGTGGGTGAATCTTAATATTGAGGGAAAAAACATCTTTAACTTTAAACTTCTGTTTGAACAGAACTAACTAGAAATAGCTACTGGAATTATTCTGTGAGTTCTGTTTCTATGTTTTCCCTGCGCCTCTTCTTCTCCTGGCTTTGTGTCGAGTCCAATAACGACCACATTGTTGTGGTGCCACTAGCATCTCTGGTAGCTAAATGCTCGGTTTAGAGACACACACAAACACCCACAGGCCTGCAAAGCTTTCCACTGTAGCCAGGAGCAGGCTTGTAACTTTGTGTGTGTCAGAGGAGCTAGAGAGAGGACAGAGAGAGGTCATTTGCCAGAACTAGTTTGCTTGTTTGAAAACCATGCGTGTCTGGGGATGTGCATGTCCGCGTGTGGTACTGCCTGTGTCTAGCTGAACATAGTTGTGTGCGTGTGAGTGTGTGTATGTGAGAAACATGGAGAGAGCGAGTTACTTGGCCAAGGCAGTGGAAAATGTACGAGCCAGACGATGACGCTGGCAGAGTGGAGAAGAACAAACTTCCTGAAAACCTATTCAACACTCTCGACTAAAGACTCCACAAACCTTCTCTACCACTTTCTCTCTCCTCCTCTTTTCTCCCTGTCTTTCATTCGCTCCAGCTGAGACATTCTGTGTTTAACTCATTAGGGTTTGTACTGTACGGCAGTCAAATACTACTACTACTTGCTATTGATAGGAACCTACCTCTAATCGAGCGCTAACTTTGGATTATAAAGTTACACATTTGATATACTGTAGTTTTTACTAAGATACACTTAATGACAAAAGTAAAAAGGAGGGCACTGTGGCTCCTTTCCTCCTGAGCTGTCATAAAGATTACTATGCTCAGTCTGCAAAGACAAACTATTATACACATATAAACGAAACTAAATTTAAAAAACACACATGCACAAAACACGCATGCTTATCATTTATATCCTGCTATATTCACCCATACTTCTCAAACCAGACGCTCCCCCACTCACTCAGTCATTGTGTTGAGGCCTGCAGGAGGACAAACAAGGACACATACATCCCAAAGACACACACACACGAGAAACACATACGCATACTAGTTCAGGTAATTAACAGTCTGTAGATCTAAGCTTGCTTTAATCTAATCAAACCACCCAGCCTCAATTTCCCCCATGGGTTTACACAACACTTTATGAACACAAACATGGACGCTTTTCCTTTTCTGTCTTTCATCTGCTTCTCTCTCTTCCCCGACTCTCACTTCCTTCATCTCAGGTAACCACAGATTTGCCATGTTCCTTCTTTCCACATGTGTAATTTAACTCACACCTGTTTTTCAAAAGAATCCATAATGCAAACATCTATTTTTAACACATTTGTATTGTAATCACATTGTTATGTTCCTGTTGGGTGTAGTCAATTCGTCCTCTGCCTCTAACTGAACATTTTCTCCTTCAGCTTGTTTGTTCTTGATCATACAGTAAAAATTAACTAGAAAAGCAAAATGAAAAGGACTCAATTGGTAAAAATGAATAAATAAACAACTGCAAATAACAAAAAAAGTATCAGGCTTAGAATTCCTGCAGGTCAGTATTAATATGTAACAGAAACAGTATTTAAAATGCAGACATCATCATTGCAGAACTGTTTGAGTACAGCTCCGTACTCGAACAGAAAAAGGGGAAGCAACACGCAGGGCTGATGAAACATGCTCCACGGTTCAAGAGAGGGAAAACTTATTTAGTTTAAATTTGATGAACTTGACAACAAGCAGAGCTGCACAGTTTGTCTTGTCTGTTATCTCCTGAAGTATGAAAAAACAGCTTTTAAAACTTCAGAGAGATGTTAGGAACTCCATCCACATGTAGGCCTTTAGTGTTTTTGGCATATGAGACAAGTCAAGTTAATTAGCGCTCACTGTGGTGCAAAGTCAAACTCACGAAGCCACACTTTGAAAAGTCCAATTAAATTTCAGGGTTTTGTGAGTTTTGACAATGCACAAGTCTGTAGCAGGTTCCGGAGGCAAATATGTTTCATCTGTCCACTTTATCATACTTGAAATCATCTTTTTTCGAGCAGGCATGCTTACACCTGTATAACAATGAGAGAAACAGCAAGTGCTATAAGCTAGAGAGTTTCAACCCAAGCAGATCTAAGCCCTTATTCAGTCTTAGACTTTGTATTATTGCACTTACACAGCAGACAATTTTGTCATTAGACAGAGATTTTTCATGCTGCTGCCGTTCCAGTTTCTATTTCTACAGCGGTGACAGTGTGTATTCATCAGTAAAGTTTCAGCATGTTTGAGAGTTTGTATGTTGCACTGAGAGTAGACAGCTGCAAGAAATAACTTCTGCCTAAGGGCTACCTCCTGCCTTTGAGAGGGAGGGAGGGAGGGGGGGGGGAGAGGGAGAGGGGGGGAGAGGGAGAGAGAGAGAGCACTGTGGATGGAGAGGAGAAGGATGGAAAGACAGGAAACATTTCAGCGACTTGGTTTAGCCTTCAGGAGACTGTACTGAACAACACTAGAAATCTAACCACTGTGAAGCAAACACACACACACACAAACAGTGTCAAATGACTTCTTAGACAAATTTTCTGACTCATTGGATCCTTTTAGAAACGGCAAGCAGCAGTTAGAAGGATCTGCCTCTAGCCACAATGATAATGAGACTCATAAACTCATAAAACTCTATTTGTTGTCCAATGTCTTGTTCATTTGAGCTTCAGATAAGCTAGAAATTGTTTCCCTGAACAAGCAGGTTCCCAACTCGACCAAACTGATTTAATAAATGCGTCACGTTTGATACTTTGCAGTAGCTCATTTCTGCCATCTGTCATCTCACTTGTTCCACACACGGGACACGTATTCAGCTGTCATTAACAGCTTGAGAAAGAAGCCAATATGTGCATTGGGGTTTCTTTGGGACAAACATGCTATAAGGCATTTACATGGGTTAATATACTTGTAAATCTGCTCCATTCATTGCCTTTCAATGTGAAGTGGGATAGACAGCTACTTGCCATCTCAGCTAATTCTACAGAGCAGTTTACTGCTTTATGGCTGCACTGTCAGTATATTAGAGCAGTTCCAGCAGGCTTAATATGAGAATAAACAGGCCCACTGGAAATATGATTATTCTAACAATCCTGTGAACTCAGTATGTTCCTACCTTCTAGAGAACAAACAGTACATTATTAGTTCTGTTTAGGCACAAACAGTTCAGCATGAAATGTCAAAGCCTGTACAAATGACTCAGTCCAAAAGACAGCAGGCCACTAAAGTATTATCCCTATTTGTAACATGCAATGGCCTTAAAACCATAGGGTATTGATACCATGTAAGACCCTGAAATGATAGCATCAGTGATTAGTGGATTAATCAATAAGTTAATTGACAGAAAAGTAATTAAGTAATCGTAGTACAAACAGAAAACATCTGATGGTTCCAGCTTCTCTGAGGTGAAGGTGCATGATTACATGCACGACACAATCTGCTGACTGGTCACATGGGTGGTAATGGATGTGGTTCAATGATATCAAACTTAAAAGTACAGTTGGGATACATTTCCTCTTTATATGAGGACTCCACAATTCAGACTGGTCATAATCGCAATCTCTAAAACATCCCTACAACATTACAGCAGCTGGTTCCTGCAGGTCAGCTTATGATTTTTGTCTTATACAGCAGAGAGACAAAATATACAGAAAGTTAGAATAAAAAAAACATTTTTAATATTATGTAATGGTAGTTTGGACTAAAGATCACCCAAGAAGAGCTCCACAGATTTCTTGTATCAGTTTGCAAAAGCACAACAGGCACAAAAAGACAGTACAGACACAGGCACAGTTATATTTAAGCTTTTATGTCTGATGATATAATCATAAATTATCTTTTATAAGAGGGTTTTGCTTGACAAGGTCAACGAAGAGTTAGAATAAGGTACAGTACACACTGTATGACACTGAAGGATACTGAACTTTGAATTTGCCCTTTCCGTCTCTCTCTTTTCTTTTCTTGCTCATCTCGTTTTCTCTTCTCTGAGTCGGAAAGTTATCTGTACACGTGTAGCAAATTCTAAATGACCAACCAACCACCAAACCCACTATTAAAAAGGCCTCACTGCCAGCAGGGCTTTGCAGCTGAAACCAACATGAAATATTGCTGATGTTAATTCATAAAGGGACAAATCAGTGAAGCAGTGATTAGTACTGCACTTTACTAAAGGTGAGAGACAAATGTATGAGAAAAAAATAAATGAGAAAAGTGTATGAAAAAATGCACAAAAGCACAACTTGTTCTGAGGCCTGTGTAGAGTACACACTGTGCCCAGAACGAATGATCTGCCACAAACACCAAGCTGAGCTTTGGTGTTATACGTTTAGGTGACTGATCTAACATCAATGTTTTTATTCAGGTGAAAAAGAAGAGAAAAAGATAAAATGCTTTAAGGTTACAACCTTCATTTTCTGTCTCTGTCATACTCTCTCTTTCTCTCTCTCTCTCTCTCCATACGATGCTTACTCGCCAGCTTATATGACATCTGCCACCAAAAACTAACCCTCTTGGAAAAAAGCCTATCCACAGAGATGCAGCGGAGAGATGCGAGCTGAGTTAACATTGCATTGTCAGCACGCAAGCACATCCTCCATGAAGCACTGGGTTCACACGCACACGCACGCAGGCACACGCACGCAGGCACACGCACGCAGGCACACGCACGCAGGCACACGCACGCAGGCACACGCACGCAGGCACACG
>JAUYWH010000012.1:3945873-3960017 GCA_034779795.1 Ctenopoma multispine | reverse complement strand
CACGCACACGCACACACACACTAGAGATCAGAGTGCCAGAGCTGTCACTGGGGTTAGTTGGGAGACGTACGATATCTTGACAGAGCTGAAGTGTTCACTGACACAGAAACACACGCAACACACTGCGGAGCCTCACAGTCTGTCCCTGTCCCTCTGCGTGATCAAGAGTGTGTATATGTTTATGTTTAAAGGATGTGTGTGTGTGTGTCCTTTCTACGCGAATACGTCTGCCTTTATAGGAGCGTTCGGTAATACTTTAGATTAAGGCTTTAAGTGCGCTCCAAACCAGATGTATGCCTTACTTTAAACCACATTTCAACTAATTTAACCTTATATAATAAACCTTACATAATACTGTATATTTTTACATCTTTTGTTAACTGATGTGACACAAATAAGAAGCTGCCCTTAACTCTGTGTAAGAAAATAAGAAAATCCACTTTCTTTTCCATTTTTAGTTTGTAACCTGCTTGAGACACTTGGTTTTAGAGATCTTTTATTTTGCTATTTAATTCAACACATCCGGCAGTGATCAGACCTCAGCGTGGCAAGTGATATTGAACTTGATTGAGCTGACTAAGCAATCAGGAGCATATACTTTTCAGAGGACTGTATGTGTGTCGTAACGTGAACGTCCCCAGGTTGCTGTTCACTGTTCTGTGCTGTATTAAAGCATTATATAAAACAATCTGAACTGTTCTTATGTGGAACACGTGCCTTTCCTGTCCTGTCCTGCCCACTGTCACTAATCCATGGTGATTTTGAAAGCTATTTTATCCTTGTTGAACCCATAATGATGCATTTCTTTTACCTAAAAGAGCTTAACATGTTTGGAATAACGTACTGGGTAGTTTTTCTTGGCCAATGCAGAAATAAAACCTTCCACAGCTATAACTTAATTCCTACATCTCACTAATAATTTAATTACCTGACATAAATGTTCTTCTTCACTTTATTTGAGCTTACCTTATCTTATGTCTTCAGTAGTGTCATCAAATGGTAGTTTCTGCAATGTTAAGGTAAAGCACACAAAGTGAAAATGTCTGTCTTAAGATAATTATAGTTCTTATATAGTAAAATAGTTGTGCAAATATCAAACTCATATTACACTACTGCATTACTGTAACTACACCAGTGTGTTCATTCTGTGAAAAGAGTTTGGAAAGGATGTAACTTATATTTACACTAAACTGTAATGTGAGAATAAAATTTCACTCAAAATTACACCACTACATTTTCACAATAAAATACAAGAGCTTTTAACTAATTAACTACTACTCAACAATATTTTACAACTGTTTTATATATTTTATTATAAATTAGCTCTGCCCCCATTGCTACAACACTTAAATAATTACATTTGATTGTATCAGTATCATTAATCCAGTAACAAGCTACTTCACACTCACTGGCCACTTTATTAGGTACACCTGTACAATGAGGTGCAATTCAAAACAGCAGCTCCTACTTTTACAGGTTATATTTTCTCAGCTATGTTGTGGTCAACCTTTTTACATAAATGTACATTTTGCATCTCTAATTAAGTGGCATTTAAATAAACGTTTGCCTTGAGTTACGACTTTTACGTTTACGTTAAGTCATCATTCCCGCCATGCGGTTAATTGAAACATGTGTAAGCTAGCCTTTATTTTTTTTTACCTGTCAGCACTCACACACCTAAAACACTAGCAAGCTCACCTTTTCTCCTGAAAACAATTTCATCTTGTTTCTTGTTTTGTTATAAGTTTTATACCAATTTTTTTAACTCTAGTTCTGCGTGAAAACATCTCTCATTAGCATCATCCTGCGCAATTAGCGACGTCGTCAACACCTGCGCACGTACAGACGAAACCATTTGCTTCTCACAAAGAGGGGTGTGTGTGTGTGTGTGTGACGGTATGGGACTTTCCAACACTTTTATGGGTGGAAATGAAGCTTATTCATTGCTGATATTAGTGATATTTTAGTTGTGTTCCTTTTATGTTATGTATTTCTGAATAGCAAGGGAGAAGCATAAAATAAAACTAGTTTTTTGATGTTTTCTCCTGTAATTGTTTTAAATTGCCTGTATTAAATGAAGAAGAAATTGCACAGTTAAAAGTCTGAAAGCCATTTATGTGGGGATTTCAGACCCAATGAGCTGATTCCTTTGTTATTTCTCTGCAGTACATAGCTCAACATGTATCTCAGTGTGTGCATTTTAAAGGTAGGAGGATGCTGAGTTGTTGACTTTTTACTCTTCTTAAAGTCTGTGTGCATGACAAGACTCAGCAAGCAGTGCGTGGGAGAAGAGAGACCACATACAGAAGCTGCTTGAATCTCCTAGTTTTAAGGGTAATGGATATTTGATTAGACATCCCGGTCCCTCTTGGTAAACTCAAACGCACTAAAGCCTTGAACAACTCAAAGACACGGCTGCTTTTGCAAAGTTTATATAAGGTTAGAAATGAAGGGGTGAAGTCATGTTTACCTTTGATTTCAATCCTGCAAACTGTATGAGGAAGGTTAATTGTGTTTTTTTCTGAAATAAAAAGAGTCAACTACAGATGATTTAGTATTATTTTTATATGTGTTTTTTTTTCTCCTAAGCAAAACTTTTGACCTAAGATTCTTTTGAATCTGCTGTTGGCTGTAAATTATTTCATACTCAAAAATAAGGGAAATGATGGCTTTGAGGTGTCACCAAACGCTGACGTGCTCTTACAAAGTGGTTTATATACTGCTACATTAAGCACATGCTGTATCTACAGCAGGAATGACAGCAACTGGCTGACTGATAAGAGCTTCCCTTGTTCTGCCGATGAAAAAGCCTGCTCACGCTTTGACCCAGTCAACCACCCACTAAGATGGCAGCATGGATTTGACGCTGGCATTTAGAGGGAGATAATGACTATCATTCATGTATTACTTTGAAGCACAAATGGTCAACTCCTTTGCCCATTAATAGATAAAATGCTGCACATGAACAAGTTAAGCGTTTACAGTTTATTATTTTTTTGAGATGATATAGCCCCACTGGCTGCAGGGAACAATCTACTCTTATCAGATGAAGTTTCTCTGAGTTGAGTTTATTTGACAAGGCGCGCTGATCACAAACAACAATTAACCAGTAGGTATTTAGAGTCAAGCAAGATTTAATCATCTTGTATTTATTGAATAAAAATTTAATCAAGTATTTAACAGAAAAAGAAAAAAAAAACACTAGAAGTGCATCAAGAATGTTTTGGATACAAAGTTTGAACGCAGACGGAAACAGCGGTGGAAGAACGTAAGGAATCATTTACTTAAGGAAAAAGTAACCACACCACAAGTAAAAGTCCTATATTCAAAGTGTTACTTAAGTAAATGTACAGAAGTATTAGATTAAAAATACCTGATGTAAAGAGATTAAAACATAGTATGGCTCATTTTGCATCAGTGAATATGATATGATTTGATTATAATTATTGATGCTTTTCTGCGTTCATCACTTTAATGTTGCGGCTGGTAGCGAAGCAGCTTAATACCTTAAATGTTGTTTTGGATCGAATCAGTAAGATTTTAATGACTTCACATCCTGCTGAGTGGTTTATGACTTTCACACCAGGGGTCAATGAAGTCTTATGATTACAGCGTATTTACTTGTATTATTAATCAGATTCTGAAAAGTAACAACTATAGTTATCATACTTTTACTCCACTATGTGTGATATGTGACTCTGAAGTTTAGTTTGGTTGAAGTATAAAGTAGCAGAAAATGGAAATACTCCAGTAGGAATCTTGTAAACTTTGACTTAAGTAAATCTACTTAGTTACTTTCCACCACTGATTCAATTTAAACAGTATTTCTACATTAAGATTTTTGTTTTAATACCTTGCATGTACGTTGCTGTAGAGAGACGTGACTTAAGGTTTTCCTGTGGAGTTACCAGTGCTTTTTTTGAGAAACGGCGCAAGAGAATATTAAACATAAACAATCCATAATCCTGCGTATTTGTGCAGAATTGTTTAATTAAGACTAAGCATGGAATTTCCTATACTTAACTCTAATTAGGGTCATCCCACATGTTGAGAACAAAGGGAGGGAAACGAACATGAGGATTTACTGTATCTGTTTATTACTGTGCTATTAACCAGAGGCAATCCATAGCTCCTATTCCTATATCCAATGGATCATTTCAGTGGTCACATTACTATGAGAGTTGTCTTCATACACGTTAATAAAAAGTATTTTTACTATTAACATGAAAAGGCAAAACAATCAGAAAAAAAAATACAATTTTGTAATGAGTGTATGGCTCGTTATCTTTGTAAACATAAGCTCTGCCACGGTGGTGTGTCGAGAAGGAGGCAAAGCGTAACAGAAAAATACAATACAATGTTGGTATACTCAAGTATGTCAAATCCTACATGACATCATTTGAGAGACTTTAAAAAGGAAAAGCCAATAATAAGGCAAATAATACGATCCATTGAGTTATGAACACAACAAATGAGCACAGGAAACTTCTGTGGGACCTGACTCGAGCGCATTTTTATTGAACGTTTATGTGTTAAAAACATGTATAAAATTGGTCCTGTTTCAGAAACAAGGCACGCATAGTCATGTCAATGTTCAGTGTTCATATCATTACTAGCATTATCATTTATCAACATCATCATCAGCACGTTCCATCTCAGTATTTGTCTAATAGTAGTATCAAGCATTCCCTAATATAAAAACACGTTCCAATTTTTTTTTTTTTTCCACAGAGGTTAAAATTTTATTCCGAGCAGCAAGACAATATTCATGCAAAGACGGGAGTGGAGGAGAAGATGCGAGCTGACTGGACTGATGGGCCTTTAATAGTAGGTCTCCCGTTCCACCCAACCTGAAACACAAAGACAGAGAAATAAACAGGATTTAAAGGGAGATTCTTTGATATATTGGATAATTCAGATTTATTTAAAAGCATGCAAACAAGACTGGAAGATAATAAATAAGACGAGCAAGAGAGAGGAATGAGACCTATGTTTCTCCACTACAACCCAAGCTTAAAAGTGGTCTCTAAGACACACAGAGGTGGAGAGAACACAAAGAGAGTGGAAATGGAGAAAGAGGCATATGTGCAGAAAAACAAGCATGCAGAAGATGGAGAAAAAAATAATAAACATGGATTCTGGGCTCACCTCCCGGGCTGCGTCTGAGGATCAGCTTACGAATTTCATCATAGATAAAGATGAGCAGGGAGTAGGGGAAGGCGCAGAACCACCAGTTGGGCCTGGAAAAAACACACACACACAAAAAGAGATGAGAAACTGAACAAGAGCCCCAGGCCAGGATGATCAACATGTGGTAGGTGGTTTAAGCACGACTACAGAGTCAACTAGATATGTACATGGCTTCCTGGTGGATTGTGAGGCGAGTTTTTGTGCTTTGCTCACTTGAGAGGATACATCCTGAGGGCGACGTCCATGCCTGGGCAGTAAGACAGGAAGGCGGCCAGAGCGGTTTCCTCAAACAGCCCAAAGATCAGGATTTTGTTCCTGAAACACACACACACACACAATTTAATTTAGACATTCTTAAAAAATAGAATAAGCAGTCCTAATAAAACAGGACTGCTGGGCTTCAATGACTATCAGCTTAGTTTAAGGATTCACAATTTCTGCACTCTGAAATACTTTTTACACAGTTTATTTTGTATATTATATTCAGAGCTCTGTATAAACACAGAGGTTAGGAGTCTTTCTTAGAAATGCACCAGAGCTAGTACAATGCGGAAAAGAAAGCATGACAGAGACGGCAGCTGTTTGTGGGTGTGTTTCCACTCACTTCATGCCCTGTTGGAAGACAGAGTTCCTCCTGGTCTTACAGATGATCAGATCAGCCCATTGTACGATGACGATGCTGGCGAAGAAGGCCGTGTGGCACGTGAACTCCACGATCTTCCTCTGCTCGTAAGTCTGACAGACAACACGTAATTCAGAGGTTACACCAGGTGGTGACAGCCACAGTTTAACCATTATTAGTGGCTTGTCCAGTAAGAGTTACTTACCCACTGCTGCCCATAGCTGTCCTCCAGGTCATTAACGTATTTATTATCCCAAGACACTCGGATGCCCAGCAGGGTGGCGGGCAGAAAGCCATTTTCAGCCAGAATCACAAAGTAGGTGAAGAAACCTGCCAGAGCCTGGATCATACCTGCAGGAAAAGAGATGTGATCGGATGAAGACATTGAGTTAAGATGTGACAACAAACTGCATTACAGTGAATCACAGAATTGAACCTGAAACTGTGTAACTATTTGAGCAATGGTTGAAAGCCATTTGGACAGAATGAATGAATAAATGTAGTTCCATGTTGAATTTGAGAATAAACTAGAGATCAGTAAATTATCAACTAAAAAAATAGACTTGTGGTCTTTGAGAAAAAATAATATCAATGATGAGGCAGTAAATCTGATTAGTCTTTGGGAGACTAAACCATGTGTCACTGCATGAATAAATTAAATAAATGAGATTAGGGTGTCTCTGAGAAATCACGGGCTTAATAAAAATAAAAATGATTTAATGAGTTAATTCAATTTAAAAATTGTAAGGCGATTAATCAACTTTAGGGATACAACTGATTATTGTAGGTGCAGGATGTAATACATGAGCGTAATTAGGAGAAGTACTATAGTAGAGATAGTTCCTAAATCCAAACTTTAAAAAAAAAATTTGAAAGTTTTTTTTGAATGGTGTTCCCTTGTGAAGTATCACTTTGAGATGCTACAGACAATGTCTCAACTAAAGTACTATCCTTTCAACTCACAGGAATGAACATCTAGGCCAAAAGATTGTTTGCTTGTTTTTCCCGCTCTTATAAGGAAGTTTGTGAAATTCACAAGGCTTGAAACCTATTCTTGGCTTCATTACCGAAGAGGGGAAAATCAAAAGCCAGCGGCATCGCTCTGTCATCACTCGAACACAAACTCACACACTCTGTTCCTCTATCTGCTCTATCAGTACATGCCTATTTCTGGTGCATGCCACTCTTCCACTTATCTTGGACCACCCAGATACTGAGGTGCCTTTCTAGAAAAATCTATGACAGAACCATGTTTAGCAAACTCTTAGTTCTGATATCTTTTCATTCAACAGTAAAGATTTATTTGAAATAAAGGCTGTGGGTTTACCGATTTGTCCGTAGGCTATACTGATGAGCCTCTCATTCACCAGTTTATCTGTTTTGGGGTTTCTGGGCTGTCTTTTCATGATGTCGCTTTCAGCTGCTTCATACGCCAGGGAGATGGCAGGGACCTGGGAGACAGAACGCAACACTAATCAATGAACAAACCTACAGAATAGCTTCAAAACCTATAATCAGAAATTTAAAAGTGATTTGCGATATTGGTAACATTTTTGCTAAATAGTGAAACTGAAATATGTTATGTCTTCACCATGTCAGTTCCCAGGTCGATACAGAGGATGGTGACAGTTCCCAGAGGCAGAGGGATGTTTGCGATAATGAAGAGGAGGAAGGGAGTGATCTCAGGGATGTTACTGGTCAGAGTGTAGGCGATGGACTTTTTCAAGTTGTCAAAGATCAGACGGCCTGATGGAAATATGACAAACACATAGTCATTGTTTTCACGATTGTGACCCTCCAGTAAAAGAAGAACAAACTCATGCAGATATTAAAACTGAAGTGTTATTCAGCTCGAGAAGTGATTAAGTACAATCTCTTACCTTCTTCCACTCCAGTAACAATTGAGGCAAAGTTGTCATCCAGCAGGATCATATCAGCGGCCTGCTTGGAAACGTCAGATCCAGCGATTCCCATAGCAACTCCAATGTCGGCCTTCTTCAGAGCTGGAGAGTCGTTCACGCCATCACCTGTCACAGCCACGATGGCTCCCTTCAGAGAGTAAAGAGGAATGTGTTGAAGGTGATGTTAAGGCTTATGATTGAAAGTTAAAGTTATCAGGAAAGGCGGGAACCATTAAGGGAAATGCAATAGTATCCTTTGCAGAAAATAAGTTGAGAAAGTCACACTGGATAAAGCATTTTACAGAAATGAAGGATCTAATAATGTCAAATTTTCTGAGCACAATAAATGCACTTTTTATTTGCGTGTGTATTTAAGCATCCTTGCTTTCTAGTGACATTTCCATTTTCCTAAGTTGCACTGCTTGACACAGAACAAATTCCTCTTGTGTGGGGAAAAACATTTTTTTCTAAGACTTAAGGGCATTTCTGTTTTATATGACACTTTAGAAAACAAAGAGAAAAGTGAATAAGCATCAGCAGTGTAAGTAAATTGTTGTGACCCATGATCAAGCAACAAATAAACTAATAAAAAAAGAATTCCTTAGTCCACACAAGCTTTAAAAGTGATTAACTCATGAATATTCATGTGTGTGGGCAAGCTCACAGCTTGTTATGTTTGTCATGTTATGTTTGATTATTCTACCGACTTACTCATCACAAAGAAATTAGTGAATAGGATATCAAATATTCACTCATGCATTTACATAATAGATGCAGTCACATGCTGTGTTTGACAAACTGTAAAATTTGAGTATAAACATTTCAACACCTTCAGTCGCTCACAAAAACACACATTTTCAATTGTTTTGTTTCTACCTGTCTCTGGCAGCCCTCCACAATGATCAGTTTCTGCTGTGGGGAGGTTCTGGCAAAAACAATCTCGGTGTGGTATTTGAGGATGTCATCAAGCTGCTCTGAGGTCAAATCCTTCAGGTCACCACCGTGGACAACACAGGCCTTGGCATCTCTAGAGGGAGTATGGAGCCATTAGATCTTTTTAACTCAGTGGGACCAGCTGACCCGTTTAGACATTTTTCTACAGATCCAGTTGATGCATTACAGAATGTTGAAATTTAACCTAGTCATGATGGTTAAAACACAGAAATGTACATTACACCAATGTTAAAATTGTAACACTAGAAAAAATATTAAGTGTTACAGACATAAACTACACAAAATGGGACCCAGAATGTGACCTTGAGGTACTCCACATGAGTTTTGTTGTTCTTTCTGTACGTATGCCATCAGTACCTTGGGTTGACTTCATTGATTGGGATGTTCAGACGTGCTGCGATGTCCTCAACAGTCTCATTGCCTTCTGAGATGATACCCACACCCTTAGCAATGGCCTTAGCTGTGATTGGATGATCACCAGTTACCATGATTACCTAAGAGAAGGCACATTAGTGCTGATGAGTTCAGATAAGCAACATCATTTATACAGTCAAAACATAAATGCATGGGGCATGTTTAAAAGGAACAAAACAAAGTGAAAGAGTCTGGTTTATGTGAACAAAAAAATGTCCCATTTTCATACCTTGATTCCAGCGCTCCTGCATTTGCCAACAGCATCAGGCACAGCGGCACGAGGAGGATCAATCATGGACATGAGGCCCACGAAGCAAAGGTTCTCAGTGGGGAAGTTCACCTCTTCAGTGTCAAAAGTAAAGTCCTCTGGGAACTGGTCATCAGGCAGGTTGAAATGACAGAAACCTGGATTGAACACAAGACAAGAAGGATGAGGTCATTGAAGTACTAAAGTGTTTTCTTGTCATCTGAGTTTTAGCTCAGCTCACTAATTTACTCATTTAATTTCTAGCAACCGTTCATCCTTACCCAGTACTCGCTCTCCCAGACCTCCCAGTTCCAAGTAGGCATTCTGGAAAGCATCTTTCATTTCATCGTCCAGAGGCTGCTCTTTGCCCTGGATCAAAATCGTGGAGCAGCGGTCCAAAATCCTCTCTGGGGCACCTTTCATCACCAGCAGGTGTTTGGACTCTCCTAAGGAATTCTTGTGAATGGAAAGCTAAGAGCACATAAGAAAAAGTACAAGTGGTTAGTTTTCAACCTAAACTACCCTCATAAAATGGAAGTTATTGTAAATTGTAATTACTGTAAAATAACTAAAATTTCATTAAAATTAAAACATGATAATGGGCTAATAAAAATGTTGGCTTATAGTGAAATAAAAACACATATGTCCATTTATTAATTAGCTAAAACTTCAAATGTTCCTAAAGGCCAAAACAATTTATTCTAAGGCTGAGGTTCTTCCAAAGGTCTTTTGCCAGTTTCACCATTACAATCTTGATTTACTGTCAACACAAGGAGGCAATAACATGACATTTAATATTTCAGTAAGCACATGACATTTCCAAGCAATTAAAAAGAATTTCTGGAAATTAGTATTTCCTGCAGAGCCATCTGAACACAGTGAAACAAACCAGCATGTTTCCATAGCCTAATGATGAGGAAATGATAAATTTCCATACCTGGTACTTGTTGGTGGAGTTGAATGGGATCTCAGCAATTTTGGGGGTTTTCTCTCTCATCTCCTGAACTGATCCACAGCAAAGCTCAATACATTTTAGCAGAGCTGACTCAGAGGCGTCACCAGCCACATCTCTCTGTCAGATAATATGAAGAGGGAGGAACATTAATTACAGACACAATGGTGTATACTTTCTCAGTTCTGCCCTCTTTTTACTCTTGTAATACTGAGTGACGGAAAAATAATGAGCGGTTGCAGAGCATGACTAGTATTTCAAACCATGATGCCAGCCATACATATACAGGTGATATATATTTGATTTGATTTGAACCACACAGTAATGTAAAGACTGCTGAGGTTACAGCACAAAAACATTGCAGTGAGTTTTAACAGTCTGGTTAAGGACCATCAAAACAAGTCTAGTGACTCATGGTCAATGACTAGAAGTTGTTTCAGTCAACAGATTGCTGTGGAAGGTTCTTACACTACCAGACCACTGGAAAAACAAATATAGATACCTGATGCTTAGACACACTTTGCAAAATAATGTTATCCACATTTCAGAAAAGGACAAAATGAGTAACAACCACAGTACTATTATGATTTATGTTTTTATACAAGAAATAATGTGCTGTTTTGTTCTTTATAATGAACACTCTGAATAAGCATCATTCATGAAGTACCCTTGAACACATGTAAGGAGAAGGAAAGCTGAGTGCAAACAATGACAACAATACCCTGTAATACACTGTAAAACAACTGAATTTAGTGCATGAACAGTACAAGGCTTCTTACACTAACTAAAAACCTAGACAAAACAAACAAGTTTCCTTGTCGAACAATGGATAAAAAAAAAAAGAATGTAAAAATGTGTTTAGCTCTAGAAGCTAATCATTTGTCTAATAACGTTACACAATCCAAGTGAAAAACCTTTGTTGTTCTCTCAGAAGGTTTAATATTTGACTTTGAGTAAAAGGAAAAATGGAAACAGCTATACAAAAAAGTATAGACCCACCTTTAGGATGGGAAGACTGTGCTGCTCAGCCAGGAAAACAGCACGGTTGCAAAGTCCAGCAATTCTGGCCAGAGCAGCCCAGGTGGCCGAGCTCCTGTCAAAGGAGGTACCGCTCTGGTTCTCAGTGGTATCAGCTTCATGGATCTGGTTGTCAAACCACATGTGAGCCACTGTCATCCTGTTTTGGGTCAGGGTGCCGGTCTTATCCGAGCAGATGGTTGAAGTTGAGCCCAGCGTCTCAACAGCTTCCAAGTTCTTCACCAGGCAGTTCTTCTTGGCCATACGCTTAGCAGTCAGAGTCAGACACACCTGGGATGGGATGGCATGGGTTAGTTGAGAGCTGATGAATCACTCTTAATCCATTAGTAGACTTTTAACACATAAGAAACATCAGGACTCACAGTCACAGTAGCCAGGAGACCTTCTGGAACGTTGGCGACAATGATACCGATGAGGAAGATGACGGCCTCCAGCCAGGAGTATCCAAGGATAAGTGAGAGGATAAAGAAGGAGACACCAAGGAAGACGGCCACACCTGTGATGATGTGGATGAAGTGCTCAATTTCGATGGAGATGGGGGTGCGTCCAACCTCGAGTCCAGAGGCTAGTGTGGCGATACGACCCATGACTGTGCGATCTCCAGTGCTGATCACGATACCACGGGCAGTTCCTGTAGCAAAGACAACATTCACATACACACTGTCGGAAATCACAGATAAAATGTAGTTCTGTCTCTGAAAGGCTTTGATGGATGCAGTTATAACACCTTCAACACAGTTGGTGGAGAAGAAAGCAATGTTCCTGGTCTCCAGTGGGTTTTCATTGGAGAAGTCTGGAGTACGAGTCTGGGGCTCTGATTCACCAGTCAGGGAGGAGTTGTCCACCTGAGAAATGAGACATCAACTGTGACTGATGGAAAACAAGAAATCAATGTAGCTAGATCTGCCTTAGGAAAGAAAAAGTGTAAAAAAGAAGTGTGTTAAACTCTTCTCTCTCTCTCTCCTTCTCTTAAAACAGTTAAAACAGGGAGTTTGATGAAATGGCATGCTATGGGTTCATACTGTAAAAACAGCTAAATTATGCAAAGGCAGGCGACAAGACGTAACAATGAGTCTGAAAAGTGATGGACAAGTATGGGGATAACTGGGTGTTTTTAGTTCAAGGGGCTAAATGCCTTGCAGACAGTTTTCTGTCACCACAGTAAGACAACTGCTGCTACCTAAGGCATGAGACCATTTAATAAAACAATGATCTCAAAGGAAACAAAAAGGGCACGATAGTGCTTCAAGCTCTACTTCAGGCACACTGCACTGTCTGATAATGATATTATCAGATAATGATAATAAATGTTGGAAATATGAAAGAAAAGGTGCCTGACAGTTTGAAATGCATATTAAAGCATAACTGGCCACATCTTACAGTACTGTGGGGTTCTGATTTCAAAAAGAAGTGCACATCACAAACTTCAAGAGGTTCAAGGTACTGATGTACAGAGAAGCAGCAGACTAAATTACAAAACCTTAAAAGCACTCCTTTAATGTTTCAAGAGACGCCTGGTTTTCCTTGACAATAGCTTGTCTAGTGAGTACCCACCTTGCAGCCGTGAGCAGAGATGATTCTCAGATCAGCAGGGATCCTGTCGCCACCTTTCACCTCCACTAAATCACCAACCACCACGTCCTCTGCGTTGAGGCTCTTCTTCTCACCGTCACGGACAACCAGGGCTTGCTACGTGACAAGACATCACAGAGACCGACATCAATGTAAGACACGCTTTCTTTTTGTCTGTTTCCATTGCCTCCACTTGCACAACCTGCATGCAAAGCACAACCTTTTCATAACAATGACGATGATTTTCATTATTAACCTCTAAATTATTCAACAGCGCTATTAAGATTTAATGTCAAGAGGACACTGTTGTTTTTGTATGGCAAAGTAGATGAGACCTGCAATTAACATATTACAATTAAGCTCACGCTCACTAAGTAAAAATACTGACTTTAGTGTAGTGTTACTGTAGTTTTCCCCCCTCATATTTTATGATGTTAGTACCGTCTATTCATTTCTCACTATCTAGAAAACCGACAGCGTGAAGCAAATAAAGAAAATAAGAAAATAAACAAAAAAATTTATAAAGATTAAAATATGAGGGGTACCTGTGGGACCAGGTTCTTGAATGAGTCCATGATCTTGGAGCTCTTGGCCTCTTGATAGTAGGAGAAGCAACCAGTGATGATGACGACAGCAGAAAGCACAACACCAAGGTACAACTGTAAAGATTTAAGAGGTTTAAGTTTTAGACTTCGAGTAACAATAAAGACAAGTCATAAAACACAAGTAAATTTGATTTATTCTTTCATTGCTCAACCTCCAAAAAAAATAAAAATAAAAGAGATACTTGTCCTTGGATGACTCATTAGTGGCTGAGCCATCGATGTCACATCAATACATTACATAAATATATACACAAGACCTTTTCTTACATTATCATTGGCTGGTTCCTCCTCCATTGCAGCCTGGATACCATAGGCCAGGAAACAGAGGATGGCACCAGTCCACAGAAGCATGGAGAAACCGCCAAACATCTGGATGAAAACAAAACAGGAGTGAGCTCTTGTCTGAAATTTAGCTATTTACCTTCTCACTTTATGGCAACTTATAAACTCCGAAAGTAAGAATCTATTTAACTTTCAACTCTGACGCTAAAAACCTTGAATGACATCAGTTTTAACAACTGTACGTGAACTGTCTGATTATTATTTTCGTGACAGTGATGATCCTGTACAGACTTTTACTTTACTTTACTTTAGTTCATTTGGCAGACGCTTTTATCCAAAGCGACTTACAAGGAGACACAAGCAAATT
>JAUYWH010000012.1:3902222-3945773 GCA_034779795.1 Ctenopoma multispine | reverse complement strand
AAATACACTTGACTGGGAACGGAGACCCCGTGAAGAGGGAATTTTCAGTCTTCTCTCGTTGGCGGACCTGAGTGAGCATGCAGGACATTACAGACAGATAATGTGCGACTTAAAACAAAGCTAATGTTACCTGTTTGCAGAATTTGACCCACTCTGGGGTGGTGGGAGGAGGAGTGAGGGCATTTGGCCCATCACGGGCCAGAATCTCAGCAGCCTTCGCACTAGTCAAACCCTGAGATGAGTAAAAAATATAGGTTCAGGTACAGAGGATAAAGGTTAACAGAACATAACAGAACATGGGTCAAACAACCAATAGCTGATCATCAGATTTTAAACACATATCTAACTAACCACACATGTAGACACAAAATCACAGACACACATTCAAGTCTAGTGGGAGCTGTAGGTGCTACTAGTTGCCTAGCAACACAACATCAACAGAAAAGCAAAAGCATTTCCTTCATCAGCAGGTACTGGAAGAAAGAAAACCGAGGAAAGAGGAAGAAGAGAATGAAAGAAGTGAAGGACAGTAAAGGAAAGGAAGAGGCAAATAGAATCATGTGAAATTAGGGCATAGGGGTTTCTGCGGGGAATAAATTATTCACGAGTGCTACATACGCATGCATGTACACACACACACACACACGCTTGGAGCTCGGAGACCACAGTTTACAGGCACTGATTAACTATTCTCCTTGATCTTTCCTGCATGACCAAGAGCACATTTGCATGAGGAGAGAGGGCTAGCTGAGTGTGATTTAATGGGGGTGGGGGGTTGGAAGCATGTCAAGCAAGACAGTAGACTATCGAGCTTCAAACATACGACATGTGGTGTCGTATGTTTTGTGACCAAAACCTTCAGGTGCATACTGTACCACCTAACTGCAAAGCTCTCTCTTTCTCTCTCACTGTGCATTGTTGGTCTTTGGACTGTCACTTTTCTGAATTGGCTATATTGGCTTTAAAAGGTGTTCAAACTCCCAATCATTTACAAAAAGGTACATGGTCATTGTTCACTGTATTTTCATTTTTAAAATGATTTCGGCAATAAATTCAATTTATGCCAGATAAAGTTTAGCTTCACATTTTCCACTTCGCTTTCTTGCGAAGAGCAGGACTAAAAGATGCCACTGAGCTCGAGCCAGCTAGCTTTGCGCTAAAGATGGAATCTTTGGAAGATCATCTCTAACTAATTAGAACTAACTGTTTATATATTGTTTTTATGTCTGATTTGTTCTCAGCCTAAAGTGTACAGCGCTTTGACATTTCACAGGAGGCTATGTGACATAACAAGTCCAGTTAGTCACTGCCAAGAAACAGTCTAGCACATAGCTCCTTGTGAAAAGGTCAAAAAGTTTTCCATTTCAGTTTTAGTACAAAATAATCAAATAGGATATGATTTTATAGGTACTCAGACACAGCCAGCATTACGTATTTGTATTTAGGAGCAGCCCCAAGGCATTTCCTACCACACATCTTACCAAAATAAAATAATAATAAGAGGAAAATATGAAAGTTAAGACTGAGATAGCAGCATTTTTCCCACCGAGCCCCAGCTAGGTTACTGAGCACTGTGATAAAGTAGCTACACGAACCGTGTGGGAAAGACGACTTTGGACTGTTGCATTAAAGCAAGAATTTCAGCAATAAACAAATTAAGAAATTAGAAAAGAAAAAAAAAACAAAAACTAATCTCCATCCTTCCTCTCTTTGTCTCCATCTCCTTTTCCCTGCAATCTTCTCCCTCCTCCTCCTCCTCCTCTCCCACTCTCTTGAACGCTCTTTGTGTATTAAATCCCAGGAGAGCTGAGCCTGTAGTGGCTGATGACACCCTCAGTGACTGCTCTGTTGTGATGTGAGAGAAGATCTCTTCCCACTTTAAACAAAGTCTTCTGTTTAATTCATCTAAGCCCCATTAATCATTCATCAACTGAATGTCAGCTGCCAGAATGAAGAGAAAAATGGCAGTTAGTGGCAAACAGCAGCCAGTACGCTGCTGATATTTGATATTTATTTGATCTCCATGATAAACGAAGACACTTTGATAGAAATACTCTTTTGAAAATTACATTATGATGCCAGACAAAACTGACTGCCAAAATTACATGTCAGTGTGACTTTTCAAATTGCACAAGAGACACATTTAAGGTGTGACACAAAAACAGACACACACACACCCGTCTCTAGACACACTGCAGCACAATTTCATCTGTATCTCACTCACGTTGGTGAGATCCGTTCCATATTTGCGATTGAGCTCATCCAGGGTCAGCTTGTGATCATCCTGCCAAGGACACAGAGAAAAGACAGTGACATTAGTCTAGTGTTTATGCCTCTGTGTGTGTGTGTGTGTGTGTGTGTGTGTGTGTGTGTGTGTGTGTGTGTTCGTGTGTTCAATATGCCAAAAGCCACTGACATTTACAGTGCATTGTGTGTTGACCTTTCATTACATTGTGAACACTAGAAAGAAATAAAGGACAGGTAGACAGTGACAAAAGGGGAAAAAAATGGAAGGAAGTTAAGTACTTTTATGGCTTTATATATGTAAAATGTTGTACAAACAAATCTTTAAAAAGGTCTTTAAATTTTGTGTTTTAATGTGTGTAGTTGTACATGAGAGGGAGTGGGTAAGGAGAGATACATGTAGAATAAGCACAGATACAATACTGAGGCTGGGATGGTCTAACTGGAATATACTGGAAGCAGGAGACCGAGAAAATCCTGAGGTCAAAGAACAAAGAGAAAAATGAAGGTGAAGTTCAGACACTCACCATGTCCACTTCCTTCTTCAGTTCATCCATATCCTTTTCTTTTTTCTTTCCCTTCCCCTTCTTCTTGCCCCCTTGCTCCGAGGTTGCAGCCAGTTCATACTGCTCACGTCCTTCCTGGAAACATTAGAGAGAGGGAAAGGACAAATTAACTTAAGAAAATAATAAAACAGAACAGATTCACCATTTCAGTAATCTCACAACACATCATTCATCCATCTCAAACTAGCGTACTGTTATTACAGCGTTGGCTCATTTGATGATATCAGTGTTGAGCAAAACTGCCTTCAGCAGACATGCATGCTGGACAGCTGGGGCAAAACGTAGGCAGTGGAAGTACAACAGGTTCTTTCTGCCGAAGCAAGAAGATGGTTGAAGAACGTGCTTTATTTGTTGCAACATTATTCACAACACTTAGAACCCCAGTATGTCTGATGTCATAACATTTATGAAACATTAAATACTAAATAAGTAAGTATATACTTGACAGTCAACTTTTCTGCATGGTGGCGACCAGAAGTGATCATCCATAAGTAACACGCTGGCTACTGCTGAGGTGTATATGGTGCAACGTGAGCATGTCTGATGGCTGATGACTCAAAATGCCAGAAGACATTTTGTCAGACTGCATCTTTGTGAGACTTCATGTGGGTCAATGCACTTAAAAGCAGATATAAAACAAGACTAAACACAGCTCAGCTTTAAGCTGAGAAGACCGTGGCCTAAATCGAGAAGACAAACTGACACAAACTTTAACAGACAGTCCACGAAAAATAACAAAAGTCACCTCCGAGTTGTCGCATACAGTTAAGTTGTGACACCAGAGTCCCCATCAGACAGAGATGGAGTGAAAAGAGTCTTGGATCGTGGTTTTATCTTCCCCGTGCCATCTGCCACTGCAAACAGACCTCCATGGGGAACCACTTTTTTGGGACTTGGAAAGTTTTCAAAGGCTTTTTGCTGTGAAATCAGCTTTTTTTTTATAAACTATTTTCCATCTGTTTTAGTCAAACTTCAACAATCAGACTCCAACTCTACTCCCTATTTGTGTAGGTGTGTACTACTGGACATTCCTCCAGTAATCCATGTACAACAGAAGCCCAAGATATTAACATTCAGCTCCACTGGTGAACTCTTTCAGACTTACGATGACTACAGGTTTCCACAAAGCAGCTGACGTAAGAACAATCTACAGACACTCACCAACTGAAATAAAACCTTAAGAGATCGCTGAGGCACAAGTGTGACATTTTGACTGTCTTGACATCGAAAATGAAACCTAAGGGAGGAGCTAGTGTCATGTGGTTTTTGAGCAGTGAGATAAGCACATGGTGAGACAGATTAGGCTGCTGGGTGAAACACATTTCACTTGTTTAAAACACCCACATTTGAAATAAAGGGTGTCACTGTCTCAGGGTGAAATACACAGAGCTTTATTCATTCACCAACAGCTTTCCTAAACATAACCTCAGCAATAAGTACTTCAGCCAAACACGGAGTGGAACAATAAACCATTTACTGATAATAACACACAGGAACATTTTGTTGATTTTAACACTGACTGTGACGAAAGTTCTGTTGCGCTAGGGAAGAAAATATTTTTCATCAGATCTAGATCTCACAGAAACACACACACACCCAACACAAATTAAAGTTGGGAGTTTAAAAATAAAAAATAAAAAACACTTCAGGTACAGAAATGTCCTAAATTTGTCACTTGACATCCCCTATCACACGATCAGTTCTGGCACTTCGGCTCAGAGTGACAGCCAGCCTCACCTCTGTCCTCTTTCTCTGTGCCGTCTCCTCCACAGACATCCCCTCTCATTATCAGCAGTCACTCTGTAGCTGACAGAGCAACAAAAGCCCGAGCAAAGATTGTGTCTCCTAGACGGCTGTAAGCCAGAGGGTGTGCGAGACAGTGACAGAGAGTAGGTGAGATAGAGGGGGGGGGAGTAACACAGAGACAAAAGAGGACTGGGTAGAAGAAGCAATGCTGAAGTGTAATTTAAAAAGCCCGAAAGAGACAACAATTCAGCTCGAGCAGTGCTGAATCACGCACTGGATATGACAGTAAAACATATAATAATGGAAATCGCTCTAGTAGATTTCCATCATCGCTTACCCAACACGAACGTCCATCTCCATCCCGCCTGCTGTTCTGCAGCAGATATACTTATGGTCATCCAAATGTCATTCACAATATATTTTTTCTGTATTGTATTATTAAACTTGTGGATTTTTGCATCAATGTGATCAAGAACCTTGATTTTGTGGGGTTAAAATCAACCAAAAAAACACTTCGATCAGAGCTCTTTAGCCCAAATTCAAATGTCTCAACAGCGGAGGCAGTTTTGCAAATACTGACATTAGATATATACTCAATATGTATGTACAAGGAGCAGCAATAAGAGTATCATTTACCAGGTGAAACATGTTTCTTGGTGTGTGCTCATCACAAAGAGGGATAGAAACTTGAACCCGTTTGTGTTTCAGGCAGGTAACAGGAGATCGCAACACTAGAAGCAAACAACACTAGAAGCAAACATCGATCAGCGGTTAAGGCACATCTATAATTCAGCACAGTACAGGGATCAGAGGTGTTAGCATGTTATCAGAGAGGGGGGGGGGGGGAGTCGAAAGACCAAGTGACTACTAATGAGCTATTTGTCTGCATGCAGCACCACAGTCTGCAGCAGCCATTTTGAAAACTCTTAAGAAGGTGATATTCTAGTTGATCCACACTGGAATGACCAAATACAGACATCCTGCACACAGACCCAGTCATGGAAATATGCTAACCAATGTTGGTTTTCTACTGCATTAGCCTTTTAAAGTTTCCCAGGGATTCACCAGAGCAGAGTGTGTGATCCAAGCACATGTTGTTATTGTTGCTCAAGCCCCCTGGCCAGCTAAGCTGGGAAAACACTGAGCATGGTTCTGGATCACTGCTGCCAGATCTTAGCCTCTGGACCCCTGCGGGCCCCCAGGGTCCATCTGGCTTAAGGCACGTAATTCAGAAACAGCAGCCCAGAGTCTGAAGTTGAAAGGAAGACTTGTTTCCAAAGGCCATGACGAGTACTGGTGGTTTGTTTGCGTGTGTATTTGACATTTCCTTGAAAAGAATTGAAAACTCAGCTTACCTGGCTGAGCTGTCTCAGCCCAACTGGGATTTATTTTCTGTCTCTATTTTTAGTGTCTCAGACCCTGTTTCGGGTTGACTACTTTCTCCTTACTTCAAGAGACAATGAAATCTTTTTTTTTTTGCCCCCCTCTTCCCCCCTCAGTGCACTTTATTCAATCCATCCTATAGAAGATGCACTGAGTGATAATCAGTAGTGATTGTGTGCTGAAGTGTGATTATACTTTGACAGCCTTGCATTTGAAGCTGATCCATTTTTCTAAAATACAAACACAAGCAGTACTAACAAGCTTTGCAGACAAGTTTAATTAAAATATTTTCGTGTAATATAGCAGTCTAAGAACCAATTAGGCTGCATTTTCAACCAGACAACCACTTTACAGCAGATGACAATGAAGCTATTTAAAAACTCTTTCATTTTTCTGAATTTGGCTCCACACTCTTTTTTTTTTGCTTACAAAATTGGTGCAAGTAAAGTCCCAACAACCAAACTTGATAAACATTTTCTGCATTCTGTTGTTAAACTTCTAATTTCTTATTCATTCAATACCATACCTGTGTGTGTGTGGGAAAATACCTTTGAACAGGATGGTATCACTCAACAAACAAGACCATGACAAATCAACTTCTTGCGGTCTTGTTAGTGAAAGAGAGATTGCGTTACACCTGCACGTGTAGAGAAACCTGTCGTCTGACTCCCACTGTACAGAAAGGAGTACATCCAGGCTGCACCTATACACCAGAGACACTGAAAGATTAAGTCACACTTGTTTCCATAATTTATTTAATTTTCTTATTTTGCTCTCTCAGTAGACAAGGAAGTAAACCCTAACGCTGAGTCATAGCATTCAGGGTCATTAATAGCACCCAACCAGCTATGGTGATGTTCGGATGGGAGTGAGGAGGAGAGGCGTATATTGATCAAAGCAGTGGGAGTGAACAAAGGGAAGAAAGGTGAGAAGAGGGTGTAAAAAAAAGCAGAATAAATGCTCTTGAGCAAGGAGATGACAGAAGCGGAGAAAAAAAAAAACTGTCATGTCCATGCACAGAAGCCTACCGGACACAGAACAATGTCCCTTTGTGCTCCTTCTATAAAATCGGCATCCGATGCACAAACAAAAGGCTGAGAAGTCTTTTCATGTGACTATAAAAGACCACAGACGTGCGGGCTGCTTTATCCACCAGTAACGCTGACCAACACCATATTTTCTTCACATTGCCTGGAGTGCAACCAACAATAAAGAAAAAAAAAAACATTTGTTTGTAAGACACCTTCGACAGGATACAGCTAAATCTGATCGCACTCAGATTACAGACTGAAATGCCTCGTTCACTGACGTCAAGCTCCAGTCAATGTGCTCTCTCCTAACACAGAGCTTCATTCAGCTCAAGTATGCGAAGGGAAAAGTTACAAACTGAATGAAAGTTAAAGACGTTTCAGAACGTCCCAATGAAAACAGGAAAGTAGAAGACAGTGCAAGTCCTTTTCATAGACTGGACGGTATAAACGAGTCTCTCTGAATAGGAATGAACTCCACCCCGTCGAAAAAATAAATAACCAAACATTTCTTGAGGCCTCTCTCTCCCCCCCCCCATTCCTCCCTTTCCACCCCCCTCGCCTGCAAGAGCGAGATCTTAAAAGCTCGAACATACATCAGAAGAGAGCATTTGGTCGAGCGGTCATATATTTTAAAGTGCACAGTTGTTACAGGCGGACTTGAATTCCTATGAATAGTCCGTCCGAGTGCCAGGGTGTTTTGCCAGATACACAAGCTGTTCATTCAACTGTGCCGACACACACACACACACACACACACACACACACACACACACAAAGTCCTGGGACGTTGCCCGGTTGCTACCAGCAACTATTGCCACACCTCTTGAGATATGTGTCAATGGACAGAGTCACATGTTGTAGGACCCCCCCATCTCTCTTTCTCCCTCCTTCTTCCCATGTCCCCTCTCTTCTCTTCCATTTTTCTCCCTTCCTCTTTTGTTCTTTCACTTCCTCCGACAACTGAAAAGAAAGTTTGTTTAATTTACACAGGGTCATGTTTAACACTCGCTTCACGTCCTGTGCAACGTTCAGCTTTCTCCATGAGGAACAAAAGCCAGTGAATGAATGAATCAATGGCTTTTTTTTCCTCCTCCCTTTTTGGAAACTTTTGTGGGCACCTTTCTGCTGCCAGCCTGACACACAAGACCACTGAAATGAAAAATCTACAAACTGCCTCCACCTTCAAGAAAGTCATTAGTAAAAAATCAATCTACAGGGATTTATTGAGGGGCATCGTGTGAATGTGGCACCAAACTGCAAACTACTGACAGCCACATCTTGATATTGCTTTCGGGGTTGTCATGAATCAAGATCCTAACATTTGTAGTAAACTTAACTGAAATCATATTTATTGCTGTTCCTGTATTATAGCACCCTGCTGGCTTACATTAAACTTAAAATTTAATTTCACAAATAGCAATATGATGAAAATATCTGCTAAGTTAAATATAAATTAAGGTGTAAGCAAAGATCTTATATCTTTTCCCACACAGGCAAATGTCTCATTTTGCACAGGGACTCTTCGTGAAAATTTGTCCTCTGTATGACAAATAAAAGTCACTTAAGAGCTCAACAGGCAACCTGGAGTTGCTCTGGACTAGAATGAATGAACCAGTAAATCAATGGCTGTTTCCCTTTTCAGGCCTCAGCCCCACCTCCACGACATTAACAAGCCAATCCACCATAGCTGCAGGTTGCACCATTTCCTCAGAGGGAAAAGCTGAGCGCGCCACGCATATTTGTGTCAAATATTCAAACTTCCAGTGATTTCATGTTGACATGAACAATACCCAGTACAGCACTGATCTGGATTGTGACATCGTGAATTCCAATTGGACTGTGTGATGTTTTTTTATGCAGGAGATGCGTGGATGGAGGCAGAACATTGTACTCCGAAGTTTGTTATTTTTAAGGCGAATGTTCCACTTTTTCAGCGCAACAGGCTTGCAGGGAAAGTTCAAAGTGCTGCTCACAGAAAAACAAATCGCGCGGCTCAAGCTGCTTAGCCAAACAGAGGCGAAGAGAGAGCAGGCTGGCATGTGAAAGAATTGGAGTAAGAGGGGGAGAGAAAGGGGAGGGAGGGAGCCAGATAGGAAAGGGAAGGAATGAGGGACAGAAAAGAGCAAAAACAGCAATAAGATTTAAGATTTAAAAACGAGGCAGACGGAAAAGGAGCACCAAAGATGGCGAGAGTGTGAAAAAGAGAAAAAGAAGGCGGGAGGGAGCACGCTATGTTCTGTCACAACAAGGGGTGGCGTGTGACAAAAGCCCCGGTTAATGCGCAATGACTGCCAAGCGGAAAGAATGTTAAATCCTCAGAGAGGGAGAGAGAGACAGAGGGAGAGGGACAGAGAGAAGGACAACAGGTACAGAGAGAGAACAAGAGGGAAGCAGACTGTAAAGAACGGATGTGAAAGTGAAGCCGGGGTGCCCCTCCGGCTGAGATTAAGAGTGGCTAAGGGCTGACATGTTGGGTCAGTTGACAGTGGGAAGACGAGTGTGGAAAATAACCAGCAGAGCTTCAGAATCTGAAACTCGATATCAGCTGAGCATTGTCATATCCCACCGCTCACGAGACGGTTGTTCTTTTGGGGAAACTTGCTGTTTCCCAGCCAGATAAACGTGTCGATCTAGTGAGCAAAAGCCTTTAATGTAACATACATTTAAACTGTGGGACAAACAAGCAAAACGCATGAATGAGTTGTACTTGAAATCCCACTTACTGGTTTAATCTCCCATAAGAGGATCAAAATATACACTCTCCCTGTCCCGTAACTCTTTAAAGGACAGAATGAAGTGAACTCAAAATCGCTGCCACCCTAATAAGTCAGACAGTTAACGAGAAAAAACACACATAAGGTTGAGTCAGCTAAGATGATTCAATATTTATCTGGATTCCCCTCCTGTCGGTCTCCTGTGAGTTTGACAGCTGCCGCCCAGTTCCTGCTCTGTGTCGCTGCCCAGTTACCCGCTCAGTGGAGACTACAATTAGGACAGGTGATGCATTATTGGGTTTATGTATCTATTTTTTGTCAGTTTTTGTCACACTGTCGACAAGCTCTACGCTTAAACATTCCTTAAAAGTAGAAAACAGAGATAAGACGCAGCTTAAGTTACCCGTCGCCCTTTCCAAATGATCATAAATACTGAGCTTTGTGTTACACTTTAGAAATGTATCCGTTTCCAGCCCCACCCCAGCCTCTTTTCTCCCTCCTCTCCATCATGACAGGGAGCCAAGTTGCTCAATGGTGGCTATGCGGCAACTGGTGCCTCCTGGCTACCTCCTTTTATATCATCCCCCACCTCCCTCTTTGGAGCAATCAATCCTCATCTTGCTCTTCTCAGCTCACTTGCTTTTTGTCTGTTTATTGCACTGTGCTGAGGATGTGATGAGAAAACACTGAAAAGCGTGACAGGGGCAGCAAAAGGGTAATCTCACATTAGCAATGAGCAGAAGCTGTGTGACCAAAACAAGAGGGGCAAACTAGAATAAAATACCCATCACTGTGAGGCTCTTCTTGTACCTATGCTCCCTCTGGCTGCCCTGGTTCTTCTCCATTACCACAGAATAACTTTTCATCCTTCCTCTCCTCCCCCTCCACCTCTCTCTTCACACCAGGAAAGCTCTGTAGTGGCGATTATCTCTTCCAAGTCTAGCTATTCGTCTGTGCCAGCAATGAACGCGGAGGAGAGGAGATGCAGTGGGGAAGTGGAGGGAGGTTGGATGGGGGCAGGGCATGGCTTTCATCACATATGGGAGAGGGAAAAAAAGAAAAAACACAACAGCAGCAGCCAAGAAGCTGAGAGAGGGGAAAGCAAGCTAAGATTTCCAAGACCGTAAACGAGTGTCATGGAGAAAAACGAGGAAGGAAGAGAGAGACTGAATGAGCCCCTCTGCTTCACATCTCCCGCCAGATCTCGCAGGCTATCTTTGTCTCCATTTTGCTCTCTCCATCCACCTCTCCATTCCTCCATTCGCAAAGCTGAACCTATAATGAGAGTTTCTATTGTGCAGCATTGCAGGGTGTGGTGACTACTGATATTTGATACAACAGGGTTCAATTCCATCCCTCACAATCAGAATATAGCATTTGTGTTAACTTAATGGTTACTTCAACCATTCTTCTTTTGAGATCAAAATGTCACAATCCCAGTGGAAATTTTTTCACCAAACACAAGAAAAATTACTTATGATCTGATCTAAATGCTAAATAGTTGGTGCAATATGTATACAACAATGTGAAATCATCATTTTGTGTGCTGTCTCACAATGTGTGGATTTTACTACCTGCACATCTGCATCGCACAGGAACAGCAGCCACACTGTGTCTGTCCGTGCTCCGTCTTAAAAAAAATATTTAAGAAAAGGTGTGCAGATGTGACTTAAGATACGTTTAATATAATTGGTCACAGTTCTCCAAATCTCCCAGCAGAGGAAAAAAAAAAAAACAGAAAAAGAAAAATGGGTTGGACTTTTAATGCAACCCTCCCACTGCTAAGACATAATACCCACAATACACAGCTGTTTGTCAAAGTGCTGCAATAAAATAGCAAACTAACTAAATGTTTCTGCCTGAAGGGTGATATGAAAGTTACTTCACGTAGCTGTTAATTATCTAAAACGCACATATTTGGCTATTTAACTTCTATTTTTGACTTAAAGTAGGCTAAAACAGAGCGTGAAATAACCCCTCGCAGTTATGTTCTCAGTTCAAACGGGTCATTTCTACAGCTGCTACGTCGCAGCTAACGCTGTCACCCAGTTAAAGAGGAAAAATAGCTAAAAGTTTGACAGCCCGGGGAGTCGGAGAACATCCCGTTATGTAACCGGACACCGAGCCGTTTGAAGGCGCTCACAAGCATCTCTGTGAGCGACGGAAACCTATTTGTGAGGCGCTACCCCCCCTCCTCCTCCGTGTGTGTCTGAATTTAAATCTGAATAAATGAAAGGGGGTCTTGTTCTGGGTGCACCGAAACACGGAAGTCCTCGTTGTGCCGTGAAGCAGCAGCATTTTGACAGAAAAAGACGAGGCTCGTCTTAGCACATGTGATTCTCCACACACACACACACACACACAGTGACACCATCGATTTAGCTATAACCACTTGTTTGAATGATGAGCTTTAAAATCCAGCATTATGAGCGACGTTAGCATCAAACAATGACAACATTTATACTCACTCCTCTTCCCATGGTTGCGATTAAGATGTGGACTTCTTCCCACTTCAAGTAGAGACTGAGAAACAAAAATCCACTTTAAAATTATGTACAGTAAAAAAAATATTAAAATAAAATAAAAGTCCTGGACGTGTCCGTTATTATTTTTTTTATGTGTTTTTTTTTATGTTTCTTGCTTCAGCACGTGTCACTCTTCCAGAACACACATCCGAGCTCGCGAGCCGCCACGGCAGACCCTCCAATACTTATAGACGGCGTTTCTTCCATTGTGACGTCGACGCCGTTCGCTATGGTAACCCCACGGATGGGGGCGGGGCGTCCTTCATTATTGGGCCTTTTTTTCTTTTCTCCCTTTTTTTTTTTTTTTTTTAGCAGCACACACAAAGCACACGTCATTACCACGGATGGATACTAACATACAGATAGAAATCAAACCAAATATTGCAGTATTACAATAAAATGCAACGATTACAACTGTGAAATAAAATAAAAAGTGTGAGAGAAATATTTTTTTCACACATGCACACTGTCAGAAAACGTGGACGTACTGCATGACCCCTGGATGTGATATGACTGTTAAATATTCTTCTCTACAGCTAGAGGATGATGACAGCTAACCCTGCCTCACACTGACACATACACATTCTCCAGATTCATCTACACCTCACCTTGCTTAACAGCTGGGTTTCACAGACACCTCCTTTCTCCTGCTGCTTTGACAAGGTCGCTGCATGCTGATAGTGGGCAGCCAACTTCTGAACCCTTTTGCCTCTACATCCAGAGCTGCAAAAGCAGATTTGTTAATGCAACGCGGTCATGGTTATATTACATACACACTCCTTGTAGATGCACAGCAGCAGTTGCGTTTCAACACCTTAAGCGTATGTGTAAATCTTTTATACCCAAATATCTCTGCTAGTTCCATATTATGTATAGACACCCTTTAGCTCTGGGGCCCCTTGAAAGTATGTCCCCCTAGCTAGTGGAGCCCATGTCTATTGTTTCCACCAACATATTTCATTCACCACTGTTACTGGGCTCCAAATATGTGCAACTCTAAGTCCCTGCTTGCTGCAGGATGCTCCCTGACCCCACATCTCCCTGCAGAGTTGGAAGGTGTGTGTGTGTGTGTGTGTGGGGGGGGGTGAGGCTTTCCATGCAGGGACAACATTTATTACAATGCTGCAGCCATGCTAGCATGTTTAGCTGTACTATACCTTAGCAGCAGCACCCTTATGGCCATTTGCATCTGTTCCATGAGCTCTTAAACCCTTTCATCCCACAATACAAATGAGAGATTAAGTCTTTCATCCCTGGATATTAGCCTGAAACCAGAACCATTCAGTCACTTGTCGTAGTATGTGCAGACAGAGAAAGGAATTCAGCCCATAATGCATTGTGTAGACCTCAGCAGTGACTCAAATGTTCTATATGTCTAAGGTGAAACTGTAATAAGAAAACAGTTTCTAATTTCCTCATTTTGCTAAATGTAACAAATTTCTTGCATTGCATGGAAGCATTAACCAGCTCTATCGGCAGACTGCGATGGATTACGTTTTGAAAAGGACTTTTTCAACAATGAAATAGACCTTGGCAGGGAAGATGAGCCCATCATTGGAGTGCTATTGTATCCTGACAGGTAGACTGTGTCACTCACTGACTGGCTCCCTGTGTATTCTAATAGATCTTATCTACTGGCCTGGAGAGCACTCTGCACCAGCTGACAAGATAAGCCTGAGATAGATGAAACAGCAATGGGAAGATTTCACTGTGAGGAGTTCATCTTTAGCTCTTTACAAACACACACATATGCTCGCACACACTCATGCTCTTTTCGTGATTTTCTAGTCATCCCTTCTTCTGTCTATTTTGGGCTTTAATCTTTTAACTTGGTTTTTTTTGGGGGGGAGAATCAGGAGTAAACAAACAAAACCACAGGTGGAGTTAATTCACAGATGGACAAACAGCAGCAAGCCTGGCATTGTGTGTAAATATGCAGTAGCTGCTACATGTACAGTCTATATATGCTGTATTTTTCCTTCGGTGAGGACATTCACATCCATGCATGTGCAATCAGTGCAGCTTGCGTGTTGCCAGTGTTGTTCTATAAATAGCCCAGATTTTATTTAGATGTTGGAGAGAGAGGGGGGGGCAAGAGAGAGAGAGAGGGCTCGCAAATGAGTTGCCATGGCAACAGGCACGTTCTGGGGGAATTGCTTGTGAACGACGGATGAAGGCATGATAATGTCTGTCTGCTGTCCCCTTTTCTCCCAGACCCCCCCCCCCCCCCATTAATTTCATCTGAATTGCTTTATCGACATGACAATTCATCAGAAAATATTACAGAAGCAGCAAAGACTTCACTTTCAAACCATAACATAAAGATAAATTGCATGTTATGGAAATGTGTACTACAAAGCACCAATATTCATTATTCTCTTGCACCAACTATTTTCCTTTCTTTCAGTAAAATCAACTGCAGCAGCACCTACCAATCTCCTTCCTTTTCTTCCTATTTTCTCCACATCCCCCCATCCTTTTGTGTGCAGACTCTCGCTATCTGTCTTACACTAGCACCCTCTGCTGTAAAAGAAATCACCTGTGAAGTTGGAAGAAGAAGAACTTCGTTGGTTGGCAGAAACATTCATTCAGCATGTTTGTTGTGTAGCACGTAGACTATTAATGGCATAAACTGTAGTATTTGGTAATTTTGCCAAGTACCTCAAGTGTTTTTCCAAGTGTGTGTGAAGCCAACCATCTGCAGCCAGGTCTGCATAATGATGGGATACAGTGTACACACACACACACACACACACACACACGCACATAAGAGGGGTTGAGTGAGAAAGGGGCGTTCATAATGACCAGGGTAAACACAAAGTAGATAGCACTAGAGTGGTCTCAGTTCATTTTCAATGAGGGCCTCTTTGCATTAGCGGTCAACAGAGCAATCCACTGCAAACACCATTTTGGCAGACTGACCCTTGAGATAATGGAGACGCACACATGCGTACGTACACCCACACACACTGCTCTGACTACCTTGTCCCTAATATCTGGGACAGAAAGATAAAATCCTGGGGGAAAAGAATATTTGGAAAGGTGTCGTGGTGGATAAGCGTGACACGATTAGTGTATTGATTGTCAGTCAATCAAGAGATAATTAACAGATTGGGGTTCTGATGACCACAGTTTGAAGAGAGAACAAACGCTTAAATTCTGATTACACATGATTAAAATTTTTGTAATCAACACTTGTCCTCCTCTGAACTCCTCACAGTCAACCTCACAGGCATGACTTTTCAGGTGAGTAATCCCACTGCATGGATCACCGGATCTGACTCACTCATGCATATTTATTAGACCTTGAAACAGCATCCTCAATCTAAATCCCATAATTTTACCTTTCGTGCGAGTTGTGAATACAAGAAACAAACACGCAGGGAGCCTCAGCGTACAATAGTACACAAATGTTTTATTGTGAATGACATAAACATCAAGATATTCTTTTTATTCTTTATCCATGTTTTGTGTTTTTGAATGCGTGACTAACATCTCAGACAAATATGTAACATGGCAGTAAATAACGGTGAAACATGGTTCCCTCCGTGACTGTGTTGTGTTGACTCAGTAGTATGTCTCACGCTCCACCCAACCTAGAAACCAAAGGAGACAGAATTAGGGATGTTAGAGTTTTTAGGGGGATGTTTCACCTCTAAATTGTCCCTCACAGACAAATCCAAAGAGGGGGTATAAACAGGATGGCCAACTTGGTGGATCTTAAAAGGTTGTGACCTTTAACTTTGCACTCAGGCTGTGTTACGGCATAATCCCTCACGTGGAATGACAGCAATTCAAGAAGAAATAAAACCGGGCTGGGGTGCATGAGCAACACAGATCATACAATTACAGCAAACACTGGCATGAGGCATGACTTTCTTGATAATGCCATTAAGAGGGGATATGAAGGTTGTGACATTTTTGTCTGACAGCTTCTCGTGAAATGATGATATCATCCTTGTGGCCATGCAAAATCTCCCTGAGAAGAGGTGAGCTGACACTGCTGTATACCTGAGTCCTGTATGTCTTTAGATATAAACACAACGGAATAAAACTATATAATACGTCAGTGTGATTGCAAGGTGTGGATGCTCAAATGATTATATTTATCATTTCCTGGGCCCTACTGAGCCCAAAGCTGAATTTATTTTTAGGCTTGCAACACTGGATACTCGTGTTTTGCAGAAAGAAAGAAAAAAATCACAGGGCTTGTTTCTACTTTGAGTGAAAGTGTGAATCTTTGTTTAGCCCAGGGTTCAAAATAATGTAGAGGACAATTAGTTTGGCACTGTGTGCATAGTGGAACAGCATTGACATGAATCTTAGAACTGTAAATATGTCAACACTAATTTGTAAGTCTCTTTACTTCTTTTATAAACTATACAAAATTAAACTATATAAAATATAACAGTCAGTTTGCTTCTTTCTTCTGTCTGATTGTAACACATTATTCCCCATGGATGGGCAATGGGATGCTCACTGATCTGTGCTACGGGGCTCAGATGTAGCAGACACACAATCGGGCTCTCACTCACACACACACACATCCGCAAACACAGCTGCACCAGAGCCAGCCCTGCATGCAGGTTCTGCTCAGCTCCGTGGGTGGAACGAGGCATTAGCAATGGCAGGGTTGAAGGTTGAAATCCCACTGAGCCCTGCCATGTGCGAGTTCGCTGGTCTGTGTGGAGACGCAGTTGTGGCAGGGGTAACAAACACATGCACACACACAAAAATAGACAGAGGGGGACGTAGACAACTCGTGCACACAAACACACCTGTGACTCCTCTTATTATTATATGTTGGTCACATCACTCTGACACACCATTCACTAAACCATCACTGCCTTAGCTCTCTGTATTAAGCTACATCACATCAGGGGTGAGCGTTACATAATAATCTACATCTTTTTTTTTTACAACACATTTTTTTATTTTGCCAACCTGTAGCTCATTTGGACATGATAAAATTAATTCAGTCATTAGAGGACTTACCGCCTGGGTTTCGTCTGAGGATATATCTTCTGGCTTCATCATAAACGAAGATGAGGAGGGAGTAAGGGAAGGCACAGAACCACCAACATGGCCTAAGGTATGAATGGACAGACAGAGAGATGAAGTTACAATTGAAACACTCTTAAAGGCATGTTGGAAAGACAAAGACAAAGAGTTAGTAGGTAAAAGTGGTACAGAGATTTTTATGACATCATAGTTGATTAAACTTTCGCTAAATGTACAAGAAATATCTCCAGTGATCTAGGGCAGTGAAATAAATCTCATCTTTACATGGAACAACAATAGCAAAATGAGCTTTCTAAACTGAAAGGATGAAGAGATAGCACTCCAACATTATGCCTCCAAACTGCAAATGGAAACAAACCAATATATTCATGCATTTATGCATAACTATGTCCAAGAATTCTTTAAAAAAAATCAATAATACTGAGTTGATAGATTAAGAGATCTTGCTGTGTCATATCCCGCTAGTGTAAAAATGAGAAAGAGAGAACCTCAGATGCCAGTAGAAAATAAAATCAACAACACAAACACAGAGCAGATGAGACAGAACAAATTCAAAGTCTGAGGGAAGACAATTGCTCAGACACAAAGAAACAGAAGCCTAGGTTAGTTAAACATCAACATTCACCCGAAGAGAAAGGTGAATACGTGGGTGAGGAAGGGGAGAAAGGAAAAAGGGGGGAGACAGAAGCACAACGACCAGATGAAAAGGTGGCAAGGAAGAAAGAAGGCAGGGGAGAAGGGGAAGACAAACAATAATGAGGAGAAGAAGACAAAGAGATTCCATCTGTGGTTGAAACTCTTGGAATAATGAGCTTAACGTGGCCTCACTACTTTCTCCTCTCTCTTTTCCTCTGCTGGTTAGAGAATCTCATTAGTACTATAACTCTTGTGCTTCATTCTGCCTCTGATGTGGAAATGATTGGTGACAGTAGATAATATCTTATAACAGGATAAAAACGTAAAACAGCAGTCAAAGCACTGACTGACTGACATGAAACCTCAGGGGAGAGCAGTAGTACATTAACAGGAAAACAAATTAATAAACAGCCTTTTAAAAGAGATAAACTTCATGCACATTGTGCTCCTGAATGCTCCCACATAAGTGTCATTTACTCACTTGAGAGGGTACATTCTGAGGGCAACATCCATGCCCGGGCAGTATGACAGGAAAGCAGCCAGAGCCGTTTCCTCAAATAGACCAAAGATGAGGATACGGTTCCTGTGAAAGCAAAAGGCGAGGAAGCACAGTTTACTGACTAGCTTTTGCTGTTTATATTAACCTGAAAGCTTTTTCCCTGTGGTTACTGTTACATCGTTTAAATTCGTACATACTTCATTCCTTGCTGAACGATGGAGTTCCTTCTGGTTTTACAGATGATTAGATCGGCCCACTGGACGATCACAATACTGACAAAGAAAGCTGTGTGGCAGGTGAACTCTACAATCTTTCTGCGCTCGTATGTCTGAAAAACAGTAAATTGGGACAAATGAGCACTTCTTCTTCTCTTTTAATGTTAAATGAATCATTTATTTTGTATGAGCACTACGTCTTATAACAGACGATAGTGTAATTAAAAACACTGACCCACTGCTGTCCGTAGCTGTCTTCCAGGTCATTTACATATTTGTCGTCCCACATAACTCTGAGCCCCAGCAGATCCATGGGGAGGAAGCCATTTTCAGCCAGGATCACAAAGTACGTGAAGAACCCAGCTGTGGCCTGCATCATACCTAACAAATGAGAAGAGTGGTTACACTTCAGCGGGTCTTTATTACACATTACTGATGATGATGATAAAATAATGATTAATTCTGCCTCTACAAATCAGGAATATCCAGAGTGACATTTAATCAATGTAATTTCTTTATATGGTTAAAGTTAACGCATATTGCCGCCCTCTACAGTAGGAAAAGGTGTATAGCAAATGTAATGACTCAATATATTGCGAATAATTTATGTATCAATTAGTATACATACCAATCTGTCCATAGGCAATACTAATGAGCCTTTCATTCACCAGTTTATCTGTTTTGGGGTTTCTGGGCTGTCGTTTCATGATGTCACTCTCAGCTTCTTCATAAGCCAGTGAGATAGCAGGGACCTGAGAGACAACGAGTATTAAAAAAGTGAGAAAAATAATATAATTTTAATATCTTTATAGTCACCATTTGATATGGCTGTCAAGAAACCTGATTACAATTTCAGCTCACCATGTCAGTTCCCAGGTCAATGCAAAGGATGGTGACGGTTCCCAGAGGCAGAGGGATGTTTGCAATGATGAAGAGGAGGAAGGGTGAGATCTCAGGGATGTTACTAGTCAGAGTGTAGGCGATGGACTTCTTCAAGTTGTCAAAGATCAGACGACCTGACGAAACAATTCAGGAATGATTATTGTCAGGAAAGTGGTAAACTGATCATTTACAAAGATGCCTGTCAGAGTTTTACGAGTGCAAATGTAGGTCTTACCTTCTTCCACACCGGTAACAATGGAGGCAAAGTTGTCATCCAGCAGGATCATGTCGGCTGCCTGTTTGGAGACGTCCGATCCAGCGATTCCCATAGCAACACCAATGTCGGCCTTCTTCAGAGCTGGAGAGTCGTTCACACCATCACCTGTCACAGCCACTATGGCTCCCTGCAGAGAAAAGTAAGTAAAATGTTCAAATCCAGATTGAATCCAGAATGCCAATTATTACCTGTGTGATAATGTCTGAAACTCCTGTCAATGCTGACCTGTCTCTGGCAACCTTCCACAATAATCAGTTTCTGCTGAGGGGAGGTTCTGGCGAACACGATTTCAGTGTGGTGTTTCAGCACATCGTCGAGCTGCTCTGAAGTCATGTCTTTCAGCTCGCCACCATGAACAACACAGGCCTTGGCATCCCTGAAGAGGAAATAACATTGGCATTAAAACAACAGCTGCAATTCAATGTCCTGAGTATGTGGTATTATCAGGATATTACACAGAGAAAATCACGTGGAACAGGCTAACTAGGAGAACAGGAAATTCCTTCAGAAAACAGAAAGCATCAGCCTTGGCAGCACTTAAAAGAAAATTATAACATCGTCAGCAAAAAGCTAAAATTGGAATAACGTGTAGTTCCATTGGGACTACACACACTTAATATTTTACAACTACAAACGTACAGGATAATACAATATTTTGCCTTTTTCAACAGTTACAAACATGAATTTTACTGTATAAGGATGACAGTATTTTTAAAGTGCTGCTATGATGTGAACACAAGTTGTCTGTAAGCCTCCGTCCAACCACATCTAACTTCATCTATCGCAGTGCATTAGTGATAAAAGCCTTTCTGGCTGAGTAGATTAGCTCATGATGATTTCATTTTGCACTTATTAGTATTGGGTAAAAATTGATAGCTGTGGTACATTTAGGAGGAGCATTTCATAGAGTTTGTATTTATGCTTGGAAAAAGATGCCCAAAGCCAGATTAAAGAGATAAAAGAACTGACCTCGGATTGACCTCTGAAATTGGTACATTCAGACGGGCAGCAATGTCTTCAACTGTTTCGTTGCCCTCAGATATGATACCCACACCTTTAGCAATAGCTTTAGCTGTGATTGGATGGTCACCTGTGACCATGATGACCTGAGGGAAATTAAAATGTGAAACATGTATTTTTGGACATGACATAGAATAACAAACTCTTCCGGGTCAGTTTTCAGTTAAATACCTTGATTCCAGCGCTCCTGCATTTGCCAACAGCATCTGGCACAGCAGCACGAGGAGGATCAATCATGGACATGAGACCAATGAAGCAAAGGTTCTCAGTGGGGAAGTTCACCTCCTCAGTGTCAAAAGCAAAGCCCTCTGGGAACTGGTCATCAGGCAGGTTGAAATGGCAGAAACCTGAATATGACGGAAAGAAAATGCTTGTCAGTTCACAGATTACTTTTTCTCCACTAGCTAACTATAAATTGGCAGAATGGAGCAATGCTGTACCCAGTACTCTCTCTCCAAGTCCTCCTAGCTCCACATAGGCATTCTGGAAAGCATCTTTCATCTCCTCATCGAGAGGCTGCTCTTTGCCCTGGATCATGATGGTTGAGCAGCGGTCCAAAATCCTCTCAGGGGCTCCTTTCATTACCAGCAGGTGCTTGGTCTCTCCAGGTGTTGAGTTCTTGTGGATAGACAGCTGTGGGAAAAGAGTAGATGGATTACAGTGAAGTATAACATACGTTCTGGTACAGACTTTCAGTTATTAGCAAAATGTCAACTATGACATGATTTAACCCCAAGCACGATTGACATAAGTCAGAATTTACTCCTACTAATAGTGTCTCGTCTCTCTAGTGTTTTAATGGTGCAGGACACTGCACTATTTTTTACCTGGTATTTGTTGGTGGAGTTGAAGGGGATCTCAGTTATCTTGGTGTATTTGTCTCTCATACCACCAACGGATCCACAGCACAGCTCAATACACTTCAGCAAGGCAGCTTCTGAGGCATCGCCAGCAACATCTCTCTGCATTCAGAGTGAAAACAAAGAGCATTGGTGGTTTTGATCCAACTCATGGATCACATTACAGTTCTTATATATTTACAGTGTGATGTAAAAACAGTGAAATGAAGAAATATTTGTAACACTTAGAACTAAGGTGAACCACTGACCATGAAAACAAATTTTTAATGTGAAATTGAAAATAGTTTTCTCCTGGAGGTGACATTTTTTATATAAAAGACTGCAAGAAACTGGCTAAGTACGTGTACTTTTATACAGTACTTGCCAGTGCTCATTAAAAAATAAATCAATCAAGAGTAAGAGTTGGGTCTGTCTGGCTGACTCTTGCTATAGCAGCAGCTATATAATATGTGAAAAGGTCTTTAATTAAGTTGAGTGCTTTTTATAAAGATTTGTAGTGCAGTTTGGCTGCCATTGTGTTTCGTTGGATCCAAATAGATTCTTGCCAAGACATAACGTCAAGATGCCTCCCACACAGTCCCATGTTTCATCTGGCTACAGTATCCAGTTCAACATAATGTTTTGCGGACGAAAAATAATCCACGAGGAAATGAGGGTAAATTCTGCTTTATGCCTTTTTACAGCCAGGGCCAAGTTACCAGTGTTATCAAAGTCAGTGTTATTGATATCATCCTTCAGTGGGGAATTATTTATACTCCTTCATGGCAATCAGAATCAGTGATATAGAGCAAAAGGGTTAGTGTTTGGTAAACAGAAGAGTTTGAAGGAAGATATTGCATGCAGTTAAGTTTTCACCTTCAGTATGGGAACATTCCCCTGATCAGCAAGGAAGACAGCACGGTTGCAAAGTCCAGCAATTCTGGCCAGAGCAGCCCAGGTGAGTGAGCTCCTGTCGAAGGAGGCCCCACTCTGGTTCTCTGTGGTGTCTGCCTCGTGGATCTGGTTGTCAAACCACATGTGAGCCACAGTCATCCTGTTCTGGGTGAGGGTGCCAGTTTTGTCTGAGCAGATGGTGGACGTGGAGCCCAGCGTCTCAACAGCTTCCAAGTTCTTCACCAGGCAGTTCTTCTTGGCCATACGCTTAGCAGTCAGAGTCAGACACACCTAGAGACAGAAATCAAGTATTCATTGGTAGCTGAGTTAAATCTATTGTCGAATGAGAAAACATGTTTCTTGCAAAGAATTCTGGAACAGAAATGGTACAACTCACAGTGACAGTAGCCAGGAGACCTTCTGGCACATTGGCCACAATAATACCAATGAGGAAGATGACGGCCTGAAGCCACCCGTACCCAAGGATGAGTGAGAGGATGAAGAAGCTAACACCCAAAAAGACAGCCACTCCAGTGATGATGTGGATGAAGTGCTCAATCTCAATGGCAATGGGCGTTTTACCACCTTCAAGACTCGAGGCCAGGGTGGCGATACGACCCATTACGGTATGGTCTCCAGTGTTGATGACGATTCCTCTGGCTGTACCTGGAGAGAGCAGAACATTTGTCTGATTGTTTCATTGTCCATTGTTTAAATTTACCTGCAATTAATGCAATATTTAGCTTAATTCCCATAGTTCCGGGTGTATTATTTAGTTCAATTAAAGCTATACGTTTTTTTATGCCTGTTGCTAGGTTTTTCTTTACCTTCAACACAGTTGGTGGAGAAGAAAGCAATGTTCCTTGTTTCCAGTGGGTTGTCATTGGAGAAGTCTGGAGTACGAGTCTGGGGCTCTGATTCACCAGTCAGGGAGGAGTTGTCCACCTGAAGGAGTAAAAATAGATAAAAAATTAAATATCAGATACATACAGAGAAGTGAGAATTGCATGATATCATCAAGACAGTGTAAAAAGCAATAACTGGTGTTGTTGTTTTTCATTATTCAGAACAAAAGCGGGAAAACCAAAGAAAAAAAATATTCTGATGTTGGGATGAGTCAAAGAAAGTCATTAAGAGGAAGTAATTTAATGGTTAATAAACACATCTGTCAACATACTTTGTTTCCCATTAGACGTTAAGCAACTGCAACCATGACTATCCATGAGTAAATCATGGATTTTTTTGTCTTAGTGTTCACGTGACCAATGTTTGCATGTAACAATAACCAAATAACCACACAAGCTATCTCAAGTTGGTTTAATATTAAGTTAATAATTAAACTTAAGTCCAGCCTAATGACTGCTCCATGAGAATGCCTATTAGTTAAAAGTTGAAAACAAATCATTGAGGTACAGACCTTGCAGCCGTGAGCAGAGATGATTCTCAGATCAGCAGGTATCCTGTCTCCACCTTTCACCTCCACTAAATCTCCAACCACCACGTCCTCGGCATTGATACTCTTCTTCTCACCCTCACGGACAACCAGGGCTTGCTACGAGAAAGAAGGAAGTGAAATATATATGTTTTTGCAATTTATACAATTTATAAATTGTATATAGGATTTTCTTTTATTCCCAATCAATGTCAATTTATATAATTATTTATCTTGAAAATAAATGAAAATCTCACCTGTGGGACCAGATTCTTGAATGAGTCCATGATCTTGGAGCTCTTGGCCTCTTGGTAGTAGGAGAAGCAACCAGTGATGATGACGACAGCAGAAAGCACAATACCAAGGTACAACTAAAGGTAGAGAGAAAACACAGTGCTTAGTTCATATGTAGCAAATCAGTGAATATGAATTGTTAATGTGTAGGTACAATTAGCATAAAGATCTCCTTACATTATCGTTAGAAGGTTCATCTTCATAGGCAGCCTGGATACCGTAAGCAAGGAAGCAGAGGATTGCACCGATCCACAGCAGCATTGAGAAACCACCGAACAGCTGGAAACAAGATCAACCAAACATTCAACTTTCTGAACGAGTCAGAGTGAATTTACATCCCCCACAAATCTGAATATTCAAAATAAGGTTGTGTTTTGCATAAGAAAAGTAGCACCCACAACTGAACTTCAGACATGAAGTGACTTTTACCTGTTTGCAGAACTTGACCCATTCTGGTGTGGTGGGAGGAGGTGTGAGGGCATTTGGGCCATCTCGGGCCAGGATCTCTTTTGCTCTGGTGGAGGAAAGACCCTAAAGAGACACACAATGAAGAAAGAAAGGGGTTAAAGGTTTTGTGTGTTGACTAAAATGATGAGTGTTTCCTCATGCCAGCTTGGCAGATTGACAGACAAATAGAGAGTAACTGGTAATTGTCCTGTCTGGTGCACACGTATGTCTGTGTAAACCAAATAATGAGAACCATTATAGAAAAACCTGTGAGTCCAGTTTTTGTTCTGCTATTCTAAAGCTGCTTTTGTCCTTGTTTACTGGAGGGAAACACAATGAAGGACAATGCAGGGGCGACGTGTTTCCTGCTGAACTGTCGTATTTGGTGAACAGGTAAACTGTAATGAGTGTAATAACCTCGGGAGGCGGTCAATAAAAGTTTGGTTGAAATAAAAACAAAGGAAACCACATCCTCAGGAAAAAAACAGCCTCAGTAATCTTACAATTGCAGGTTAATCTTTTCACAATTCTGTGTAATTAGACAGTAACAAAATAAAGCTTTTGGAAAATCACAGCTTGGAGATGGAAAAAGAAAAAAAAAAAGCGTGAGACAACATGATCACATTTTTCACCAGTGAGAAGAGTTGAAGGATTTTCCTACACAGTGGAAATGAGTTAAAGCAACTTAAGAGTAAAGTGTGACTTTGGATCTCATTGGAGAAATACCATGAGTGGGAAGCTGCGTTTTTTTCTTGTTGGTAGGGTCAACAAGACTGCTGTTTCTGTATGAATGAAGTCTTTGTTTTGGCCAAAACTCAGACAGATCACATAATCAGCATCAGTCAAGCATTTGACCACTGGTTGGTTGTATTGGGTTCTGTGTGTGCTTGATGAAGCTTGATAAAGAAACAGTGCATTTTGTGTCATGGCTGTATTAGTGTTTTTTTTTATATCACATGCTCCTTGACTACAACTAAACTCTGCATATAGTTTGGGGTTTATCATCCATTATTGAGATACATGTTTCTGAAATTGAAACAAAAAAATTTCAGCAATAAACCTTTTTTTCAGATTCTGATTCAGTTCAAACAATTAAAGAGAAATGGTCTGGATATTCCAGAGCAATGTCGCCGCGTGGAGTTGCCTGATGTGAGAAACAGAAATCTATATGTACTGTATAGATACCACTCAAGAAAGAGGATGAATATGTGACGTCTGGGTTTATCTGAATCTGTGAAACTGTCAGTATCACCCTCACAGACTCGCACACACGCAGAGTGCTCACCCTGGTTAAGTCGGTTCCATATTTTCTGTGAAGTTCATCCAGGGTTAACTTGTGATCGTCCTGTAGGGAGACAGAGAAAAAGAAAGAGATTGAGAGACATTGCGTAAAACAAGCGTAAAATCCCTGTCATTTTAAAACCTCAGATATTATCTCCTGCGAGGATTAAAAATGGCCCGTCATATCCTGCAGAGGCACACAGGGAACATAAAGATGAGAGGCCAAAATCAGCCATCTGATCAGGATTATGGATGCACAGGGCTCCATACAGTGTTATTTTAAGATTAGACACAGCAGACATTTGAGTAAAACTAGAGCCCTCTGACTGAAAACTCGCAGGACTAAGCCTCCATGAGCTCTGTTACGTATGGACTCATCCAGTCAGTTTGCTGTGAACAAACAGTCTGTCCAGCCGCATCTGTGTCACCCAACTGATACAGTAACGTTTGCGCCCTTGAATGCTGCTCGTGTGTTTGACATTTTTGCTGGAGCTTACGGAGGAGTGGAGCTCATTCTTTCTAGCTGAACTCCTGTCAACATCAGTATCAAAATGAAATTTTAAGGAGATTGTTTTCAGGTAGCAGGAGCTGTCTCTCTCTCTCTCTCTCTTTTTTTTTAAATAAAAGAGCAAATGAAAGCGAATCAACAAATGAACAACCAGAAAAGCTGACACATCCATGTGCCCACTCTGTTTTTTTTCATTTTTATTTTTTGAATAATGCCTACAGTGAATGAATGAAGAGATTTCACCAATATAATTTGGATGTTGTGCAATATGTGACTCCCACCCGCCAGTTTTTTTATATTGTGAAAAAACGAAGTATTGTGATTTATTTATTTTTTTTACAAAACACAGCACAGTGAAAGAACACACGTAATGAAGCCCACACTTGTTTCTGTGGTGATATTGACCTCAAATATGAGACACGTTTCTGAATACACCACTAGAGCAACAATAGTCTGAATTGTCTATGTCAGTATGGCACTGATAGTGTTACATCATGACTCAACCTTTATAAACATGGAAAAAAATTTAAATTGCCTGTACAATGTTTCACATGTTTTAATATTTGCCTGTTACCTGTTTTATGATTAAAAAATTTTTTAAAAACCCATTTAGACACAAATTATTATCTAAATTCTATATTCGTATGCTGTATTTCAATTATTACAGTGCATAAAAACTGCAATTGTGGTCTAAGCAAATAAATCAATTTATATATAAATAAGTGAATAAGTGAGTGGCAGCGTCCTATTATGTTATGTAAGCTTATTCTGACCTTTTAAACTTAAATGCCACATAGAAATATTCTATGAAAACATATATATACATAACTGAAAATCTTTCAGACTTATTTATATGTCATCAGTCAGTCGTGAAATTACGTGCATGGTTGTGCCTTGGCCTGCCACAGTTTTGTTTTATAAGTAAGCAAAGTGCTTCATATCAAATTCCATGCCACGCGTAATCTGCCCACATGCCCCACACTACTGTTGCTTTTTAAAACAGTCGATCAGTTTTTTGAAAATGTCTTCTCTCGCCTCGATGCTACGGCTCATAAACGCACGCATCACGTTTGGATGGCAAATCACACCCTCCTGGGATAGTTTAGAAAAGAAACGCTTCTCACATCGTTGGCTCAACCGAAATGAAGACGTTTCTATACTCAGCACTGGGACTTTCATTTGATGGAATGACAGGCTGCTACGTTGCCACGAGAGTGATTTCCATTGTCTTAAGCTGGACTTTGATGGCTCAGTTTGTAATGGCATGAGGGTGCAATAATCATTAACAAATCTGGTTCATGGAATCCATAGAGACCCACCAACACTATCACTGTTTTACTACTGTGTTACTACTAGCGAGTCACATTAAAGACAGCACCTGCGGTCAACTGTAGTAAATTATATGCTAAGGAAGTTACGACGCAGCAGCAATAGGGTTACTATGGCATTGAGGTGTCCTTCAGGTGTGACTGGACTTTGAGATGTACTTAAGTTATATCAGCTGGATGAGAGTTTTATTACCTAATAACCAGCGTTAATGTGCTGCGCTCGAGGATTCAAGGCAGAGACTGTTGCTGGATTCTTAAGGAATAAGAAGTAATTAAACGAAAATTAAAGGATTCATTATAAAACTGGCAAAGAGGCGATGACATTTATAGTCTCTTAGTAATTGCAGTTTTTGAGAGCATACTTTAACAAACACACCTTTGCTCGATGACCTTGTGAAAGTCACGAACCGGTGGTTGAATGAGTTTATTGTTCAGCAAAATTACTGTTTTAATCATTAATGTAATATCATCAAATCATCAGTAGAACATGCTCACTAGAGACTGATCAGAGCTTTGATTGGAACACGAGGACTCAGTCTGCCTCCTTGTGAACTGACCTTGTGGAGGATATGGATGTACCCTAGTAATGTAGTTTAACAAGCTATTTTAAGGGTAGTTTATGGACAAATAGATAAGTCAAAACAGTTTTGGTAAGCCTCTCCCACACAAACTATTTAAGCTACAGAAAAAACCTTAATAAATGTATTTTTACTCACAATGTGCCCCAACATGTACAGTTAAACACACAGTCTGTGTGTGACCGGTAATTAGTCTTAATACAAAAGGGTGTCACTGACCTTGGGAAATGACCTCAGCCTGCAACAGATTCACACTGAGCAAAAAGCTGACACAAGTGGAAACTGGTCAACTGTTCTAGCTGAGTGCAAAGATGGTATTTTAGTATCTGCATGACTGTGGCTAGAGATAAAAGAAAACGTCCCTAATGACCAAACTAACCATGATCTGACAGTCTGAGAGGCGGAGAGAAGCAGACAATATGCTTGCTGGCTATGCAATGAGGACTAGTTTGTCTGTTTTGAGAAGCTGAAGCCTCTGTAATGACAACAGAGCCTCTCGCCCAACATCTCAGCGCTGAAAGTCAACATGGATAGGCATGACTTAGAAGTTAAGTATAGCTATGAACTGCTTAATAGCATGTGACAGTACATGCGGTGGTGTAAGTAGCAATCATTTTGAAATGCCTGGCAGACGGCTGCATCTAATGTGACTCGCCGCGAGGTCAGAGTAGAGGTTTGTTTCCGTTGTGACTGTGTCATTGTTGTGGCAAATGGCTGTGACTTAAAGTGTTAACACGGTCTCAATAAGACTCTTGTTATGTATGAGCAAGCCAGTGGGTGGACATGTTTGTAAAGTTCAAGAAGGTCATTGTATTTTGTTTTTAAGCATTATCATCTTATTGTTTTGCTCTCTTATTTAAGTAAGCAGACAGGTTTTACTTTTGTTTGTTTACTCACCAGATCAACTTCTTTCTTCAGATCATCCATATTCTTCTTGTTCCCTTTACCCTTCTTGCCTTTCTTTTCCCCGCCATCCTTAGTTGGCGCCAGTTCGTAGTCATCTTTCCCTTTCTGGATTGCAAAAAGTGAGGCAAAATGAATAAAACACAGCACATGTAGTAACGCTTCCGTGAAGCTTCCTCTTTTGCTGCACACATGTGAGAAGAAAGAATTATCAGCTGTGCTGTTCAAACATGCTGTAATACAAGTTAATCATTGTTAGAAGGATTGTGAATCACTCTAATGATAATCTATCATTTGATAAGTTTAGAAAAGTCCCAGAATTCCTTAAAACTGTGAAACAAAACTCACAAAGAGCGCTCACACAGGAGATTTCCAAACTAAGGTACAAAGTACGCTAGGCAATCCACAACTTAACCAATAACCTGTGAGCAAAACTTGGTCTTAGCTCAAAACTGAAGAAAACAGCTTCATTTTAAGCTAAATCTAAAGACTCTTAGAAACCAGGCCAAAGCATGTGACAAAGTTGGGAGGTAGCAATACTTACTCCCAGCCCCATGGTTGCAATGCAAGTCTGAGAACAGTCAATCCAATTGTCTTTTTAAATTGCAACTTTCCTACTCCGCCTCTCTCTCTCTCTCACAAACACACACACTCTCTCTCTCTCTCTCTCTCTCTCTCAGCCCTGTTGCTTCCTGTGTCTTCCGCACTCCCCAAAGCAGAGAAGATAGGTCGCCTCACATTAACATCCCTACATAACCGCAACTGGTTCACCTGGTTTGAGAGGAGGAGCCCTGGGGGGCTGGAGGAGGGGGGGAGGGGCGGTGGGCTGGGGTGAAAATGAACAGGTGAGTGTTGGTGTTAGTGCGCTGGGGGGGGGAGGGGTGTGGGAGGCATGCAGAAGAAAGGGGAGGGGAAAAGCTTGCTCAACTTCCCTGTTTTGTTCTCGCTGCCTTCCTTCCCCTTTCTCTCCTTACCCATTTACTCCCTTCGCTCCGTCTATTCCTCTTTTACTATTAATCTTAATTTTGACCTTCACCTGCTGTAGGTAGGTGGTTTGAACAACCCTGCAGCTCCATGCACCTTTAGCTCCAGAGAAAACAGAGTGAATCCCGATGCCCGGCTGCACTGTTTCTGTCTGTGTGTGCTTCATTTACTGTACAAACAGAGATGAACAAACACGAAGATAGTGGAATAGTGAATGAGAGACAGATAAGAGATAAATCCAGAGGTAGAGAGGTGAAAGCTCAGTTCTGCAGATGACTGATTGCCCAAAGCCGTATGAGGCGTTTTGAAAGACAAAAAGGAGATGATTAAACAGGCTGAAGAGCTGATTAAAACAGAATGCGTGTTTCCGTGAGGGCTCTGACAAAAAACTGCTGCTCACAGCAAAGATAAGAGGTGGAATGCAAAGGGAGGAATCCACTGAGCTGCTAGTGTTCCCTTTCTGTCCGAGGTCAGTGTGTCCTGTAAAGAAACCACCTTGTCATTGATTCTGAAATTCTTTCACCTCAGAAAAAGGCAGCATTGGAAATTCTCTCTTACTAATAAACCAGTGTGTTTAACATAGATTCACATTGCCTCACTGATTGAGCTTAAAAAAGCTTATGGCCAACTGGCCGGCTGCTCCCATACAGTTCTTAAAGGATTCATTTACGTTAATAATCCTGAGAAAAATCACATTTGAGAACCAGTTTGTGCTGATTCCTTTAAATTCTCAGGTGAGAGTTCAGTTTCATGTCCACAGTTGAGCATCGTTCAGTTGCTATTAAGCCTATTAATCTATAAATACACATTTAATCAGCCCAGCTGACAGCTACAAATGAAAGTCCCAGCATTTAACTGAGGGATCTTTAATTCACAAATGCCCAGCATGTGCCTGAAACACAGTGTGTGTGATTTATCAAAGAATCATTCAGCTGGTACAGAAAAGTTCTTAAAAAGTTGGCACAAACGATCACAAAGCATTTCTGACGCAGCCTTATGAGCAGCACGTTGATGGCAACTTCCTCAGCTGCGCCAAAGGACGCTCGAGGCTCACGAAGTCTCTCACGAAACTAAGGAGAGCTCTTCCTGTACACTGAAACTAGTAAAGAGGAGGAGGGGTTGCTCTTTCTGGCTGGCTGTTCTGGCTGGAGGGGGTTGTTGGACGTGTTTGTAGTAAACGTTCAACTGTTTATAGTCACTAGACTGTACTGGGAAGAATGGGGTGTTCGTACAAAGCTGAGCGCGGAGGAGAGGTGGTTGTGGCTCATGAATTAGGAATGGAGGAGAAAATGAAAATACTGAGAACATCAAAAAGCAAATAAAAAAAAAAAGTGTGTAAAACGTGAGACTGTTGTCGTTCTAGCTGTTGAACAGTTCACCGTGTTGCTGCTTTAGCGGCACACAGGCCTGGAGGACCTGCGATGTCTGCAGAACCTGCAGTGTATTCAATTCAATTTGCTCCAAATCTATCCACAGATCCAAGAGAAAGAGGCTGATAATGTAAGAGAAAGGAGATGCTGAGAAAGTGCCTAGGGGAGCAAAATAAAATAAAACGTACTTCCCTCTTACGCAGACTGCTGTATATCCACTCAGATAATGACTGTAGCTCACCACAGTACTGCGGAAACCAGAGGAAAATAGTCTGTGGCGCAGCAACTCACAGTAATCCAATCAAATTCATTAGGATGCTAACTAACAACATATGCTTCACAACGTGCGCATACATGCCTGTTTCATTAGCTTCAGAATGGCAATGACCACGCCTTCTATTCACAAACACATTTGCAAACACACACACACTTAGAATTTCTGTTTACACTTTCATTTGCAGGATTCGTATTTGGGTGTGTGTTTACGTCTTTGGGAAACTGACCTCCCACGCAGCAGTGGGCTCACTCCTGCATCAATAAAAAGCAAAACAGTAAAGCATGATTGAGCCTAAGTGGCTCCCTCAGAGTTTTTTCATGCATCTGGGGTTTCAGCTCCATAATTAAATCAGTATAGGTTCTTGTTTATCCTCAAACAATGCTCGGCCACACTTAACAAAACCTGGTGCATGGGAGGACATGGTTGTAACATGTTTCGTGTCATCTTCCGACTAGAACAATGGGCACAATGGAAGTTAAGTTTGTGCAAATTAGAACCATGAGACCTCTCATAGTACATAGCATGTTTATGTACAATATCCCTCTGAACTGAATGCACATTTAAAACGTCTATACGAAGGTGCATTGTAAATGTTTTACTCCACTGCAGGTTGCCCTTGTAGTACTTGAACTGTCATGAACTTTGTACCAAGTGCGACATAGAGGCATTTTAAACATTAAATGTTTAATAATCAAACCAAAAGTGTCAGCGATTTATAATTTACTACGTCATGGGAGTTCAGCACAAGCTGGCAGACAGACGGAGAATTACAGGCAGACTACCTACAGGTAGGTCAGAGTTCATCCAAGTATGTGTGTGTAAATGACGATTCCAGCACCACTATCGCTGATACCGACACGCTGACTGAAATTTATTTGGCCATGATGCAAATGTGTGTTTACGGAGCCTGCTTGGCTCATGTGGGAATATCACACCACTGCCACTCAGTTATGATTAATATAAACGTTTTGCACTGGGCGTGTACAGCATTGAAAAGCTGATGCCACTGAAGTGTCGAAGAGTTTAACTAAACTCTGTTAAGTGTCAAAGAAGATCAGATGTGGGTCTGACGGAAAGCAAAGAATGTGCCTTCAGCTTCTTACAGCACATTTTCATAGCTATGCTGATGGAAGAACAGGTGTTGTAATCTAAAATATGGAACAGTTGGTGTGTGGAAATACGTTGTGCTTTTCCTTGTTTATAGATCTGCTGTTGTGGATTAAATCCATTCACAAACACACTACTAACAATAGATGTGTGGTTGACACACAAGTGCAGTGACCTTGGACATTTATCTTGCTGAACTGAGTTTATACACTTCAGCGATGCAGGGGACAGTACAAACTTGAGTTCACACTGGGTGAAAATTTGCCTCGCTAAGTCCCGCCTCCCCCTCCTGAGGAGCGTGCACAAACAAAGCTCTATTGTCTCCACCAGTAGCCATCACAAGATTTCACCTGTTAAACCTGTGACTTGCTAAATTAAAAGCCCATTCTTATTCATACTCTACAGTACGTTTTAAATCCAATGAAACATTTAGATAATTTTGTTAATTACTGTTAAGCTACTGTGTTGACATCACATTTACCGTATGTGCAACATGCAGTAGAGAGTATTGGGAAAGAGGAAGTAAATAACTGGTCAACCAGAGGAAAATTCCATGACTCATTATAAGAACTGTATGTTTCCCAGCCCATAAAATTTCCAGTATTCCCACACAACATAAACTGAACAAGAACAATTTTATAACTAAGCCAGTGCTATTAACTATGCTGTTATTTACAAAAACGTATTAAAGGCTTTTTTTCTTTCTGATGTACTAACTGTGAAAGTGACCTGCATATTCTGTATTTCTGTGGACGGTAACACCTTCCTAGATGCTTTAAATACTTTGGAAGTTAATCTGTCATTTGATTGATACAGACCACAAAGGCACAGAGTAACTTAAATTCAGCGGAAATAGTTGGTGCAGACAAGACAGCTAGAGACTTCCTGGCCAGTTGTTTTGCATGTGAAGCACAGGATGTATTGCAGGTTCCTTACAGCATGTTGAGCATAAAATCACACTGAACCAGATGTCATCTCGCTACTTTCCCTCCGTTGAGTGCACTGGCTGTGTCAAGCTGAGAGTCAAGATTGGATAGTCAATTTGGAAAGCAAAATACAGAAGTCTCCGAAAAATTCAGTCAGAAAATCTATAGAGTTCACAACCCACCAAATGGGATGATTCACCTTCTGCAGTGTAAAACTAAAGACTGTGTCATCTCTTACTCCTGGTGCATCAAACCTGACAGGATGGAACTGAAAATGATATGAGCAATGAGCAGCTCCTTCTTATTCACTATCACTGGCCAATTTTGCAACAAAGCTGCGTTCAAACCACTGGTCATATTAATAAATGATGGAAACTTTGTCATTATTTGCCTCTAGTTTTAGCGCGCATTCACTCGATTTTGGTCCAGGAAGCCAAAGACAAGAGGAGACTTGACACACCTGTTCAAAATTCCCAACTTAGGTGTTTGTCAAAAGCCATTTGACAAACAAAAGCGACATTTCCCTGCTGATTCTCATGGCTAGCATCTAGGTCAGTGCGATTGTTGTAGGTTGTACGGCTTTCACCAGAACAGAAATAATAAGACGTAATAACTCTTCTACAAAGAGAGGTCACAGATATAGGAGAAAAATCACAAACCTCAGTTTTCTCGCTGCCCTGCCACCAAGGAGAGTCGAGTCCAAGTCCAGCATCCTTCACCTACATGTAGAAGGCAGATAAAGAAATTAGTGTGAAATTAGTGAATATCACTAAGTTGTTTTCTGTTGTCTGTACATTTGTCCCTAAACACACATTTTAAACAGTTTAATTACCAAACTTGTGCTACATCAGACACACTTTTCACTCTGTACTTCAGTCTGTACTTACTTTGAGACGAGCCCCTCTTCAGTGAAAACATTTTATTATTTGGAAATAATCAAAACGAGCCTGTGACCGTTCCGTTGCACTTGGTCCTATCACATAATGTCATCAGAGAGGACAACACACATTTCCACATATATGCAGATGACATGTACGTGTGGATCTTAGTAGAGCTCAGTTAGGCTGCGGCTCTGTCATTTCCTAAACATTGAAAAGTACAGTCTCCTTTTTAGGAAGCAACCGGAACATTTTCATATGAATTTTGTGACTTATGACCTCGTTTAAACACAAAACATTCTAAATCTTACTTGTTGCTATAAACATAAACCATCTGAGGCACATAGCAACCAGGTCAGACCGTGCAGGAGAGACGAAGAACATAAACGAGACACAGGGCGCTACTATTTATAGGTTCAAACATTTGTCAGAAACTCTATACTAGGTCAACTTATAGAGAGAACAGGCAGGATTTCTGGTATCAGCGTGTCTTCTCGTGGGGTTAATGCTCAGTGTGTCGGTTTAGTTTCTCAACGAGCTCCCGGATCACATTACTCATATGACTGAACGCCAGCGAGAGAGTCAACTGGATTTAGATTCTTTAGTTTTAACCTTTGTGATAATGACAGGGATTGAGTAATCTCTGCAAGATCTATGTATCGTTCATGCAGACAACACACACACACAGACCCTGCACATCCCTCTAATCTGCACAAGGATTACTGCTGCAATTAGAGGAATGAGAAAGGGAAATGGAGACAGATATATTTAAAAAATTCTCATTATTGCTATTATCAGTGTTTCTGGTCACGATAAACGCCGCAAACATTTGAGAACTTAACAGCACATTCTTCAGGCTCCATCGGGTTCATCTGGCTTTTATTTTTATATTCCGTGCACATCTTGATCCTGATATCGAAGCTCATCCTGTTGTGGAAATAACCAGGTCTGGCCGACCTTGTATCTCAGGGCGCAAGGTAGAAGTATGCCACTGTTTTGCAGAGAGACTGTACTTATAAGTAGAACTTCATGTAACACGCCTACATATAAAGGATATTATCTCTCTGTTGAATGCATTCATCAAACAAATAAATATTAAAGTTATATTATTTATCAGTATGCAGTAAAGAAGTACAGCAAACACAGAAAACTAGTGCAAGAGTGAATGAGAGGATAAAGAAAGAAACTGTAGGCACCATAGGCCGGCACTGTCAGCCTGGCTGATCCAAAGCCTTGGCAACTGCAACAAAGAGCCTCTGTCTGTGCTCACTCAGTCTCTCACGCACTCACGCACGCATACTGTACTGTGCAAACCCAAGTGTGGACACAAGCTAGTATGCTGACAGAAACACAGCAACACTTCCAGCAAATGTGGCCGACGTGTGAGTGATTTCGTTCCCAACGGATAACTCGGAGAATGTCTAGACGACTATCAAAAGATGCTCGACTCTACAAACACTATGCATTTGCAGGGATGATAGTATTAGAATGAATATATGTAAGAAACTTTCACTGTATTATTGTATTTGTATGTACGAGAAGTCACCAAAACACTCTGGTTTGTTTAGTCCTTTATCTGTCTAGTGCAGAGTCAAACATCAAGAGGTTTGTGTGGGAGATTGTGTTGAAATGACCATCAAATAATGCAAATTGTTACTCACCATGAACTCAGTGTCCTGATAAGACAAACATGTTGCACAGCTATCTGTGGTTGGAAATCTTCGTCTGCTTCGACACACTGCAGCAGCTCAGACTCCCAGCTGACGACTCGATGCGGTACCTTGTAATTATAACTTGCCATAATTGTAAACACTCTGCCACTTACTCATTTTGGTTGAGCCTACCCAAACAAAATGGCATCACTGTTGTGTTACAGCTAAGGTTGTGTTTATGCCAGCTGTGATATGACAACGGTTTTACCTGAAGCTGAAAAATGGCTGAGTTTAGTAGAGAGTAAACATGATGTGAATTACAGTGCGAACGCTCAGTTACGACATGAAATGCAGCTAAACAAAGCCTGACGTCAATATGACACAATCTGCATGATCCAGTAAGTCAAATACAGTCAAGTACATGTGGACACACTGAACTGTGATGACTGGAAGAAAAATGTGATGTATAAGTGTGTTAGGAGACAACATAACTCATCAGCTAATCACTGCATTCTGTGCAGCCTTCCTACACTGGCCGTGCATTGTTCCTGCCATTTGAGTCAGAGCTTTGGGACAGTGTGTAGTGAGAGGGCTTTTCAGAATAAAAGCCCTGCTCGTAACGTGCTATTCAGACCAAAGCTCTTTTCAGTTTCCTGACAGCTAGCGATGGCAGGACCTTTGCTCACTAACTGGGTCAAAGGTCACAGAGTCTGCCGTAACTTTTCAAACGGGCAGAAAATAACATTTTGACTCGTGCGTGTGTGTGGAGACGTTTGTGAAGTTATTAGAGCCAAGTGTAAAATGAAATAGTGTCACTGGAGCTATTTAATAATTACAGCGGGAGACATTTGGCTGCACCGCGCTCACAAATGGAAATATGCTGCTGTCATCTGCAACATTTTCATACACTTTCCCAAACTTCACTTGATGTCCTTTGAAACTTTGCCACTGGAATTTAAATGAGTTTTGCTGGTTTGGACATAAGCTTGGTTTCAAAGCACAAGTTCGTAATGACTAAACCACCAGCAGTACGCTGCTTGTTAAAGTAATTCCAGCATGCAGGGTATTGAATTATACCTTCAGTTGCCTTAAGCAGGAGAAACTGAAAGAGTTGTGGCACTGAACTGGCTTCTCTGAAAGCGTTTGTTGGATTTGTCTTGCTACACAACGTGCTCTTTCACCTCTAGCTAGAGCAGAAGAGAAAGTCAGACGAAAGAGAAGCAGTGGCTGGAGAGGGAGGAGTTAAACAGACAGAGGAGAAGACGAGGAGGAGGAAGAGGAGGAGTCCTCACATGACGGTAGCTGTGTTTCCACTTGTCCTTGCAAAGGACACCTGAGAACAAAAAAAAACTTTTTTTTTTGTCTTTCTATCTGTCCCGTCTACATCTCGCTCTCCTTCTCATGCCCTTATCGCCGCCTGTCTCTCCACAAGCTTTTCTTTTCGCTTCAGCAAACACTGTGTCTGTTGCGCAATCGTGCTTCATTTTTGTGACACCACACGCACACGGAAAGCACACACGCTCACAACCCACTGTACACTCTGGTGTTCTGCTGTACTGCTGTGATTGCACAATAGGAGTTCATTCACTTTCCCTTTCTCTCTCTCTCTCTCACACTCACACACACACACACACACACACACACACACACACACACACACACACCTGTTCACCCCCCCCCACATTCCCTCTTCCTCTTGATTATCACAATCATGCTGTCACACACACACACACACACACACACACGCAAAGTTTAAACCCTCAAACAGGACCGACCACGATCTCTTCACTCGCACAGCCTCGAACTCAAATTGCTCCTCACAATGTATAGAGCCATACAAGCACACACACACAGACACACACACAGACAGACACACACACACACACAGAATTCCTTTGCTGACTCCTCCCCTGTGTGAAGACTTTCCCCTGGGGCTCTCACAACCTTCCCTCATGGAAAACTACCAGCGCCGCACACACAAACACACACACACACACACACACGCAGACACAGACACAGACAAACACAACGAGAACTGTGTTAGCAGTGGACAGCAGCATAATGGGAAAACAGAGACGAGGACGGAGAGAGGTTCGGTGGAAAGGGGGGTGGGGGAGGTCTTTTGATGATATTAATAAAAGCTGATGAAAACTCATCACTTTTACGATTTAATGACACACAACAACACCAATATTTACAATCCCAACAGCCTTGAAAGGCTGACAGATAGTTAAATGGACACAGACCCTCTTCTTTCACCTGAGAGAGAGCGAGAGAGACAGACTTATCCTCCACTGGTTCACCCTCTGACCTGTGAAGCTGGAAGAAGATTAACCTGAAACATTCAGTCATTCAACCTGAACTAGGCAGCGTGTGTCGTTTTCGCAATCCATATGTACGAGTATGACCATGATTCTTCCCCAGGCTGAGATTCTGGAGGTTTATCTATGATCACGTTGTTGCTGTGTGAGCGCTGAGCACCACCACACCAACCCCCACACTTTTCACGTGCACTACACAAAGGTCAAGTGTGTAGTGGTGGCGGCCTGATGAATGCATTGTCTGAGCACGCACTTTCAGGATGAAAGAAGAAGGGGGGGGGGTGTGGCTTGTCAAAGGGGCCACTATTACATTACATTTCTAAAAATAAAAAAATGACTCCTCCCAAAATCGTGTGTACTTTAAATAATTAACTGCACAGAAAAGTAATTTAAGCACTTGAATAACATATGAACCACCCTGACCTCCAGCCGTCACCCCTGAACCTCACGCTCTGCATCTGTTAATTGCTCCAAAAGCTATAGGACGTGGTTATTCGCCCCACAGTGGGGGGTCGACTTAACAGTATATTTCTCGGTAGCAGAGCTCAAGTGCTGACGAAACACAGACTATGACCTTTTTATGGCTTTTATGTCGGCTGAGAGTCCAGGAACGTACTGAAAACACAGCTTTTACCAGCTTTCCTCACTTTTACTTCATTCTGAAACTTCCTACATTGATTGATTTATCATTCATATTTGATAAATGCTTCTAGTCTGTTAGAATGAGCTTATTCTGTTTGCTTGTGCTTGATTAATGCTTCGTTCGCTCGCTCTGATGTGAACAATGCAACATGGTGACAGACATGTAATGTGACATTTTACCTTTTCTCATTACCTTGTCACTAATGATTGATTGAAGCTGCCTTTATCACTCAGTGCTTTTGATCATTTCATTGATTACATGTTGGATTGATTTGGAAAGCCTTTGTTACATCTTAAGCATTTGTATTATTCTAAGAGATAATTAATACCAGTTAGATGAAATCAAAAGTCCAAGCAGCCTTAGTAAACAATGAAACAGCAATGTTTTATTGTAAATCAGAATGTTCATAAATTAGTGATTTTATGTTTTGGGGAGACAGATACATAACATGGCACTAAAATGAGACTGAAACACTGGCCTCAGTAGTAGGTCTCAAGCTCCACCCAACCTATAAACCAAAGGAGACCAAATTAGTGACGACGTTTTGGGAAGTATGCGTATTCTGCGAGCTGCTAGACTCTGCAGCAGCGCATCAAGTTTGCTTTCAGATTCCTCTCGCTTCTGCACTGCGCCCGCAAAAGCAATTGGTAGCTGATTTGAAAGTAAAAAGAAGAGTCCGTAGAGGACTTACCGCCGGGGCTGCGTCTGAGGATATATTTTCTGACTTCATCGTACAGGAAGATGAGGAGAGAGTAGGGGAAGGCACAGAACCACCACAGAGGCCTAGAATATGAATGGACAGACAGAGGGACTGAGTTACAGTTGAATTGTGACAGAAAACGTACTCTCCCAGGCCTAAGCAGGGAGTTTTATGCCATGTAGTTGGTTCAGCATTGTCTAAAAGTACACAAAAAGGCTTGGGGGCAAACATTAGGCTTTTGACACCCAATCATTAAAATTAATGCAGAAGCTTAGTGTGAGCAAAACAAGGCTGAACATGTGTTTAATGTCAGGATTCAGGGCGTAGGGTCTGTCATTTGTCAAAAAGAAAGAACAACACAAACACAGAGAGCAGACAGAAATGGGCAGAGATGGACGAAGTCTGAGAAGAGCGTTGCTCAGACACAAAGATACAGGAGCCTAGGTTTGTTAAATATCAACACTGATAGAGAAAAGGGAGTGGGTGGGTGAAAGGAGGGGAGAAAGGAAAAGGGAGAGACAGTAGCAACGGGACCCAATGAAAGGAAAGGAGTCTGTAATAACAAGGAGACGAAGACAAGGAGATTTTATTTGTGTAAAAACTCAAATAATGAACTTAATGTACCCTTACTGCTTTCTGCTTTTCACTGCTAGGAGAAAAACCTCCTTAGTACTTTAACCGTTGAGCTTCATGCTGCCTCTGAAGTGGAAATTGCTGGGACACTAAATGACATCTTCTTTTTTTTTTTTTTTAGCATGACAATCCAGCTAAAACAGCAGTGCTGTAAGCCTAAACAACAGAGAGCATAAACAGCACTCGATGCACTCACTGCCTCAATAAAATGACTTGCAAATCAATAAGAAAGGATTTCACTGATTGCCCCTTTAGCAGGGATACAGTTAATGAATACTGAGCTCATAAGTCAGCAAAGAGGAAAAGATAACCATCCAGTGTATGCTGTGCTGCTGAAATTGTAGATAAACTGATTGTTTCTGTTGTTATTTCATTGATTTTTGTTATTTTCCTTTTAATATTATGAGTGATTTTTGCATGCGTGTCATTTACTCACTTAAGCGGGTACATTCTGAGAGCGACATCCATGCCCGGGCAGTATGACAAGAAAGCAGCCAGAGCCGTCTCCACAAACAGACCAAAGATGAGCACGCGGTTCCTGTAGAAGAAAAGTAAAAGTGATCCAGATGCAGTAACCTAAATATGATAGAAATACAAATATGTGCTGAGGCTATTTATTTCTAAAATCTAAATGAAGTATCTCCTGTAGGTTCAATAAACCTGTAAATCAGATCAGAAACATGAGGACATGTTTGGATGAAGTCTTATACGTCACATACTTCATTCCTTGCTGAAGGATGGAGTTCCTCCTGGTCTTACAGATGAGCAGATCAGTCCACTGGACGATCACAATGCTGATGAAGAAAGCTGTGTGGCAGGTGAACTCCACGATCTTTCTGCGCTCGTACGTCTGTAGATATAAAACAAAACGAAATAAAATGACTTAAAGTTAAGCATTATGATGCTATGGTTAATATACGCATTACTGACCCACTGCTGTCCGTAGCTGTCTTCTAGGTCATTTACATATTTGTCGTCCCACAGAACTCTGACCCCCAGCAGATCCATGGGGAGGAAGCCATTTTCACCCATGATCACAAAATACGTGAAGAACCCACCTACAGCCTGCATCATACCTAACAGAGCAGAGGAGCTGTTAAATGGGAAATGTTCCAATCCATTATGATTTATACATTACAGATTTCTAATAATTGAAGTATCCTTAAAGTTAGTAAAAACTAATAGCTACCTATTTGTCCATAGGACACACTGATAAGTCTCTCATTCACCAGCTTGTCTGTTTTTGAGTTTCTGGGTTGTCTTTTCATGATGTCACTCTCAGCAGTTTCATAAGCGAGGGAGATAGCAGGAACCTAAGAGACAGCAAGGACACAAAAAAGACAATGTTGCACAAACGCACCCACAGTTTTCAGCAAAATCGTTCATAAAAAAAAAAAAGCTCACCATGTCAGTTCCCAGATCGATACAGAGGATGGTGACAGTGCCCAGTGCTAAAGGCATACTGGCAACAACAAAGAGGAGGAAGGGTGACATCTCTGGTATTTTACTAGTCAGAGTGTAGGCGATGGACTTCTTCAAGTTGTCAAAGATCAGACGGCCTGTCAAAGTAGTGAAATGAATATTACTTGTGAGCTACTCTGGAGACAAGTGTGCGTATTAATTTATTATTGATGCATTTTGGATGGAGGCTCTCAGGGAGTTCTTACCTTCTTCCACACCGGTAACAATGGAGGCAAAGTTGTCATCCATCAGGATCATGTCGGCTGCCTGCTTGGAGACGTCAGATCCAGCGATACCCATAGCAACACCAATGTCGGCCTTCTTCAGAGCTGGAGAGTCGTTCACACCATCACCTGTCACAGCCACGATGGCTCCCTGCAGAGAAAAGTAAGGAAAATGTTCAAATCCAGATCAAATCTGTGTGATAATGTCTGAAACTCCTGTCGATGCTGACCTGTCTCTGGCAACCTTCCACAATAATCAGTTTCTGCTGAGGGGAGGTTCTGGCGAAGACGATTTCAGTGTGGTGTTTCAGCACATCGTCGAGCTGCTCCGGGGTCATGTTCTTCAGATCGCCACCATGAACAACGCAGGCCTTGGCATCCCTGGAGAGGAAACCACAGCAACGTTAGGAGGACAATGGTTGTAATCGAATTTCCTCTTTCTGAGGATGAGGTATAATCTGGGCATTACAAAAATAATGGTGGGAAAAATGCCAACTGAAAAAACGGGAAATTACTTGGTAAAAACGGCCTGGGCATCCCAGAAACTAACCAAGAATTAGGGCGTTATCAGCAAAAAACTATAGGTTCAGACTAAATAAATGTAAAAAAAACCTTTCTACCTTAGCATGCGTACTGACCTGGGGTTCACCTCTGACAGATCTATATTCAGACGGGCAGCAATGTCTTCAACAGTCTCGTTGCCCTCAGAGATGATACCCACACCTTTAGCAATAGCCTTAGCTGTAATGGGATGGTCACCTGTGACCATGATGACCTGAGGGAAGGAGGTAAGACAGAACACTCTCAAAAAGTTGTCATCAATTAAGAAATTGAAAATTAGAAAGGTTATGAGTTAACTTTGACAAAACGATATCTCATGAATTTACAAACTTATTCGGGGATGCAGTGGCTTCCTTAACCCTTATACAACCATCGGCCCTAACTCTATTACAGATTGAGCTAGAACAATAATTCAGAAATATTTGGTATTTTACGGTAGCACAAAGCACTGACAAGTTACTGTGGTTTGACCTCACACACAAAAACAGCTGCGCCTAGATTTTACCGTATGTGCTTCACATTACCGTAACTCCGCTACCGTGTGTGCTAG
>JAUYWH010000012.1:3881288-3896960 GCA_034779795.1 Ctenopoma multispine | reverse complement strand
GGAAGCTAAGGTGGCGATACGACCTATGACGGTATTGTCTCCAGTGTTGATGACGATTCCTCTAGCAGTACCTGGAGGGACCAGTAAATTCAGTCATTTTTTTCCCATCAACTTATGCTGTCTCCATAAATTTCAGTATTTGATTATTTAAAGTTTCCTACTGTTTCAGTTTAATCTAATTAAATCTGCACACTTATTGATTGTGACCCTGTGGTTTCTCTGTTCATTCACCTTCAACACAGTTGGTGGAGGAGAAAGCAATGTTCCTGGTCTCCAGTGGGTTTTCATTGGAAAAGTCTGGAGTACGAGTCTGGGGCTCTGATTCGCCAGTCAGGGAGGAGTTGTCCACCTGAGAAATGAGATGCTTACTGTGACTTATGAAAAAAAAAACTATGTAGCTAGATGTCCGTTAGGACAGAAAAAGTGTAAATTTTCTCTTTGATGAAATGACACATTATGGGTGCGTAAAGGAACAACAGCTAATTTATGCAGAGGCAGGTGGATTACCTTGCAGCCGTGAGCAGAGATGATTCTCAGATCAGCAGGGATCCTGTCTCCACCATTTATCTCCACCAGATCTCCAAGCACCACGTCCTCGGTGTTAATGCTCTTCTTCTCACCATCACGGACAACCAGTGCTTGCTACAAAACCAAATGTAAATTATAAATTGTTCCTCTATTTGTTTTCAGTGTAATAATACTAATAAAATATACCAATCTCTCATTTGTTACTGTAATAACAACAATAATAATTTGACATGTGACCAGGAATCCTGGGGCTCATGGATCATTAACTAAGTGCACTACATGAGCTTTTGAATACATTTATTTTTGTATTTGTCATTTCACACAGATGTGAATATGCAGAAGCCAGAAAGAATTCACCTGTGGGACCAGGCTCTTGAATGAGTCCATTATCTTGGAGCTCTTGGCCTCTTGGTAGTAGGAGAAGCAGCCAGTGACAAAGACGACAACAGCCAGCACAATACCCAGGTACAACTGTAAGGAGAGAGAAAACGTTTTTGTCAGAGTAATTAAAAACGTTACAGCCTTGAATTATTCCACAGGTAATGATGTATGTGCTAACAAGATCCTTCTCACGTTGTCATTAACTGGTTCGTCTTCCGAAGCAACCTGGATGCCATAAGCAAGAAAGCAGAGGACTGCACCGATCCACAGCAGAATGCAGAAACCACCAAACATCTGGAAACAGGATAAAATGACATTTAAGTCTCAGAGATTAGCTCTGTCTGGCTGGGACAATCGTTGAACTCACTCATGTGAATTTTTAGACAGGAAGTGACTTTTACCTGTTGGCAGAACTTGACCCACTCAGGTGTGGTGGGGGGAGGTGTGAGGACATTTGGGCCATCTCGGGCGAGGATCTCATCTGCTCTGGAGGAGGAGAGACCCTAAAGAGAGAAAAGGGTTTAACTGTGCATACTGAACCACTCACACCAGTGTGGGACACTGACAGAAGTGAGACGTACAGTGTTGAACAATGGATAATTGTCCTGTGTGATGCGGTTAGGTCTGTTACGTCTGTGTAAACTAAGGAAAGTTTCTATAAAATGATTTTTATGTGTGGTGCTCACATTGTTAAAAATACATTAGTAGAAGCAATGTCCAAACTTGCAGGTTAATAAAGACAAATCTTGCTATGTTACAGTTTTTTTTAAAAGCTTTTCCCCAGTTTATATCTTAAAGTACTATTTCAGGCCAATCAAAGTCCTTCTAATGAAAGAAAAACACACACGCAGAGTGCTCACATTGGTCAGGTTGGTTCCATATTTTCTGTTAAGTTCATCCAAAGTTAACTTGTGATCATCCTGTGGAGAGAGAGCGCGTGTCATAAACACTTAAGTCTCATTGCCCCAGTGAAATAATTAAGGTAATTACTGGCAGGTTTCACTTGGTTCTATGTACTCACCAGGTCAACTTCTTTCTTCAAATTGTCCATATTCTTACTCCCTTTATCTTTCTTGCCCTTCTTGCCTTCACCATCTGAGGTGGCTGCCAATTTGTACTCATCTTTCCCTTTCTGGAAAAAAAGAAAAATGAGACGTCAAACAGCAGAAAGAAATGTCATCACTCCTATGAAAAAAATTGAATTTGAAATGAGGTCTTAAAAAAAAAAAACACGCACACAGCACTTTTCAGCTAAGGAACATAATGCACAGCTGTCAAACATCATCAGTGACTGATTAGTGCTTTAACCTGCAACTGTGCAGCCACAGTCCGGACACGGGGGAAGGCGCTGTTTTGTGTTTTCACAACGTATTCAATATGTATTTTGTGACATCATGGTATTCAGGGGTGTAATAATGGGTGGAATATATAATATAAATAGCACCATACAGCAATGTCTCACATCTCATAGGATGAGGATAAAGTACATCATGTATGATTAAAATGTTCTGTATAAGCCTGAATATTTATAGCAAAAAATGCAATAGTTGCATGTCAACACATCTTGACTCATGTCATATACTAAACTACTAACTTGTCCAGCTTCATGATTTCCCAACAGGGAAAACAATCAATTAATTCTTTCTTGGTGTTACAGGACAAAGTATATGTTGCGTCTACACAGCAATGATTTTGTTTCTGATCACATCTGTTAAGTGACAACACAACAAGTTAAGAGTAGCTGTCTCAGTCATGGAATACTAGCTATGAAGAGCAGAGCTACCTCCTGGTGTGAGACGTCAGCAAACAACGTCTCATACTGTGCCCTGAGGTAAACACTCTTGGATCAGTATTTTTGTGATTAAGCCTCTGACCAAAATGACTCACAAATCATTATTTATAACCACAGCTGCTTGGTGGTTGGTTCAAACATTACAATCAGGAGGAACTTGTAATGCAAGTGACCCATGAGAAGGGAAAGCAAACATCTCTGATCCATTGTCAGCTCAGTGTGGGAGCAGATTTATGCTAGAAGATATTCAAACACAATAGCAGAAAAACATCACAGACTTCACCGCTTACACTGAGCCACAGCCGTTCATCAGCATGTCAGTATTAAAGAAATTCAAGCACACGACATGTACGTTTTTATGCAGATGATATAATATTGTGTTCACACAACTATCAGTCAGCGTTATAAGAACTCATCCGACTCAACAAAGCATTTTCTGAAATGTCTAACTACTATATTGACTGGATGCAATCCAGTATCCCGTTCTCTCCTGTTAGATGGAAACAGCTGGGATATGATACACCACTCAGGGTCCACTGTAGTATATGTGGTACTTTCCTTTTCCATCAGGCTGTCAGAGCTGGTTAATCTCATCTTTACCCCGCTGCTCAAAACAAATGACAACCTCCAATGATGGAAAAAATACTATAATCAATCAATCAAAGAGCAGACAGATATAGTTACAATCTTCTATACAAAGAAAAGTTCAGTAAACTACGTGTAGGTAATCTACAGAAGTCAGTGATGTAGTAATGTCTGTGAAAATGCATCACACGCTGGAACAAAGTGAAGGCTGGATGGATGATGCCGCTCTCTAAGTGTGGCCAGTGAGCTGGTCTGATTTCAGTGGCAGGTCAGAATTAATAACACGTGAAGCATTCAGAGGCAGGTTAAAATTGCTGACCTGTGCTTCAGTCTGATTGCTATGGCGTTGTCAGTGATGATGACCCGCTCGCCGCTTTCAGAGGCAGGTCGAACATTTTGACCCGTGAGTCGGTCTGATTGGAGCGGCAGGTCGAGTTGAAGATAAAAGGTAGAAAGTTGCACAGACTAAATTTGAAGCTGGGAAAACCTAACCAGTCTGATGTTACTTTAAACACACAGACTCTTAGAAGTTAGACCAAAACGTGACAAAGGACAGATACTCACTCTCAGCCCCATCATTGCAGTGCAGATCTCAGAAAGGCAATCCAATAATCTTTTTAAATTTCAACCTTCCTACTCTCTCTCTCAGCCTCTCTCTCTCAGCCCTTGTGCCTCCTGTGTCTCCTCCTTCTGAGCTTCCCGGTACGGAGAAGATGGGCTGCTTCACACCAGCATCCCTTTATACCCACAAGTGACTCACCTGCCCTGAGTGGAGGAGCTTGGCGGAGGAGAGGTGGGGTGAAACCGGACAGGTGATTATTAGTGTTGCAGAGGGTTGGAGAAGAGATTGAAGAGAGGGGGGGTGGGGAGGGGTGATGCTGGGGTGCACTAGGGTATGGGGGGGGGCAGGATGGAGGAGGAGTGCAGGATGAGTGCAGGTGAAATCTAGCTCCGCTCTCCGCTTCCCTTCTGCATCTTTTTACTCCGACCTGTCTTTCCTCAGTTATTCACCTTTTTTTTTCCTATTACGCTTCACTTCAACCTCCACTTCAAACAATTAAATAGGTTTTATGAACCTAAGTTCAAACACAATGTTATCACAGATCTGCCCCAAACCGGCCGAGAAGTGCTCTTTCCGTTTATTGAACCCTGCAGGGAAGAGAAAGGGACCGTCCTTGTTGGGTGGCTGGTGAGGGTTGCTGATGTGTTTGTTGTAAACGTCTGATTGCTCAGAATCACTGGACTATGCAGGGAGGCAAGCTATGTTGATACAAGGATGGGCTTCGAGAAAGAATTGGGGCAGCAGTGTTGTAATATGGCAGGGGAGGAGGAGAATGGGAATTTCTGAGAAACAAAAGAGAGAGAAATGAAAAAAGGCTGTGGTAACAGGTTGACTAATAATTACAGGGCTAACAGATTGAGCCCTGGCTTTTCGTGTCCACGGGATGTAGAGGCTTTGCAAAAAGACAAAGGACACTTCCAGATGAGGAGGCCAGTGACTCTGCTTTCATCACTTTGGATGTGAGCATGAGCGAAACATGAGGCTTAGTCACTTGTTTGTTAAAAAGCATAATGCAGACGCAGATCATAACGATAACTGAGTTACGCTTTGTATTTGAACTTCTGCTTCCTAACGCTGCTCAGAAACGCGGCAGAAAGTCTATTTACTGTGTTGTGGTTGTTTTTTGTTTTTTTGAATCTACAGCAACTGACCAGACTGTCTAGAGTTTAACCAGGCATATCTACATATCTACATAATAATGATAATTAATCCCCTTGGGGAAATTGACTGTCCGCAACACAATTCCAACATTCAGTCCTGATGCAAAACTGCAGAGAGGAAAGATCAACAACCAGATTGGAAGAGAGGAAAGGATCGTCCTTTTTTTGACGAGCTGGAAAAGGTTGTTGGATGTGTTTGTAGTAAACCTCCAACTGTTTATAGTCACTAGATTATGCAGGGAGAACGGGATGTTGCTGCACAATGAAAGAGCGAAGGTGAGAAATGAGAGAATGGGAATTATAACAAAGGAAAGAGATAAATGAAAAAAGGTCAATGGGAGCAAAGTGAGGACATCCTCTATTCATGCTCTAGCTGTTGTACAATGAATACCGCTGACTGACTACTACAGCAGTGGAGTCTGCAGCTGAATCCAATTCCCGTTTTATTCACAAGGATGAAATAAATCATCAGGAGAAAGCGAGCGATGAGAAGAGAAGCCGAGAAAAGGTGGCAAAACAAAATGAAGCATCTTTCACAGACTGCTGTATAGTCACCACAGCACTGAAACGGTGCAGTAACGTCAGATAATCCAATGTGATCCTCTAACAACATGTGATTCATACACATCATGTCTGCAGCTATACATGTGCATGTATAAAACCCTTTTGTGTTTTTCTCTTCATGTTGTGCCAGATGTTGACCCAGTTGTCTTAGAAAGAAAAAAACCCTTGCTATGTGTCTTTGTAAGTGACATGCATCAGCAATGTCACTCCTGCATCAATAAAACCACGAAAGCAAACTGTGATTGAGCCCAAGTGGCTCCCTCAGAGTCTTCCAGCTCCATAATTATTGCAGAATTGCTTCTTGTTTAACCCCAAACAACGATGTGCCTTACATAAACAGTGTGGGAGAAGAAAATGTTAAACATGTTGGAATGTCACTGTGCTGGGAGTAAAGTAACATCACAAGCAGAAACATTAGTAGCAAAAAAGAAACATAGGGTAGCTATCAGTTAACTGCCACGCTAGTGCCTGAATTAACACTGTAAGCAGTTAGCTGCTCACAGCCGGCTTTTCAGGTCAGTGCAAATGAAAATGATTCTACCTCTTTCCATGCAAACAGGAAAAAAAGGAAACAATATTTCATAACTCTTCCGTATGTGAGATAATAGTGTCTGCCTTTGGTCATTTGGGTAAATTACAAAACAAATGATGTGTTTTGGAAATAGTCTGTGGTTGTACTATGCTACACTATTTTATGTTATTACAGTTAAGAAGCTGAATCTTGTCAACTTCTCAAGAGACTAAAGGGGAATCTCATAAGCTTGTCTCTGTGAAGGTACCTTGCAATTTTTTCCCACGGCTGCAGGTTGCTTTTTTACTCACCGTCATCAAATTTCACACTGAAATACGTTTAATCATCAAACGAACTGCATCTAAGTCCAACTTCTACAAAACCCTGAAATGCACACACACCTATATTTTTAATTGGTTCAGCCGATGGACTAACAGGAAAAAAAGGTTTGCGGCTACAGCTCCCCACCCGAGTGTTCCTGTGGTTGGCAGTAACCTAAAGCAAAGCCGTAAAGTTTAACTGACAGGGTTTAATTAATAAAGTTCACATAACGTGGGTGAAATACGCTGTGACAGGTTCAAGGCATTCAGGATACTCCTGGAAAAAAGGTCCTTTTGACCTTCATCCTTTGCTAATTTGAGGAAGCGAAGTGTTTTTCTTAAAACTGTGTTGCAGCACACAGCTGACGTGCATCAGTTATCTGATCCAGCCTGAGCAGGGAACTTTCCCACTGCCATTCTTCTCACCTCAGGAAAAGTCAAAAGCACCAACGCTGGAATGTCTGTCATGATGCTCGACCACTGTGGTTAGCGTGAAGTCATATTGCTGCATATTGACTGAGCTTAAAAAGGTCACCCGGCTCCTTGGTGCTCCCATATGGTGGTTAAAGGATTAATCACCCTTGAGAAAAAGCCCTTTGAGAGCCAATTCATACTAAATCCACAGTGTTCGAATCTTTCGTACCAACCTGTTGAACAGCTGAGAAAATCACTTTGTGTGTGTTCAAGGGCACAAGTGTGTTTCACAGACATTATGTGGCTCAATCATTAATAAAAACCCTCTCAGGTGAACTTTATGGCTTTGCTTTAGGTTCCTGCCAGCCACAGGGGCACTGAGGTGGGGCTTCCAACTGTAGCCATAACCCGGTTCCTGTTAGTATATCAGCCAACCTGTTAAAAAGGTGTTTGTGTGCATTTCAGAGTATTGGTAGCAGTTTAACTTTCCCCCTGTTTGGATGAGAAACCTGCCTTCCACGTCAGTCATTGTTGGATATCCATCAGATACTCTTCTATCAGAAAGTATACGGTTGTAAAACATTAAATATTTGCAACAGGTGTACGAGGTGTATTCAAAGCTCAAAACTAGTACAGAGCAGATAAAATCATCTGGTAACTGAGGGGACTCATGCAAGGGTCGCACCCCCTGCATCGGATCCGTGACCTTTTCCACTAGTTCAGCTTCAGAATGACTTGAGTCTTTGTCACATGCCCCCCACAAAGTTAGCATTGCTAATATTAGCTGCATCTTTAGCCCGTGGTGAGTCCCAGCTCTGTCAGGTACACAGGTAGGATTAGATAGTTAATACAGAGAAACTACAGCTGAAATACTAACAAAAACCTCCACTATCTCCCATCAACTCAAATAAATACCTTGTAGTTTAAGTTAGTAATAACTTAAATATAAATGTGTACTTCCAGGTAAAGTATGCAGCCAGTTCGCAGAATCACCTCCTCTATTACTCATCAGTTAAAGTTACAACTGTAGTTACTTTATAATAGTTCAGATTTAATTATGTACTATCTTGAGTCATGGCTGCACCTACTTATATAATGTTCATTTAATCATTCACGTCATGTTCACCTGGTAACAACCAGGTACAGGAACAGTTCTCCTCTGACGTTACGGTGCAGTAAACACTGAGCTCCTGAATTATTGTAGTATACCACAAACGTCTGGTGGGAGAACTAACATGCATGAGCGTGTTTGCTGTTTGCTTTAAAAAAACAAAACTGCTTTAGACTGTGTGCAAGTTTATTAGTGAGTGACGTTACACTGGTAAAACAAATACATCACATTTCGTTCTCATCGTAATATAATTAGTGATGATTGATTATAGTGCTGCTGTGCAGTGTGAATACCGTCCTTACAACAGATCTGCTTTACCGCAGCGTAAAGACACACGACAAGCTGAGAACCAAGAAACAGAGGAGACAGTTGAGGAGGGACAAGAGCAAGTCAAAACAGAGGAGGAGGGAGTGTCTTCTTGTCGTAGGAAAGTACACCTGCATCTCTCTTTGCCTTCCTGCACCTCCCTCACTTTCTCCATCTTCCTTTCTTTATCTACTGTTGAAACATTTTGACCTGTTGTGACAGATGGATCTTTCTACTTGAGAGAGTTTCCTGACACCTGCCCAGCACATCTCACGCAGGGCATTTGGGGGGAAAGAGTCCAGCATCTCCCCAGAAGTTCCAGATCCAGTGCTATGAGTGGAGGTGAGAAAAACTATATCTAGGTGGCCAGAGATCAGCATGCCTAACTCTGTAACCTTGCTTTATCCTGCAGATCCTAATCTTTGCAGAACTTGGACCCACAAAGTGATGGCTCCAAGTAATATTTTAAGGCTCTGTCTGGCTCCAGGAGGGGCCCTGGTTTCCCTAACCTGGTTGACGCAGCTCCATCAGAGTTCTCTGAATCACTCTTTGTCAGGCTCCTCTTGGCGCAATTTACCTCGAAAGACCCAAAGAGGGGCCCCCCCCGACAACACAACTCAGGTTCAAGGGGACACAAAACCCCTCCATTGTGTCATAGTGGCAATTCTCAGAGGGGATTAATATAATCCATCTGAAATTAATTCAGCATCTGGTACATTTTGAGGAATGAGCAGGATTTTCATATGTTCTAATTATTTAAATATAATAACCTGAACGAGTCGTTATCTATGCGTCTTCTCTCCCTAGCTGTGGAAGCTAGTTTAATGCTGTTATTAGCCACCATTGCTTATTGGAATCGCATGTACTCATTTATTAAAGCAATATTTAAGGCAAAACCAACACTTTTGTCTGCTGTGTGCCTGCAACTGCTCCCTCTGCTGTGAAAGTACCGATTTGTGAAGGTGAAACATTCAGTTGTTCAACCTGAAATAAGCAGCATGTAGCTGTTTTCACTAATCACAATCCATATGTTCTGGTGACACTCTGCCTACTAGTGTTTCCTACAGAAAGTGTGTGTGAAGCTGGTCATCTGTGTGGGCAGTTGATGACACACACACACACACACACACACACAGAGAAGAACATAATTAAGATGACCACAGTCAACATGAAAAACATACTGAGCTGTTATCCACTGTAGTTTTTTTGAAAGCGTTGATGCCAAAGCGTGGCTCAGCGGACCTGACTCACAGATATAAATCAACTGAACCATGAATCAAATTCTCAAAAAGACTCTGTGTGTCTGTGCAAATAAATATACACATAAATAAAACGTCCAGGCAGCCTCAGTGTACAACAGTATGAAAATGTTTTATTATGAACAGCATAAACATAAAGATACTTTATTTATATCCATGATTTGTGTTTCGGGCTCTGACTAACTTGGCAGGAAATAACGTCGAAACCCCGACTGATGCTTTCGTGACCTGATGACTCAGTAGTATGTCTCACGCTCCAACCAACCTGGAAACCAATGGAGACAGAATTAGGGACAGAGTTTTTGAGATGTTTCGCCTCACATTCAGAGTCACAATCTCAACTTTCTTTCACAGACACATCTAAGGAAGAGATGGGAGAAGATGGCAGCTTGGTGGACCCTAAAAAGATCATGATTATTCATTTTGCACCTCCTAATATAGAGAACAGAGGCTTAAAACGTGCCACACAAGAGAGAGAGCAGAGGGCTTACCGCCAGGTTTTCGTCTGAGGATGTATTTTCTGGTTTCTTCATATGTGAACAAGGTCAAGGCGTATGGGAAGGCGCAGAACCACCAAGACGGCCTAAGGTAGGAACGCACAGAGGAGGAGAGTGAGTTAGTGAAGGCGGGCAGTCGTACATTAGGGAGGCTCAGCTATTTTATTTGTCTGAAAGATTTCTTAACAACTTTGAGGTGAAATGAGAGAAATCACAAAATAAGAAGAAGAAAACAGAAGAACTGATGATTTTAATCTGCTGAACTCGAACTAGACATCCAACTACAGCAGCTCTGACTCCAGCAGCGTCATGAGGTCCTCCAAATGAAACGATAAACCTAGTGACTACTGAGCCCTTGAATCCTCATGTACGTATAAACAGATGCTGTATGTGGGTAACCCTCACTTCAGAGGGTACATCCTGAGAGCAAGATCCATGCCGGGGCAGTATGACAGGAAAGTAGCCAGAGCAGTCTCCTCAAACAGGCCAAAGATGAGGACGCGGTTCCTGTGGAAGAAAAGATCATTGTCAGTATAAACTAAATCTATTCCATCCTTAAGTTACTGCTCAGTATTTTTACAGTCCTCTCACTTGCTCCTTTTGTTCCACACGCTACTAGACTTTTGAAATAAAAATAAAGGTTTGTTGCACAGGCTCAGTGTTTATTGCTATTAATAAAATAAGACATCTGTATTTTAAAGGAAATCTAATTAATGTTCTTTCAGGAGACGCTGTACATGACATGTTGACCGTGTCACCACGTCTACATACTTCATTCCCTGGTGAAAGATGGAGTTCCTCCTGGTCTTAGCGAGGATCAGAGTGAACCAACGGATGACCACAATATTGACGAAGTACGCTGTGTGGCAGGTGAACTCTATAGCTCTTCTTTGTTCATATGTCTGAGGAATAGACAGCGAAACCAGGTTAGAACACTTTCCTGTAACTATATATAAACACGTAAACCCAAATTAATTTGGGGTCTTTTCTTTACTCAGCACCAATACCATCAATCAAACGGATAATAATAAATAATTAATAAAGATCTGTCTGCACTCAAATTTTCACAAAATGAATACTGTGAATGATCTTTTGGACCATAGGGGTGGAATTATGTTAGTTTATGTCAATCCCAGTGACCTTTATACACATGTCAGCTTCTGGCAAACACACACATGGATGAGGAAATTTTTAGCATGCTCAAAACAAACAGCGTATTTATATATCAACACTATTTTATAATAATTCATTTGTTTTTGTTATACTGAAGACATCTGTGTTTAAGAGGGATAATGATGAACTGTATTAAAGTCAAGCAAAACTAGTTTCCTCTCAGACAGACAGAACATTCGATTAAAAAAAGATTAAAACATTTTCGTTTTACTGAAACGTAAACATGATGACATTAGCATTACTGACCCACTCCTGTCCATAGCTGTCCTCCAGGTTTTGTAAGTGTTTGTCGTACCAGAACATTCTGAGTCCCAACAGGTCCAAGGGCCGGAAACCGTTTTCACTCATGATGACAAAATACGAGAAAAACCCACACGTGGCCTGAATGGTACCTACAAGAAAAACATTACGGTTGTCATTAGATTCTCATTATGAACAAACCCCATATAAAACACTAACTAATGTAACTAACATGTAAATAGTATTCAATTAATGGGACAATATACTGCGTACGCTGCAGGATGGAAGAGACCAGAACGTACACTGTGAAAGCAGATGGCTGGTAAAAGGATTCAGAGCGCACAAACCAAATTTGGAGAGCTACTCAGTTTGCAAAGCAGCACTTGAGAGCGAGCGGGGACAGATTCGTAAGAGCACAGTCAGACTTGAACATGAAGGCAAACAGAATCATGAGCGTCACGGATTATTTAGGCTTTGGGCAGATTTTTGACCTAGAAATGAAGAGTCATCAGGATAACTCCCTTCTACCTTCAAAATAAAAGATGAGACAATGATGTTTTTTGCCACCAGATGGGGACAACGAGCAGCATTATGTGTCTGTATCCTCTTAAAAATGTACAGACTATAAATTACTTTAACATTATTCAAATAATGTCATTCGTAAGGCATTGTGGGAGTTTTTTTTATATTATAATGTACAAATTATCTTAGCAGAAAATGTCAAATGATTAAAAACATTAAAAGAAGGTGAGAGAAGAGGCTAATTTCTGGATGAATTAGACTTCTTAATGCATACAGACTTCTTAGCATAATGCTTTCTTCAGACACTGCGGTAACTTGTGAACCTAAACTGGCATGTGGTAAACAAGCAGGCGCATGGTTTGGATTACACACTTAACAATCAGACCCAGCACTAACAAATCTGTGACCCTTTGCTCTCAAATGCTGACTTAAAATTAATTAATTAATATTAGAAACTTTCTTCGGGGTGAACAAATAGATCATGTACATCAGGTACATGTACAAAAATGACCATTCAGAGTAGAAATAGTTATTGTTTACAATATGACCTATGTTCCAGAGCATGCCCATTTGCCCCTGCCTTACAGGAACTCCAGAAAGTGTGAAAGTGATCGCTGTTATTAGCCCGTGGAGCTGTTACTAGGTGAACTGCGGTACCCATATTTGTCATACTGCATGAGATTCTGTACAACCATGCAGCTCAACGATGCATTTTTAACCACTGCTGGTAAAAACAGACAACACATTATAGCATAATATGTTAAAAAATTCAGTCTATTCATGAGATTTGTTGACAACCAGTAGATCTGAAAATCACTGGTATAATGCTTGTAATGATAATTTCACTTTGGGTTAACTAAAAAAACTCTTGGTTACCAAGTTGTCCGTATGCAACGCTGATGAGTCTGTAATTCACCAGTTTGTCTGTTTTCGCGTTTCTGGGTTGTCTTTTCATGATGTCACTTTCCGGTGCTTCATAAGCCAAGGAGATAGCAGGGACCTGGAGACAACACGCAAACAGCACACAATGTACCTCATCATGTCCATCTGGGAACATTTGTAAAGTGAACAGCATGAAACATTTTTCAATCAGGTCAAAGAATTCACCAAGTCAGTTCCCAGGTCGATGAAGAGGATGGTGATGGTTCCCAGAGGCAGAGGGATGTTGGCAATGGCAAAAAAGAAGAAGGGTGACATCTCTGGGATTTTGCTAGACAGAGTGTAGACAATAGACTTCTTCAAGTTGTCAAAGATCAGTCGGCCTGACAAAGTTATTTAGAAATGGATAGAGTCAGGAAAGAGGTAAAGTCACTGTTAAAATGATTTGGAGGTTCACATCCATGCAGGTAACTCTTGTTGCAGGTCTTACCTTCTTCCACACCGGTAACAATGGAGGCAAAGTTGTCATCCAGCAGGATCATGTCGGCTGCCTGCTTCGAGACGTCTGATCCTGTGATACCCATAGCAACACCGATGTCGGCCTTCTTCAGAGCCGGAGAGTCGTTCACGCCATCACCTGTCACAGCCACGATGGCTCCCTGCAGAGAGTGTTGATGTTTGTGCTTAAACACATTTCTGAAAACTTTCAATCTCAAACGGTGAAAACATCCCCTTTGATGCTGACCTGTCTCTGGCAACCTTCCACAATAATCAGTTTCTGCTGAGGGGAGGTTCTGGCGAAGACGATTTCAGTGTGGTATTTCAGCACATCGTCGAGCTGCTGTGAGGTCATGTCTTTCAGCTCGCCACCATGAACAACACAGGCCTTGGCATCCCTGGAAAAAAAAAAAATCACAGCAACGTTAAGACAACAGTTATATACGTTCTATTTCAGAGAATAAGGTATATTAAGGAAATAAGTTAAATATAATTTGTCCACAATGCACTTTTAAAGTGACTACAATAAAAAAGATTCAGTTCATGGTAATTCAATTTAATTTGTTTTAAGTTTTAAGCAGCAACTGATAGTTGTGTAGGTGCTGTGAGAGCAGCTACTGTGGCTTGAAAAACACGATCAAAGTTAGTAAAGGAAACCTTACTACGTGTTCAGTACTGACCTGGGGTTGACCTCCGAAACTGGTACGTTCAGGCGAGCAGCAATTTCGTCAACTGTCTCGTTCCCCTCAGAGATGATGCCCACACCTTTAGCAATAGCTTTGGCTGTAATTGGATGATCGCCTGTGACCATGATGACCTGAGTGAAGGAGGTAAGACAAAACACTCAATCTCCTGATTATAGTCTGCAAACTACAATCACAAACTGCACATCAGGTAACTTGCTATCACCTCAATCCACCTGAAAGCAACGTTTTTCATAATGCCAGGTTTTAAGATATTAAACTTACTTAACCTTATAAATCTGTTTCTTCTCATGACTATACAAACTTCTTTGGAATGCACTGGCTACCTTAAAAGACTAATGTTAAATACCTTAATCCCAGCACTCCTGCATTTACTGACAGCATCAGGCACAGCGGCACGAGGAGGGTCGATCATGGACATGAGACCAATGAAGCAGAGGTTCTCAGTGGGGAAGTTCACCTCCTCAGTGTCAAAAGCAAAGCCCTCTGGGAACTGGTCGTCAGGCAGGTTGAAATGACAGAAACCTGTGTAAGATGGGAAAAAAATGTTATTTAGCCATGAACTCAGAGTTAGCACAAACGATCCAGGACATAAGAATTTCCCAATATAACCAAGCTAGATCATACCAAGTACTCTCTCTCCAAGTCCTCCAAGCTCTATATAGGCATTCTGGAAAGCATCTTTCATCTTGTCATCCAGTGGCAGCTCTTTCCCCTGGATCACGATGGTGGAGCAACGGTCCAAAATCCTCTCTGGGGCACCTTTCATCACCAGAAGGTGCTTGGACTCTCCAGGTGTCGAATTCCTGTGGATAGAGAGCTGTGGGACGGGTTGAACTGGGTTTTAGATGTTTGCTGAGGTAAATAAAAGGATTTATAGGAATATCGGTGAAAAACTGTCCAGTAAATGTATGGATGTACTCAACCACTCGACATCATCCCTTTACCTCCAATGTTTTTTGCTCATTTTCAGAACTCCGTGTGATGGAATTGGTAATGGCACCAACTTTAAAGAATCCATGCTTAACAAAATGTCTATTGCAGATTAGTTACCTGGTATTTGTTGGTAGAGTTGAAGGGGATCTCCACAATCTTGGGAGATTTGTCTCTCATTTCACTAACAGAGCCACAGCACATCTCAATACACTTAAACAAGGCAGCTTCTGATGCGTCACCTGCTACCTCCCTCTGTGAATTCAGAAAAAGAGTTTTTATTGGTGGGTTTGACCGAAATCATGAATCACATCACATTTCTCATTTATTTGCAATAAATATATATAAAAAGGTAACATAAGAGGTCACAATGACAAGCTATAGCAAAATAGGTCGAATTTGTGATAAGCTTTCACCTTTATTATGGGAATATGATCCTGTCCTGCAAGGGTTACAGCACGGTTGCAAAGTCCAGCAATTCTGGCCAGGGAAGTCCAGGTGGGAGAGCTCTTGTCAAATGATGTCCCGTCCTGGTCCTCTGTGGTGTCAGCATCATGGATCTGGTTGTCAAACCACATGTGAGCCACAGTCATCCTGTTCTGGGTGAGGGTGCCGGTCTTATCTGAGCAGATGGTGGATGTAGAGCCCAGCGTCTCCACAGCTTCCAGGTTCTTCACCAGGCAGTTCTTCTTGGCCATACGCTTAGCAGTCAGAGTCAGACACACCTAGAGAC
>JAUYWH010000012.1:3844178-3881188 GCA_034779795.1 Ctenopoma multispine | reverse complement strand
CACAGCTTCCAGGTTCTTCACCAGGCAGTTCTTCTTGGCCATACGCTTAGCAGTCAGAGTCAGACACACCTAGAGACAGAAATCAAGTGTTTGCACTGTAGGTACTCAAACATGAGACTCTGCATCAACAAAATCACAAGAGAATGACACCACAACTCACAGTTACGGTAGGAAGGAGACCTTCTGGCACGTTGGCGACAATGATACTAATGAGAAAGACAATGGCCTCCAGCCAGGAGTATCCAAGGGCAATTGAGAGGATCAAGAAGGTAACACCCAGCACGCCAGCCACACCAGTGATGATGTGGATGAAGTGCTCAATCTCGATGGCGATGGGAGTTTTGCCAGAGTCCAGACTGGAAGCTAAGGTGGCGATACGACCTATGACGGTATTGTCTCCAGTGTTGATGACGATTCCTCTAGCAGTACCTGGAGAGATTAAACATCTCAAGTTTGTAATTAACAGATGTAAGAAATAATAATAATAATAATATTGAAATGAGTTAATTCATTTAATGATTAACAAAGCCAGAAAGGATCCATAAAAGTTGGGACTTTTTATAAAAAACGTGTGTTGCAGGCACCAAACTCATATTTTGCACTTTTGTCCAATAATCTTTTCCTGTTACACTGTACAAATTGTTAATACAGACTAAATATGACTAAGATCTACTATTTAGCAAAATTCCAATATAAAAAAATCTGACATCAGATAACTTTTTATTTCTTTTGCCAAGAACGTACTCTCCTTAAATTTGTAGTTACTATTATATTTTTAAGCTTCATTTCCCTATAGTTAAATATTTAAAGTTAATGTAATTAACTTAATAAGCAGCAAATGAAATTATTTTGACTCTATTATTTTTATATCAGCTAGTAGTATTTTCTCTACCTTCAACACAGCTGGTGGAAGAGAAGGCAATGTTCCTGGTTTCCAGAGGGTTTTCATTGGTAAAGTCTGGGTTACGAGACTGGGGCTCTGATTCACCAGTCAGGGAGGAGTTGTCCACCTGTAGAAAAAAAAAATAACTAAGAAAAAATACCAGATATGTGAAGTCATAATTTATTTTGTCTTAGTCAAAAATAAAACCTTGCAGCCATGAGCAGAGATGATTCTCAGATCAGCAGGGATCTTGTCTCCACCTTTTATCTCCACCAGATCTCCAACCACCACTTCCTCAGTGTTAACACTCTTCTTCTCACCATCACGGACAACCAGTGCTTGCTATGAGAGCGAAGGTGAAATGTGCATTTTGATTATCTGAACTTAACATATGAACGCACGCATTAAAATGTTGTTAGTGTTAATGCTAAATAAGTTTATTAGTGGTACAAAAGTCAGGAAGAACTCACTTGTGGGACCATATTCTTGAAGAACTCCATGATCTTGGAGCTCTTTGCCTCTTGGTAGTAGGAGAAGCAGCCAGTGACAAAGACAACAGTAGCAAGCACGAGACCCAGGAACAACTGAATGAACAGAGAGAAAATTTTGTTTTCCAGGTCATTTCTGGAAACATTATGGCTTTAACTTATTTTCTAGATAAATTACATATATAAGTCCTAAATCCTACTCACATTATCATACAGCTTTTCTTCTGATGTAATCTGAATACCAAAAGCAATGAAGCAGAGGATGGCACCGATCCACAGCAGCATGCAGAAACCACCAAACATCTGGAAACAAAATAAAATAAGATTCATCAGCGTGTTAGCATTTCTGAAAAATTCAGTATTTGAGTGATGAACAAATGTTGCACTCCCAGCTCTGAATTTCAGACAAAAAGTGAGTTTCACCTGTTTGCAGAACTTGACCCATTCAGGTGTGGTGGGAGGAGGTGTGAGGACATTTGGGCCATCCCGGGTCAGGATATCTTTTGCTTTGACAGAGGAAAGACCCTAAAAAGAGACACAGAGATGAAAGAATTTAACTATCATGTGTACTCACACCAGAAAAGTAACAACAACACATCCTCAGCAAGCACGATTTGAAAGCCTGTGCTGTGAACAGCATACAAAACAGAAGACCGGCTTGTGTGATTGTAAACATAAAGACAGTATAATATGAGAGGACACCGAGGTACTTCAGTGTCAGCTGTTTGTACTGTGATTCTCCCTGGATCGTGCATTTATCTGCTTCTGTGACACTGCCATCAACAACCAGTATGATAACACCAGCAAGGTTACTATCATGTTGACAAGGCTCACTCGCACACACACTCGGTCAAAAACTACATGTACAAGCAGAATGCTCACCCTGTTTACATCGGTTCCATACTTTCTGCTAAGTTCATCCAGGTTTAGCTTGTGATCGTCCTGTGCAGGGGGAGAAAACAATGAAATACACCACATAAACAAGTCAGAATCACTGTTTATTACCTCTGCTGAGGATTTAAAAATGTTCTGTTGACAGCACTGAAAGTCAACATACACGAGCATGACCTAGTAGTAAGTATAGTTGAAATATTTGGCAGAAAGCCATAAGGGCAGTGAGACCAAAGTAGAGGTTTGTCTCAGCCGCCAGTTAACAGTGTGTCATCGCTGTGACCAACTGCAGTGACTTACAGTGACCAAGAGTGTTAACATCTCCTGAATAGCACTGTCATTAGGTATTAGACAAGCTGACTATGGGAAGGCATGATTGTAACGTGCAAAAAGGTTGTTTTACTGCCCGTTCTCTTGATTCAAGGTGGGTTTTGCAAGTTACTAACAGAGTCGTATTTTGCAATAATGTCCAAATCAAGTGACTGAAATAAAAAAGTTTCACCTTTGTACATGTACTCACCATCTCAACTTCTTTCTTCAGGTTATCGAAATCCTTTTTACCTTTCTTGCCTTTGCCTTCCACTCCATCCGAGGAGGCTGCAAGTTTGTAGTCATCTTTCCCTTTCTGAAATGAAGAGAAATGAGACTAAATGAACTCCTCAATAAGAATGCTCTAAAGTAAGAGCAGAAAGTAGAGTCGAGTTTGATGCTTAAATATGACGTAAAGTTTGAACAGTTGTCAAAATTAAACTATAAAACTGTAAAACATTTATTCAAGATTAAGGAATTAGGAGGAAATTTAAGATTTTATTAAAATTTCAGTTTGCAGTTCATGCTCTGAATCTGCGTATAGGCAATGTGAAGCTACATGGAAAGCTCTTAAGGAAAGAATAACTTGAATTACATTGTAATAATGATCAATATCAACTTAAAAACACATACACATTTTTGGTTGAAAATATCCAGTGTGTTGAATAAACCTAAAAGTTAAATGTTGAATGTCAAAACATCTTGACCCTGACCTACCTTTACTATAAATATTAGAGTACACAATTGACGTCCTTAAGATTTCCCAACATGCTACAGGACGTGTGTTACTATTTACAGTAGTGATGTGATGTTAAGTAGTTCATTATTTCTGACCTGAAGAAGATTTCAGTTTGATGTGCATAGATCAAAACCATTAAAATTAGAGCGTTTTAATGTCTTCTGCATACACACACGTGCTACAACAGGCAGATTCCATACTCACTTAAGCTTCATACACAGACATTCAAATGTTTTTTTGGACCACAACTAAATTAAGTCAAATTTTACATATACACCATCATTTTTTTCCTCACACACAGAGACACTGCACGTCAGAACTGAAGAAGCTTTATGGATGAGAGGTTCAATGTATTTCAAGAGCCTGAAGCAAATTCCGTTGCTTCTTAATAGCATGTTTACATCAGACAAGTCAAGATTATTAACACAACCCCCAGAAACCCAGAATGAAGTTAAGAAAGTACAAGTTCAACTAGATTATTTATTAAGTAACAATCCAATCATTAGGGGCTCCCTGCTGACTTCTACAAATACTTCTGGAATATCACAAAGCAAAGCCCAAACTGGGGTCACGTAAGAAAGGCATTCATCAAGTCAATCTTCCATCCAAAAGTCATCACAGTCTCCCTGAATGGAGGCAAAACTTTCGATAAACTGGAAATTTGGAAAATGTCCACAGTGCACAGGGGGAGAAGAAAGGGGTGCCCACTCTCCCCCACGCTATTCCCCAATTTTCATCAAGCGGTTAGCTGCAGCTGTGCATCATCACCAGTATCAAAGAAAAAACACAACATAGCTTTTTGTATTTATGTAGATGATATATTGCTGTTTTTCTTTAAGCATTGGGACGAACGAGTCGATGGGCAGGTCAGAAATAATGATCACGTTGTTCCGAGGCTGGTCAAGATTATTGACCTGCGTGTGATAGATCAGAAATGATGACACCTCAGTCACTCAGATTTGACCCATGAGAAGATTTGAGTTGAATGCACAGCTTGTCACCAAATGCAGACCCAGTAAGTCAATTTGGTCAGAATCAGGTCAGAAAAATGCTCCCCAGCCCAAAACTGAAATAATAAACACTGTAATGAATAGCCTAACTTAGAAACAGGGCCAAACCATGCCAGTCTAATGTCTAATACTTACTCTCAGTCCCATGGTTGCAATGCACGTCTTAGAAAGGCAGTCCAATTACGTTGTTAAGTTGCAACTTCCCTATACTGCCTCTCTCTTTCTCGACTCTGTGGTGATCTGTGTCTTCCACACTCCCCAGAGCAGGGAAGATGGGTTGCTTTACATCCATTTATACTCACAAATGACTCACCTGCCCTCAGTGGAGGAGCTTGGGGTGGAGACGTGACGTGGGGTCAAACTAGACAGGTGAGCAGCGGTGTTGTGGGGTGGGGGAGGAGGTGTGTAACAGAACGGTGGAGGAGGAGGCAGAGGTCCTCAAGTTTAATCATAATGTTACCACATATAGTCAATAGCAGACACTGAAGTTGCACCAAAGGACATTCATGAGCCTGAAGATCCTTAAAAATTCTTGTTCCTGATCACTGAAACCTGCAGGGAGTAGGTGGGAGTGTCCTTGTTGGTTGGCTGGCAGATGTGTTTGATGTAAACTTCCGACTGCTGGTAGTCCCTGGACTATTTTTAAAACTAAGACTTGTGTGACTCCTCATACGTCAAACCAAACGCAATAGCATTGAAAATGAAAACAGCAGACTTTACTCAACATCATTTCTCTGAAAATAAAGCTGGAAAACCTGTGCGGTAGGTTGTGCAACTCCCTGGTAACGCTGTTGCGGTCTCAAATTTTAAAAGCACTCGCTGGTGGCACCTGCATTTCCCATAGAAGCATCTCTCTAATGCAGAGCAATGTTACTGCCACACGAGCTTAACGCTGACAGTGCCAATGCAATCATCAATGCTACCTTATTATGTCTTACAATAAAGCATGCCAGCAACAAACCAGCATCATTTGGCTAATACAGTCAAGTTCTTACACGAGATATAGAGGAAAATAAAATCCCTTTAAATGAAAATAAAACAACCATACAGAAGTTTCAGTCAGAGAGTGTGACTAATAAATAAAACCAGCCTGTAACAACAAGCGGAAAAGCTGCTCAGTGGTTCACTTTAGGTGCTTCACAAACTGCCTGATCACATTCCTCTTCTGACGTTGGGTCGAGTAAATTGGATTTGGATTCTTGTCAGTTTCAACCCACGTGATGATGACGGGGATCAAGTAATCTCTGAGAGATCTATGCATCAGTCATTCAGACAACACACACAGAGTGTGCACATCCCTTTAATCTGCCTAAGGATTATTGCTGCAATTAGAGGAATGAGAGAGTGAAATGGCAAGAGAAAGGGACTCAGAGTAAAAGTATCAAAGATGCACAGAAGTATTTAAAGCTTCATCTGGAGTCAAATTAAACAAGTAATCCACACTAAACTTGTGCTACTCATATCTTAGATTTCTGAAACCATGAAGTCTCAGTTATTGATACACTGAGAGCCTCTGTCTCACACCCAGGCACACACACACTCCATACCGCCGCCAAATGTCTTCTCACCAAGCTAACTTGTTACAGCAGTTGATAGATTCTCTAAAGATGGTGAAATCATGTTGAATGGAGGATTAACATCTGAAGTCAGGCCCAGCGCTAATGATCAGTGACGCCGGCAACTCCACTTTAAACAGCTGTACATGCAAGAAAGGTTTGAGTGACCTGGTAGTGAGAGGAAAGTATTGTAGTCATCATAAGTAGTGTCTCCTTCTCATTCTCATTCACCTCTACATCACTGCATGCAATAAAAAGAGGCAACAAAGTTGAGGGACACAAGGGGAAAAAAAAGTCTCTCTCTCAAACAAAGCAAAGAGCCAGAGTCTGGCAGCTTGACCACACTCCACTCCCTGAGCTGGATGGGCTCGGACATTTTAGGAGATTCTGACATAGGCCAGTGTTGCCTAGCAACATGATCGAACACACAGCGTACAAATCTACTGTCCATACTGCTGACACAGTGGTGAGCGAGCGAGTTGCTGTCATATGTCATTTTAATGAAGACCTATCAAAATCATTTGCGATTTGATAACTTCAATTTCTCATGGGAAAAGCTGAACATGAGAACAAGACGTACACGTACTGATCTCACACTCACACACAGAAAATAAAAGACAGTTGCGCGCACACACGCGACAAAAGCATACATTTCTCCTTCGCCTCGTAATAACGGCAGAGCCAGGGAGATGGATTCACTGTGGCGTGGAACAATCAACAGAACAGACAGAACAGCCCTGACAGGTGTTTTCACTACAAATACACCTGGTCAGCAGAACCGGATGATCATTCAACAGAATCAATAAAACAGTGTTAGTGAGGCAGTGAGGCTCTCCTTCTCACTCTGCTATTCCACTTTCACTATCAACACACAGACGCCTGAACACAAGTCTGCATGTCGAGGAGTGTCACATTAACGAAAAACACACGCATGCAAAGTCACCCCTTAGAAGTTACAACCTTTTTTATAATACTGAATTATGGTTGATTTAATTTGACTTTTTCCTCCTCAAAAAAGCCTCATTTCTGGTGAATAGATCAAACTAATTTTTCCAACCCTGCTGTCTCTCCAGCTCTCCTCCCATCTGTTTGTGTGCCTGCTTCTCTGTCACTCCTTATAACACACTTGTGAATGAAGCAATGACACACACACAAACACAGCAGATGCACGTCATGTGTATGGTTCAGGCGGCTGACATTTCACTGCAAGCTGCCAGTCAGAGTTAGATATACTCACGATGACACACACTAATACACACTCAAACAAGCAAATCTTATGAGTGAATCTGGGATTTTTCTGCAACCTAGTTCTCTCAGTCGAGCACACGTGTGCACTGGATTCACATTACATAACGGTTCATTCCCTGCTCTGACTTTCTGCCATTTAGCTATCCATGTGTGCAGTGATTCACCAAGCTGCAACAGTTTAATATGGCAACGTGTTACATAACAGTCAAGTGATCACGCAATTAGAAGCTGCCGTTGGTTCCTGTTTGCACAAAATGTTTCATGAACCCTCGGACCCAGAGAGATGATGGCACCTACAATATCATCTTTTCAAGAGTTTAGGTTCTCATATGTTATAAACCGTAAGCATGGCTGTGAGAGTCTGTAACAAAATCTATAACGTGTGCACATTTTAAACTGTCAAATTTCCTAAAGAGAACAGGAAACCGCTGAGTTTCAAGACTGTCTAGCAGACTACAACTGCAAAGCTTCTAATTTGAGACTTAGGATGTGAGTATGTGTGCACGCGCCAGGTGTAGAGGTAACCATGGTAATGATAGAGCAGGATTGGCAAAACAGATTAATGAGTTGAAGGGGCATTCTGTCCCGTAACTCATACTTTATCTGCTGAGTGGACACTTCCAGTGAGACTGCATCAGTAACAAGCCTTGTGTGTGTACACGTGAGTTTTTCCCTCAAGCGTTGCTTAGAGCAATAATGTGTGCCATCAAGACTCAGACACACAGTGTGTGTCTGTGTGTGTGCATGCGTGCGCGTGAGGCATCACCTTAGGGAAGCCAGAGTTTCATGCCATCATTATCGCTCCTCATCAGAGCAGCGAGTTCCTGAGAAGTGGGCCAACTTCATCTTTAATGAAACAGCGAGGAGAGAGGCAGAGGAAAGAAGGTGAATGTGAAGAGAAAGTTCAAAACCAAAAAGGCTGGAGGAGAAAATCTAATGAATGTTAGATATTGTGTAACAACATCTTCAAGAATAATGAGGCTCCATAAAATATGACAATGATTATCATCGTTTGTGTTATTCATGAATAATGTCAGGTTTACCTAAATTACTGTTTATGATGTGAATGTATTTGTGCTTTCTGCATCTCAAACTAGATATAAATTGTTCACTTTTTCCACCACATATTTCTGTTCGCTTACTACAGTGGACTGCACTTTCACTCTTCCTGCCTCTGACTGACTGGATCATTATTAACTTCAGCCTTATGGCTAAAACCTGGCCCAGATCTGCATCACTGCCATCAGCTAGTCGATTGCTCCTCGGCTCTGTGTCCATCCATCTACCCTTTTCCTTCTTTTCCTTTATTTTCATACGCCTTTATTCTTTATTAGGTCACTGTAAAATGCAAAAGCCTGTCAAGAAAATACAATGAATTAATAATGTAACAGAACTGGTGTTAAACAAATGGGTCAACAGCGCTTTAGGTTGCTGAAATTCTTGAGTGCGTGGCTTGGCATTATGAATGGCTTGACTTGTTGTTAATTCAGTCAAAGCGTTTTCTCACTGTGGGAGGGAAAACAGGCTGGCAGTCTGAGTGAGAAAAGGGGAGCTTACATATAGAGTACTTTTTGTTTTATCAGAATCCCTTTCTAAAAGTAACTCAGGGTTCACGTGGAGGACACTTTTGCTAGCGCGTGCACACGCTCACAAATTGATTGCCATGGTAACACTAGTGGGAGCATGAGGATGCGTCCTCACAGAATCCTCGTCTATATGTCTGACTGCCTGCCTGCCTATCAGTTCTGTAAAAACCTTCATCTCAAAAGCAATCTGAAATAACTTCCACTTCCGACATCCGGAAATGCAATCGTTCGCTTTTGTACGGCAAATATTTCCTGCAGTTTGGTTTAGTGTATTAAGAGCAAACTTATTCTGACTCCTCAAACTGTCAAGCAAACTGTAAAGTGAGAAACAATATTTATTCTTTCAAACACACGGTGCAGTAGACACATTTCACTCTGCCTTTACCTCAATTAGTCTCTCTCTCTCACACAGAAACACATAATCTGCTGCTGATTACAGACCTTGGTTAATTAAGGTCAGTTGACCACATGAGCTTCACAACGAGCAGCTGCTCGTGCGCGTTTGTGAGAATATGATTGACATGTAGTGACAGTATGGTTGCACAAACAGACAAGACTCCTTTCCAAAACTGCAATATTATATTACATATTGCAGAAAATACATCAGATAGGAAGCGAGAGCATGAAACAGTCAGAGGAGACAGATAAGCTGTAGTAAAGGGTCAGCATGTACGGCAGATGGTTGCCAGCGGCGACTCAGCTACGGCTACGGCATCTACTGCTTCCCTCACATCTGCTGTAACGTCCATCTGAATGTGTGTGATCATATGTAATTTACATCCACATCTGGCTAAAGCCTTTTGTACCACGTGACTCGGCTCGGGTGCAAAAGACTGTGCTATAAATTGCTCTCATCTCTGCTGCATTCAGGGCGACTGACTTCCAGTGGCAACACTTCGCATTATTCACAGAACTGGCATAAAATGTCAATCAGCTGCCACCTGCGCACTGCAGCTATTTACAGCTTTGTGAAATGTAGTGCAACATGCAAATAGGAAGATTAAGACAAACGCAACGAGTTGTGTAACTACATTTTCATTTATAGTGTCTGAAGCAGGATGTATAGATTAAGGTTAAGGTTAAAGTACAAATACCCAAGGAGGAGTACAATGTGTAACTGTACTATTTCACAATACACTGTCCTGTTTATTTTTATAATCATTATTAATGTATCAATAATGAAAATCTAAAACTAACAACGTCCGGGGTCGTTTTATTCCCCACATGAATTTAAATATATGCACAGAACAATCTAAACTTTCTGCAACGCACAAGATGGCAGAACAAACAAAACTTCAGCTAGAAAAGAAAATATTATAAACCTCAGAACTAATCCACACAGTTCTTCAAAGTCTTTGAGAGAAGACAGTACTCTTCTGCCCTCTATCAGCTGTGTGTGTCTCTTTTCTCACCAGGGATCCTTTCTTTCCCCCCACATTGCTGCACATCTGTTTCTGGTCATAGAAAGTAATGCAATATTTATAAAATACAACACCTGACTCTCAGTATTAAAATAAATACAGCATGAAGCCGACTTAAAGGCCAAATCCAGGATCCAAAAGTGTATCAGCTACATGCAGCAGAGCACAAAACACAGATCTGAGTTTACACACAATATAAACATGAACTGTTCAGCACCTCAGTAAGAAATGGTCTGGCGCCGAGATCCTAAGCCCCCTGCTGTGAGCTCAGGCACAAAGAACAACTTTTGATTAAAAGTAAACATAAAATATATCTGCATTTAAATAGAAGTCCTCTAATAAATCTGCATGGATTCTGGTTCAAAATATGTGACTGAAAAGAATAACGCCCATGACTCTTGAGAGAAAAGTGGTTAAGATAACGGATGGATGACAATAATAAAACATTTTTTAATGTTTTTTGTGATCACTGTCATCACAAACTATTTAAAACATAAATCAGCTCCATTAACAAGTGATGTATAAAAAAAAAAAAAACATTCAGTGGCTAATGTTGCACCGTCTGCAAAGAGGCAATAGCATGCTACTGTTCTTTCCCCTCTAACTCAACTTTAGTGTGCTAATGTTAACGCGACTCCCATGGTGTCAACCTCGTTTCCTTAGAAGATGATTCTGTAGACTGAGTAATACTGTTTAATGCCACATGTGAATAGTGGTAACAATATTAGAACTTTTTAGAGTAATAATTGAGAAAATTAGTTGCAAGAGCCACTGAAGGAACATTATTACAACATGTATACATGTCGTCGTGTGGGTACTTTTTATTTTAAGGTGGTCGTCTTAAATTTCAATAAAATTGGTAATAAGGTTCCTTAGGAAATATCTTCTTTTTATATGTAATATGGAAAATGTGACATCTCATATGCTAAAATGTCAATGGTGTGAAGCAAACAATTGAAGGAATTAAGCAGTGGTAACAATGTTAACTTCATTTGTCCTGGTTTGAAATGATGAGAAAAAATCTGGCTGACATCATTCAACAAATATGCTGCTAGTAGTAATGTAAATAGTGGCTCTGTCAGCAACACACTACAATTACTACAAAGTAGACAGTGCATATTACACAACATAAAACACATCGTTTCAAAGAGGTATGAAACAAATGCTCTCAATCTTTATCAAATATTTGATTAATTACTGATAACCTTACCACCAGGTACAGTTTCAGTACTTCAGTATTTTTACCTGAGATAATTTGAAGTGTTTCAGATATTCTATTGTTATATATTGAACTTTCATCCCCCACATTATGTTTACATTACATGCTGTGTTTTGGGAAAGCTAATATTACTCCTGTGTTACGTTACGCCTTTGACTCCTCATAACAAATGCTTTGTCCTTCACTGGGCTCTCTAGGTCATTTTTCACACATTTACCAAAAACACCAGCGATACCTATAATCTTGTTCGCAGATGTCGTTTGGCAGATCAGATCATGTGAAGTTTTGTTTTTGGTTTAGAAACCATTAAACTGGGGACATTTACAGTAAAAGTGCTGGTAGAATTGAGCAGAGCGGCTTCCTAGATGCGAAGATGCTGGTGAAGCCAATATGAAAGACTGGAAACAGATTGTTGGCTCATCCTGCTCTGGCCTATGGAGCTGGCCAACCAGAAGCGACTAGGCTTGAAAGGTGTGACTTATCAACATGACATGAATGTCCTGTCCAATCAGTGACCAAAAGTTCAGAAGAAAGAGAGAGAAAAGATCATAAAACTGTTAAAGATACCTGGAGGTGAGGCTGCTGACTGCAGAAAATATTGCTGAAAGAGTGCATGGGACTACATGTGACAGGGGCTAATTTTAGGCAATGGATGGGTAAATATTTACAGCACCAGCACCAGCACGATGTAATTTGTTCATTCAAAATAGCGGCCATGTCACTGTAATGACAGCACATCCCCTACTACAAATGTCATTGACTATTCTGTATCAGGCTTTGGCTACACAGACCATATTAGTTAGCGCGATCTATGAACTGTTGTTTTTATTAACTAAACCTCCAGTATGTAGAAACTATTTTATTGTGTTCATCCTTCACTTAACTGACTGATTATATTGAGTGTACAGTAACTACATTATCCCATGAAACCACGTTCCGGCAGTTTTTAATCACGATTAAAGTTATTTCTTCTTGTAACCTGGAGAAAAACAAAATGGGTACAATGCTGAATCAGAGCTAATACTATTATTAGAAGAAAAACTATTTGAAAAACTGGTGCATGGATACATGTACTATCCCATCGGCCTCACACACATATACACAGATGTTGTTTATATTTTAAATAAGCCCTCCTCCTGTCTTTCCCAGAATCCCTTGTTGTTACTCCCAGCATGCCAGGAAGTTGCAAGGAGATGGGGGAGGAGCTAAAATGTCAGAGGCCACCTGACAGTAATGTTTGATCTTTCTCTTCGTCTCTGTTTTCTATCACTTCTCCACCTCCCGCTTTTGATTTTGACTAAGGTTCTGTCAGCTGCTAGTAACGATGAAAAACTGTGAAAGGAAGTGATTCTGGACACGGCCTAACTCTTCTCTTTCAGAGCAAAGATCCAGTTTAAGATGAAGGGGATGGAGTTCTGCCCTCAAATGTGTATGTGCACTTTGACATGCTTCTTCTTGCTCTAGGGTTATAAATGACATCCTGGGACCAAAATGCTTGTTCCTATTAATTAGACCACAATGACAGATACTACTGATTTCAGTTTTAAAAATGAGATAATAAATCTGTGGGATGTGGGCTATGAGAACTTGTGCATAATAGAAAAAAGTGATACTTCATTGCTGCAGAATCTTATGCTTTAAAGAATGTATTTTGTTTTTATTCTATCAAATTTATCTTGAATTAATTTAGTCTAAAATTGGTTTTCTTAAAATAAATCTCTAGCACCACCTAGTGGACAATACTGTGACATACAGTTATATCTACACACCACACTATCCATCACAGTATGTTTGAGTGACTGTGTTGAATTCAACATAATATAGGCATGTATTTTAAGCACTAAACATATCAATTCCTTGACCTAACCAAACTAAATTCTAAGTAGTGGATTTGTTGTTGTATTGCTATACAGTTTGTATGCATGACAGTTTTTAACTATAGCTGCACCATTTTATCATTTCTGTCATTTCCACTCAATGACAGGGAAAAAAAATGGACCAAAAAAAAAAGGTTTATGAGTTTTCAAAAATCAGAACTCCATCCAGCCTTTTTAAAAAGCACAGCCTTATATTAATTACTCCGTTTGACCCAGAGGGAGAAAAAACAACAGGCAACCTTAATCAACATCCCACTGTAAGCCTGTGGTATCATTGGGTCCTCTTCAGCATGTGATACTGAAACTCAATCTCAGGACGCAGAGCAGCACTGGTTTTGATTCCTGTCGTGGTCATCATACCTAACAGCTGCAAGGATGACATGTATGAAAATGCCAAAAGGTACCAGCACTGCCATATAGCCACTACTGTCTTCCTTCAAATAATTATTAATTTATTAGATGGCTTATGTCACATGCCTGTTAGTTTGTTTATTTAACAAAAAAAATGACAAAATGAACATTCACCTCTGCTCATTATATTTAAAGGAAGTTTGGAAGTGCAATTTAAAATAAAAAGAAACCTAACAACTATCCCTCAGAAAATAAAGTATAATATCTTATTATTAGGATTATTCTTAATCTAGCACTGTTTGAGTTATCTTTGGTGTTAAAATGTTGTTTTAACACTAGAGAAAAACATTGTAACTACTTTGTTTCTGTTAATTCTTTGGATCACTTCTATATATAAATGTTTTTGTAATACTGATGTGATGCTAATTTAACTCTATTTATGGGTCACTGTGACTCATGACAAGGAGGTCCAGGGGGTGGGGTGTCCTTTCTCTTATGAGGTTAAACTCAGGATATCTGATGAGCTGAGTGATCCACTGCAGAGTTCTGCCTTCGCTCTATCTTTAGTGAGCCATCGTCTGTGAATGGAGTGCCTAACTTTATCTGGCCCACTGTCATCGAAGCTGTTGGTATTTTTAGGGGGTGGCTTGCAGTGGCAGCAGCTGTGAAAGCATTTAATGCTCCCCATTCCCTCTCTCCCTCTCTTTCTCACTCTTATGCTGTTGGACAATGACCGTATCAGTGTTGACGCACGAGCCAAGCACTCAGCCTGAATTCTCTGGTCATTTTTTTCTTTGCCACCTGCAACTGAACACCAAACTGACGGGAGACTTCCTCGACAAATTGCGAATCACTATAAACCACCAAGTGTTAATGGAAGACAACATTTTCTTACTTCTTAGTCTCAGTGAAGAGGAGGTGTGTCAAATGTGAGCCCACAAACAACAAATCAAACCAGGGTGACAACGGAAAAGAGCGGAAGAGTCACACAGAACTTGTGAATGAATGCTTTAAAGACAGTAACTCATAGTAGTGGTAAGTTTAATCTTTCATTCTTTAGATCAAATTGGAAAACCAGCTTTGATATATTCATTTCCTGTCTTACTGTGTATCTCTCTCTTAACACTTCTGCTTCACATTCAGACCTGTTTGAGTAGAATGCTTTTTTATCCATTTGCCAACAAAATGCTAAATGTGCCAATTTCATGTCTTTACTGATTATAAGACAGTATTATAAGATTATTATAAGACAGCAGATCTACCTGACATGGTACATAAAGAGCTATTTTCATCATGAGCACATGACTTAAAAATCACACTGTTTTAAGGATGTGCTTCAAATGCAAGAGTTTGCTGTGTCATGCAGCTCAGATAGTTAGCACACGTAATGCCAGAAGAAAGAGGGTGGCAAGAAAAAACATAAGTGAGACCATAGTTCACAGTTTTCACACATCAATCTACAACAAAAGCTGTTAGAATGCAGTTGGTTCAATACAGAAACAAAGGAAATCCATTAAGAGTACACAGTTGGCATACATACATTAATGTATGAATGCATACAATGTATAATGAGTAAGTTTTGTCTCAGTTTATGACTGCAGGTGTGTCACTGCACAGATTGTGGTCTATGCGACACATGGGCTTCAGTCTTTTTTTGGACGAGCTACTTTATAAATATACTCTTCAATGAGCAACAGCACCAGCTGTGAGACAACCAAGACTGGTTTACGTTAGCGCAAAACCTGTTTAGCTGTGATTAACACTCAACACACTAAACATGTCCACCTCATTTTCAGCTTTGATAACTGCATTATATACTGCAGTTTTAAACAATTCACCATCTTCTGCACTGCATCATCTAACTCGGATTCCCGACTTCCTTTTAAAAATGTACATGAAATCATCTTACTATAGACCATAAACAAATGTACAGGCGAATGTGTCAACTAATAAAGTAAGAAAATGCTACTGCAATCAATAGGTTCACTGACAAGTTTGGGTTTTGACTTTTTTGATTGACTTCTGAAACACACATTTTCTTTGTGTCACAGCTCCTAGATTAGAGCATCATTTTGAGGTGGTCCCACATCCCAAAAAATTTCTTCACAGAAACAGAGAGAAGGTGACATCCTAATGGATATTTTTGGAGGCGCTCCTCGTGTTTTGGGCTACCCACGACCTGTAGTGGCAAAGTGTGGCACAGATGCCACGCTGAGGTGCCAAATTGGTGGCGACCCTCGTCCTGATGTGATCTGGGAGCATAAAAATGTCCAGATTTTATCTGAGGGACGTTACAATCTCTCAGAGGAGGGAAAGGTTTACCTGCTGACCATTACTGGAGTGACCCAAAAGGATGCTGGCCAGTACATTTGCAAGGGTAGAAATAGTATAGGTGAAACCTATGCAGCAGCCTCCCTCAAAGTGGAAGGAGAGGCCCAAGCACAAGAGGGGGGACTTAAACAAGTTGAAGTTAATGGAGTCTCTAAAGGACAACTGAATGGATACTGCACAGTTCAAAATGGTGAACACAGAAAAGAAAATAGAGTGGAGATGAATGAAGAGTGGAACAGCAAGTTTAGTGTAAAACGAGAAGAAGCTGATGACAAACCACGATTTCTTATCAAGCCCCTCTCTCTGCGTGTGGACCGGGGTGAAGATGCAGCCTTCTCATGCAAAATCTGGGGCACTCCTTTGCCGCAGGTGACATGGGAAAAAGACGGTAAGAAGCTCAGTGACATCTTTGAGAGTTCACACTTCAGCGTGAGCAATCAAGATGGTGGCTGGTTCCAGCTCAAGATCTACAGGACACGCATGCCAGATAAAGGTGTCTACACTTGTAAGGCCATAAACTGCCATGGTGAGGCCCTGGCTGGGGCAGTCCTTCTTGTTGAACCTGTACCGGAGCGAGAACAAAGTAAAACATCCTCAAATGGTCTAACTAACAGCCAGTGGTCACCAAAGCACAGAGGGGGCCGGCTCGCTATGCTAAGGGTCACAGAGGAGCCACCTGTTAACAAGTCTCAAGTCAAAAGGTTTGGAGTGGCAGAAGGTAAACATGCCAAGTTTCGCTGCTTTGTGACAGGGAAGCCAAAACCCGAGATAATCTGGAAGAAAGATGGTGTTCCCCTAGACCCTGGGAGGCGTCATCTGATATTTGAGGACAGAGAGGGTTACTACACACTGAAGGTTTTGTACTGTAAAGTGCAGGATACTGGGCTGTATGTGTGTGCAGCATCAAACGCTCTTGGAAATACCCTCAGTGCTGTTCACTTGTCTGTCAAAGGTAAGTGCAAAAAAGAAAAAAAACAACAACAAAAAAACAGGTTTTTAATGTGACATATTTCAAATTTTAGATCCTAATGCCAATGGATTGATGGATAGAACAGCAATGCAATAATAATTTGAGCTGAGGGTAATTGCTCTTTTATGGATTATGGTATCTCCTTTTAAAGTAACAAATTCTAATTCCTTCACATGGGGCAGACAGTTTTAAGGTCAAATAGTTTTTCACATGCATTGTCCTGCACTGTGTCAGTTCAATCAAGTGTCAGTGATGTAAGAGATTCAACAAAACTGGAAAAGAACATACAAGAGCAGATTATCTGCTTCCATTAAAACAAACTATATATTAATTATAAAATGTTACTGTAACAAGTTAAGGTGTGAGTTCCGTGATAGAGAGGACATCTTGTTTTGTAATCTGAGTTTTAGATTGCAACCTGGGCAATTACCTTGTAACCTATATCATTTTTATTAGTTTATAAAATTTCACTTAACCTTATAATTTCTTCTCAGGTCCAGCTGTGCGGTTTAGCCGTCCATTAAAAGACACAGAGGTGAAAGAGAGGGACGTTGCCGTGCTTGAGTGCGAAGTTCCCGATGAGTCAATCCCAGCTACATGGTACCTGGAGGACCAGAGGCTGATGCCCAGCAGTAAATATGGGATGGAGCAGAAAGGAACCAAACGAAGACTCACTATCCATGATGTCGGGATAGACGATGATGGAGTGTATCTCTGTGAGATGCCTGATGGAGGAAAAAGCATTGCAGAGCTCTCAGTTAAAGGTAGGCTGTCCTGAATAGAGTCATGTCATAGGTACTTAGGTTTGGACAACTGAATTAAGTAGCTTTTAATTATCACGTAAACTAATAATTCGTTATCATCACTAAAGGAGATTTAAAATTGTCAATCTACAATTGAGAAGAAATTAATGGAGAACACAATGCATAATTAGCAAACACCTTACTTTGCAAAAATGTTAAAAAAAAAATGCTACTACTACTATTACTAATAATATCTTGCTTACAGGTACTATTGTTCGTAAACTTCCCCGGAAGCTAGACGTCCTGGAGGGTGAGAATGCAGCCTTCTGTGTGGAGGTCGAGAATGACGAAATGGAGGTCCACTGGTTCAAAGACGGTCTGAAGCTACATGAGACGCACCAGACAATCCTCAAGTCTTTTGGCAAAACTCATATTCTGGTCTTTGTCAATGTGGCCTATCAAGACTCAGGGGTAGTGACATTTGTCACAGGAAGATCCAAGACTTCATCACGTCTTAAGGTCAAAGGTAAATTGATGAGAAACCAGTTTATAAACATGTTTCACAGTTTTCTGGATTTGCTGGACTAGCAAAAGATTGTGAGGCTGATATTTTTCTAGGATAAAAAGTTTTTAATCTGTACACGTTGTTTTGGGGGTTAATCTGTTCACTGTCACTGTTTGGTGACATTGTGGTTTGATGCCGTTCAATTTCAGATATCTCTAATAATCTCGCTCTTCAGCTATGATAATTTACCCTAATTCTCCATTGTTGTCTTTTCTGTCCCTTAGCCACAAGACACTGTCCTCCTATCTGCCCAGTGGAAGTCAAAATGGATGTAGATCGTCCCAACAGTGCTCTGCTTACCTGGGTTCCTGCCCCCAACAGCCAGACCTCTACACGCGCCATCTTTGTGCTGGAGAGACAAGAAGTGGGCTCTCAGGAGTGGCAGAAGTGTTTCACATCAGAAACCGCCACCTCAGCTGAAGTTGCTGGTGACAGTGTGCCATGTGAAGGCAACTACCGCTTCCGTGTCTGTTGCATCAACAAGTATGGACGGAGTGGCCATGTAGAGTTTCCCGAAGCCATTCATCTGGGTGAGTAAGACACCGCAAAATAGAATTAGACAGACTGTATGTTACTGTATGATAGACTCTGTCTTCTGTTTTCATTAGTGCCTGGGCCCAAGATCTGTAGCCACCTACAAGGCTGTGAGGTTGAGGAAGGAGAAGATGCTCATTTCTCCATTGAACTCTCTGTTGCAATGATTGGAACCTGGTTTTTGAATAGTGCTCAACTGCAGCACGGTGGACGATATTCAATACGACAGACTCAAACACATCACTCACTGGTTATCCGTGAAACGCACACAACAGATGACACCGCAGAGGTCACATTCATAGCCAACGGAGTCCGAGATTCAGCTGTACTTAGGGTTAAATGTGGGTGTAAAAATTGGTTATTTCTTGTATATTTATCTCACAGTGGATGGCTTTCTCTGCAAGTTCATTTATTTTATGTGCTTGTTTCTTTGCAGCTGCTGTGGTAAAATTCCTTCCTTTGTCAGAGTTGGACAAAAATAAGAAGCTTCATACTGGCGATGCCATTGTACTATACTGCGAAGTTTCCCACCCCTTTGAAAAAGTCTCCTGGTTTAAAGATGGCATGGAGCTCTGTGTGGCAGATGGTCTCAACATCCAATCAGATGGGAACATGAGGAGGATTGTGATCCAGTCAGCTGATGTGTCTCACTCTGGAGTTTATACATGCAAAAGTTCGGGGGATGTTTTAGAATTCAGTGTGGATGTTGCAGGTAAAAGATTTTTAAAAGCCTGATTCACTTCATGTCCTGGGACATATTTAGGAAATTAGTTAATATTAGTCAGTCAACAGTGTTGACTTGTTTGTTTCAATGACAAATTGTTTAGTCTATTGCCTATAAAACACCAAACATCTGCTATTTCCATCTTCCTAAATGTGCTTTTCTACTATTTTAATAATTTTAAGTTAAAAAAATAATTAAGTACACCAATATGAAATTTTGACCTAGTGCTCCAGGATCATGTGAATAATCTTGTGTGTTTTACTATGTTTTACATTTTTAATGATTGTCTGATAAAGATAGTATATTATGCAAAAGTTAAAAAAAAAAAAAAAAACTTAGGCAAATAGACTAGAAATTCTATGTTTGGTTTTATGATTTGCAATAAATAGATGAGCAAGAAAACTTAAAAATTTCTGGAGGCAACATCATACTGTAATACCTTCTTGTCCAATGGTTAACATCGATTCCTCTGCTTCCATTGTTTTCCCAGGTCCTCCTGTAGAGTTCAGTCCAGTCCCAGAGGATGAGCTTCACAAGAACAGCATGGAGCTGGACCCTGTGGTGCTGCACTGCCATGTTTCTAGAGATGATGCTGAAGTTGTGTGGTAAGACGATGAGAAGCTTCATGTTAAAAAAAAAAATGAGTATGAAAAATGATCATGGTTATAATTATGTTTATGCTATGATTTTTTTCTTATGGTTATTTGTTGCTTCATTTCCTTTTTCAGTTTTTGAAATGTTATTTTCCACATATCACAACAGATAAGGCATTACTGGAAGTTACTGGAAGAGCTAGGCAGAGCAGTTTTTGAGTTTCTATTGAATTTCTCACAAAATATCTTGTATAGTTTTTTACAGCTTGATTTGGTGTGTCTCAGGTACAAGGATGGCTGTGAGATCCAGCCCAGTGACAACGTCACTCTGCAGGCAGAGGGATGCATGCGAAGGTTAATTATACGCTCTGCAGATATCTCAGATGCTGGCAGCTACACCTGCCAGGCAGGAAACAACACCATGGAGTTCACTGTCAACATTAAAGGTACATAGACCTTTCTGATTTATGGTGTCTGAACAGTGTTTAAAGTTGCACAAATTTGCTGGGTGAATGAAGTGCATCTATGTTAATAGAATCTTTATATAATAATCTTGTTGTAAATTTGTGCAAAAGACATTTGTACATACCAGCCACAATGGAAATATTGGTTGAGCTCACTCTAATGCATTATCTTTGAATACAGAGCCTCCAGTGATGATTGTGGAACCTAAGGATGATGTTGTAATGGAAAGCTATATCTCAGAAGAAATACACTTGCAGTGTGAACTGTCACGCTCTAGCGGGAAAGTGCAGTGGTTCAAGGATGGCCAGGAGGTGGAGGAGAGTGAAAAAATCCAACTAATAATTGAGGGCCCTTACAGGAGGCTGATCATCCTCTGTGTATCAGCTGAAGATAGTGGAGGGTATGTCTGCCAAACAGAGGGAGACTCTGTCTTCTTCCAGCTAACTGTCACAGGTTTGTACGCTTTTCTGAATAAGCTATACTTTGATAAGAAAGATCTGACAATTCCAAACAATTTTAAATAGTTTACACATGTTTAGAAGATTTCCAATCATAAACTTGTGAAATAAAGTTAAAAATATTTATTCCTGCTTCAGACCCACCAGTCCGAATCATTTCTCCCAGCGAGTCAGAGCTGGAACTAAGCTATATGGCCTCAGAGCGGTTGGAGCTCAGCTGTGAGATATCCCAGTCAGCTGCCCCTGTCCACTGGTACAGGGATGGCCTAGAAGTAGAGGAGGGCCCTAATTTGATCCTGGAAGTGGACGAGGCCCGACGCAGGCTTGTTATCCCATGTGCCTCTGTGGAAGACACTGGGGAGTATGTTTGTGACACTCAAGACGACTCTGTTGCCTTCTTGGTGACAATTACAGGTGAGAGGGAGAACATGAGGGAATGATACAGTATCTAGACAATTATACAATATATAAAGTAATTTGATTTGTTATAATTTCTATGCTTTCTGAATTACTTATTTTTATTCAGAGCCACCAGTGGCGCTTACTTGTCACCAAAACACACCTGACAAACTGACGATTTTTGCTGGTAAACCAATTGTGCTGGAGATTGAAGTGTCGCGGCCAAATGCAAAAGTCACATGGTGGCTAAATGGCAGAGAAATAATAGAGAACAATAACATTATCGTCACAGAGGATGGACTCATCCGTCGTCTAACAATCTACAGTTCCAGCCCAGTAGATTCTGGGAAATACACCTGTGATGCTGTTGATGATAAAATTGATTTCCAGGTTAAAGTTTCAGGTAAGAGGAAAAGGTTGACTTGATGATTGACATGATTTTTGGCATATAAAAGCAAGTCCATAGACCACCACAATATCATAATGAGTGTTAGCATCTCTCTATCCTCAGAGCCTCCAGTGAAAATCTTAAGAAAGTCAGAGATCAAGACACATCTGAAGTTTCTAATTTCGGATGACATTGTGCTAGAGTGTGAACTTTCCAGAGCCATAGCTGTTGCCAAATGGTACAAGGATGGCTGTCGGATTGAAGGCAATGAAAGGTTCTGTGAAGAGGAAGAAGGCAATTTCCGATCTTTGGTCATCCTAAATGCTGAACTTGGAGACTCAGGAGAGTACTTCCTGGATGTTGGAGATGACAATGTCAGCTTTCAGGTGACTGTAGAAAGTAAGTAAAGTAATTTAGATGATTTTACTGATTAAAGGAATTTGGTTAAAATGTCAAGTTAATTAAATAATATATTTTTACAATACTCTACCTCTTTTGGCCTCAGAGCCCCCAGTGACCATTGTAGGAAATTCAATTGACCCCGACTACCAGGACATGGTGGCAGGTGATGACCTGATATTAGCCTGTGAGGTGTCCCGTGCCAGTGCACCTGTCCAGTGGTACTGCAATGACAGGCTGCTCACTGAAGACTCCCGTACCTATATTGAGAGCTATGGCACCTTGAGAAAAATTATCATTTCAAATGCCCAGCCCTCAGATTCTGGGAAATATGTGTGTGATGCTGTGGATGACAAGATGATCAGTGTTGTCCGGATTCAAGGTACAAAAGTGTATAGATAATCAGTCTCTTAAGAATAAGGAAAAACCTGTATCTATTATTTGCTTTTCTTTTCTTTTCCATCAAAGAGCCTCCAGTTGTATTTGTGAACAAGGAGGATGACATTATTGTGACAGGTTATGAAGCAGAAAGTGTGACCCTGATGAGCTATGTGTCCAAGGAAAGCGCTCAAGTGCGTTGGTTAAAAGACTGGACGTTAGTTGAAGGTGAACGTTTTCATGCACTCATGGAAGGCCATAAGCGTACACTTACCATTGAACCTTTGAGGCGTTCTGATGCTGGCGAGTACACCTGTGATGTCAACACGGATCAGATCCACTTCAGCCTGCTGGTGAAAGGTAAAATTTTCAGTTTAATCTTGTCATCAAAAAAAACTGTATAGCACTGCATTGCATTGAAAAGCCGCATTATCTTTGTTTCACAGAAATGAGAATCAAATTTGTGAGGCGACTTCTGGACACAGTGGCCCATGCTGATGGTATGGTGACCCTTCGCTGTGAGGTGTGTAAGCCTAAAGCAGATGTCCAGTGGCTGAAGAATGGTGTGGAGGTGGTTCCTAGCAGAAGGTTCTCCATTCGTGCAGATGGAGTTGAGCGAAGCTTGACCATACACCGTTTAACTCAAGAGGACGCAGGTGAATATGCCTGTGAGTCCAGAGATGACCAGACTATAGCAATGCTGAGAGTAGACAGTAAGTATTCCTTATTACTGGATATCTGATTCCCTGCCTTTTTTTACAGTTTGCACGTTACTTACCTTTCTTCTGTATTTTCAGTGCCTCGAGTTGTAGAGTTCCTCACTGAGCTCCACAATACTACTGTGCTGGAAGGAGAAGATGCCACCTTTAAGTGTGTGGTTTCACCTGAGGATGTTCACTTAGTCTGGTTCATGGACAATGAGGCGGTCACCCTAGGTGACCGTTTCCAGGCAACCCAGAATGGTCTGTGCCACACCTTGGTGATTAAGAAGTGCCAGATGTTGGACTGTTCGAAGATTACAGCAGAGGCAGAGGGAAAAATAAGTAAAGCCAGCCTCAAAGTTCAGGGTAAGATAATTTTCTGAAAAAGGAGGATATGGTATTGAGTGTTTTTATTCATTAGCTGTAGTTCACTTTGTACTTAATTTCTGTATTTTGTTTTTATGTTCAGAGGCTCAGGTAACGTTTACTAAGAAAATGGAGGCTGTCATGGCAGAGGAGTTTGGCGATGCCACCTTAGAAACAGAGATCAGTCTGGAGACAGGTGAGGTCCAGTGGATGAGGCAGGGAGTGGTCATCCAGCCAGGTCCCAGACACACACTGGGTCAGAACGGCTGTAAACGCAGTCTCACCATCTACAACCTAAACCTGTCTGATCGAGGAACCTACCGCTGCGAGACTCTGCATGACCGAGCGCAGGTCAAACTAAATGTAGAACGTAAGTCTTCTAAGGTGGGATGTTTAAGATATTTGACCAAATATTTCCAGTCACAATACTGAACTATACACTCTTTACAAATAACAAGGTATTTCTGAAGTATATTGGATGAGTTAAAAAAATATATTCAACAATTTAAGTCCAGTGTTATTTAATTTTGGCTAGAGAGGTTTTTATCCTTTTCAATGTCTAAATATAAATTTTTTTATAATTCTTTATGATCAAATCTCAAAGTATAGAACACATACAAAAATGCAGCACACCCTCACATTTGAACAATCAACAAATAATTTGTATTTTTGCTTAATGACCTAGATGACTAGTACATAGTATCACATTTTGAAAAGATACCAAGAATAGCAGGTCTAGAAATTTAGTCATGCTGTTATACAATTGTGTGCTGAATGACACTGTGACAATGAACCATAGAGCTACTCTAGTAATATGATAAACGTATACTGGTCTATATTTAGTTGTCCTTGAAACAGTGTCATTCAATGTACAGCAAAAGTATATGTTATATCTTGAGCAATATGATTATATTGAGCAATTATGACGTGTGTAGTTTAAATCTGGATTATTTATCTAAATCTAGAGTTTTAATATTTTATGCAAAATTTAGGACTTTTACAAATTTTTATATGTGGATTGTAAGGAATTGCACATTATTGCATGTATTTGTACAACATTCCCTTCATCACACTATCCTCCTGTCTCTCTTAAATACTAGCTCGTAAAATCTCCATACGCAAAGGCCTAACTGACCAAGAAACCTTTGAACGAGAGACTGCCTCCTTCGAGGTGGAGCTCTCCCACACTGATGTGGAGGGAATTTGGCAGAAGGATGGCATAAGGGTGAAACCAAACAACCAATGGCGGGTAAGCACCAATGGACAAGTCCATGGCCTCACCATGTCCAGTCTCACCCTGGAGGACACGGGTACCATTGCCTTCTCAGCTGAAGGGGTGCGCACCATTGCGAGACTCACAGTCAAAGGTAACTACTGGTCGATGCATTTTAAGAATAGAATGGAGAACCCTAATAAGCCATTGAAGTCATCAAAAAAAGAGATTTTGACTAAAGTTTTGTACTTAAGTTATAAAAATATATATTCCTAAAGAACATAATAGTTCTGAAAATAAAACCAAATAAGTTAAGTCATTCTTTTACAAAATATATTTTGGGGTTAGTTATAGTAAATTTAACCATAATGATATTAAGTCACTGTTAGTTCTAAGTACAAAGAAAATATAAAGCAGAAGAATTGTGATGTAGATTTATAGCAAATGTGCCATTGCAGGAGTGTTTCAAATTAATTTTGAGAAAAAAAAAAATTCAATGATGGATTCACAAGTTAAAGATTTGCTGGTTTATTGATTAAATGACAGAGACACCAGTGTCTATCCTGAGACCGCTGGCTGATGTCCGTGTAGAAGAGGAACTTCCTGTCACTCTAGAGTGTGAATTATCCAGACAAAATGTTGAAGTTAGATGGCTGAAGGTAACAAACCAATAAATGCTCTAATTACAGTTGACTGTGCTTTGGCTTATTCAAGATAAAGTTTAGACTCATGAGGGTTAATATGTATGCTTCTGTGAATCAGAACGGGGCGGAGATGAAACCAGGGAAGAACTGTCGGATCTACTCCATGGGTCGCAAGAGGTTTTGTCAGATCCTGCAGTGCTCCTGTGCTGACTCTGGCACATACACATGTGACACTGGGGGAATCAATACTTCCTGTTCATTGGAGGTTTACGGTAACTACCTGAACAGACACTAAAATACAAACGTCTCATTACAACCAACAGCCAGTTTAGTAGCTGGATCTGAGGTTATACAATAACTCCTCCTAGTGGTTTATGGAAAAACTTATGTGCTTCATAGTTTGTTTGTTTTTTGCATCTCTAAGATAAATATTTTCACTTACCTCACAGAGCATGCGCTGGAGATAGTACAAGATCTGGAGGATCTTTATATCCAAGAGGACCAAAATGCTGTCTTCATGTGTGAGGTTTCTCTGGAGGATGTGACTGGGGAGTGGTACAAAGATGATCACAAAATTCGGCCCACCAACACAATCAAGATCCGCACTGAAGGTCTGAAAAAAATGGACAAATACATCTCCACAGTAAAACTGATTACTTAAATAGCACTAACATTAACGTGTTTGGGATAACATAACTGTACGCTTTTTCAAATATCTCCTCATTTACAGAAAACTTACAGTGTCTTCCATACTTAGCTCTGTGACCAACACAGTATAACCCCTTTAAAACAGGCAGGTAGAAGCAGGTTCAGAATATTAAAACAAATAAAGGTAGACTTGGTAAGATCAGCATGACACAAAAATTATAAATCAAAATAAAACCTATGGCTTTTCATAGGTATAGCTATCAAAACATCACAGAAGTACCAATAGGTGCAGGTCAGTTAGGTTGCAATATGCTGACTTTGACAACTGTAGCATTATATTCACGTGATTTCTTAAACCATAAAATTGTGCACTGAGCATCTAAATCTGTTATGTTCTGCACATGTTTTCCATTTGTTATCCATAAAAGTGAAATTGTTCTCATCCAGGGACCAAGCACTTCCTGCTGATGTGCAATGTGAAACCTGAAGATGCTGGGGAAATACGCTTTGTAGCCAGAGATATTGAATCTATAGCCTACCTTGAGGTAGAAGGTAAGCCCATTTTTATATGTACAATATATTTGTGTTTTGTCTTGAGCATATTAAAATGCTAAATGTTACATAACAAGTCTTATTTTTCCTGTCTATCTCTTCAGAGCTTCCTGTTTCCATTGTTAAACCCCTGCGTGACCGAACAGCCCTGGAGAAACACCGTGTGATCCTTGAGTGCACCGTTTCCTCACCTCGCTCCAGTGCCACCTGGTACAAGGGAAAGGAGGAGTTGGTTTCTTCAGATCGAATTGAGATTTTGGCTGACAGCTGCTCTCATAAACTGGTGATCCAGCAAGTGGCTGTGGAGGACGAGGGCACCTACAGCATTATGGTTGGGGAGCACACATCAAAAGCCAAATTGATGGTAGAAGGTAAGTTGAATGAACTTTAGGTTAAAAATGCTTACTTTTGCTTATACCACAATAACCCGTTCTCCCTTGTTCTGGTGCAGCTCAGGCACTGGTGGTGGTCAGAGAGTTAGAGGATGTGGAGGTGATTGAACCAGAGTCAGCATCTTTCCAGTGTGAAGTGTCTGTTGCCATAAACAAACCTCCCGTGTGGACTTTGAACGGAGAGGCCATTCAGCCGGGCCCCTCTATCCGCATGGAAACCCACGGGACTGTCCACAAACTCTGCCTGAAAAACACCACTGTGGACATGAGTGGCACGGTCAAGTTTACCATGGGCAAGGCCAAAAGCAATGCCATGCTCACTGTTATGGCAGATTAGAGGAATACAGATATACAGCAAAGCAAGTGACTCTGAAAAAAAGAAATAAAGGCTGCAAAAATGGGACTTACTCATGTCCCTGTGAAGAATTTAAAATCCATTTGTTGAGTTTGGATGGTCTGCACTTCCCTTTTCTGAGTAATAGCATTTTAAACCCATTTATTCCATTTTTTTTACAGTGTAGATTATATTTATTTACCTAAAAACAATTTGTAGTTGGCTTTTCATTCTTGTATTCTGATGAAACTTTCCCAAAATAAAACATTGAGTACCGGTGGTTAATTCAGACTCACTTGAACACTTTTTAAAAGGTTTTCTGACTACGATGAGTCCATGAAATAAAATGTTTTTTTTTTTTTATAAGGAAACCAATCAATTAATTCAATTAAATTAAGTATTTGATTAATTGTTTCAATCATAAATGTCAAATATTGTCTGGCTGTATTTTATTCTAAGAGGAAAAAGTGCTGCATTTCCGTAATGTGCCTTATTTGTTAGTAAACTGAATGTAAAATATATATAGTAAATAATAAATAAAGAAAATTATAATGAAAAATAATTCTTCAGTATTCATAATTCTTTCTTTAGTAATAAAAATTGTTAGTTGCACTCGTTATGTCTACACTCGTTTGTTTTCATAAAGCCCTGTTTCAACCGTACATAAACAAAAGCATCATTTGGCAGATCTGAACGACAGATATTTCTCTCTGGAGTCGATAGAGAACAAAGCAAAGCTAAAGTAAGTGTATATATTAGACTTACACGTAGCAGCACGGCTACAAATACAAAAAGCTCCTCAAATGATTTAGTTTCAGCCAGTGTAACTACTGCTAACAGATTGTTAGCCAACGGCTAATTAGAGTCAATTAACAAGGTTTGATCGAGGCTCCTCCCACATGTACGGTGTCCTGCAGTGGTCAGATTTTCTTCAAGGTTCGTCCACAAGTCTATGTACATATATGCTATATATATTAATATAAACAATATACATTAATTTAGTTTTTTAAAGAAGAAATGCTCAAAACAACACGTGGACCATCTTTCATTAAGCATTTATGGAAAAAATGGCATTATTACATACAGTCCATATATAATTTGGTATGATAATACAACGAAGGTCAAAAATTAGGTTACATCTACTGAATCATGAGTACAGTAACATGAATATTCCATATATTAATGAAATTTGTTTGCTTTATTACTGTGCAAAACAAAATATACAAATCTACTGAATGTGTAAGAAGTACAGTATCAGCAAATGGGCCCCATAGTGACAACACTTTTTCATATGTAATCAAATGGCCAAATGTTCATATACATGCTCCTCTTCGCCATATTCTGACTTTAATGTAATTGAGACATATGATGGCTTACTTGAAACACTTGTTAAAAATAATTAACCCTGCTATGGGCCTACAACAGTCTGATGCTATCCCTTTATTCATTTGCTGGGGTTTGTGATTCATATATTATCTATTATTATATGAGGTAACCAACTGGGTCTTGCTTGAAAACAGCAAGAACAATGTTTCCCCTGTGGAAAACAAACTATTGTATCATAAAACCACTTATAGGTAGAAAAAGAATTAAAATCAGTAATTATGTAAAAACCAAGAAGGCTAATTTAAAAAATAATTTGTTAAACATAGAAAAAAATAATATAATAGCTCTTAATATGGTGGATTTAATCCAGTCACCGCTCCTCCGTTTAGGTTAAGTCACATCCCAAGCCTGCTATCAAGGCTCCTAGTCAAATCCACTGTTCCATTCATCAGTGTCAACACATAGTATTGTCAACGCAAGTCAGAATCTGAAAGGCCTGCTGGAGGCCAGGCTGCTCCTTAAAACCGACCGACTCAAGAAACTCAGCAACTAGCAACACCACAGAGTTCAAATAAAGCAGTACAGACAGTATGCACAGCTCCACGTCTGTTATAATTGACATTTTAAAGGAAAATTCCACCAAATCATCTCACACTGCTGCACACCATCATGTCTGATAAACTTCTAATTCTGTTAGATTATATTTTTGGAAACTTTTTACATATCATATGTGTTTCCCATTATTAATTTATTCAAATATTGATTTTGAACAAATGTCTATGAAAGAAAACGCAGAACCTGGCGTTTACTGATCGCTGCTGCCCTGGAGTTATCTTTGCATCATGTTTAATCAAAGATAAATCACTAATTGCTGTTTATTAACAGTGCTGAAGTGTTTCAGGGTAGATTTTTCCTTTGATTCTGGACTGAATTAAACAATATTTTGTTTCACAAAGGTATGCCTTTGAGCTCTCATGTCAACTCCCCTCTTAACACATATTTTATTGCAAAGTCCTGAAATTGTTTCCAGCCCATGTGTACCGCTTAGGTTAAAAAAATAAAAATAAAATGCAATTTTTGCGACTTTCCTAAGCCATTCACATACCATCTGTTAATGCTGTGAGAAATTCAAGTTTTGTGTGTGGCTTTAAAACAAGTAACAAAACCAATCATACACCACTGTTCTGCAGCATTGACAACAATGGTTTTACAAGTCAACCCTGGTCCTCTCGTCTATGGCATCTACTGATGCACAGCTGCAGACATATTGCATAATGGGTATCCAGCCATTTTAAAATACCTCTGGAAAGGCACATCTGATAAGCATAGCAGCTGTCTGTCACAGGCAGATGGTTTGATATTCATATTAGTGTCAGGTTTTTAGGCAAGAATACTGCAGTGATCGTCTGTTTCAGTGGTGACACTTGTTAACAGAACTTGACTTGTTCGCTAGAGCTCATTGTTTATCGTATGCACCAATTTCGCCAAAAAGAAAATAAAATTTTACACTTAGACACTGACTATCGCTGATTTCCCCCTCTGATTGCTGCAAGAAGGTATGACAGATTGTGTCTGATATGAGGTGTAAATATCTAAATTCCAATAACAAAATGTTTTTTGTTGGGTTTAGCAAACAAATTATACTAAAATAAATGTCTAAACCACAGTGAAAGGAAGGACTGTACTACACACTATACTCGTAAAGTGCTCTCCCATTGTTTGTGTTTTTATTAGTAAATTTATCGCCTTAATATATATTTAACATTACAACCAAAGCTGGGTTTAAGGATTTTTTTCCCCCGGTTCATACATAACACTGACATTATTATCGTAAAATACCTGATCACATGATCTAGAACCTGTAAAATGACACCAGGATCACCTGCTTTTAACTGAAGACAAATAGTGTGATAAATGACAAAATCGTAGGGTGTGTGACGAAGATAACGCTGTTTCCAAACCTTTGAACAATACCTACAGTACGTACACACCATCTGCTCTTTTAATGACGAGACTGGTCAAGTTTATTTGCGCCTAAACCTTTCCAAAAATTCCTTTCCACTTGATTCCCACTTACCAAGTCCTGCACCCATTTGCAAGTTGACACTGCAGAATCCATGAGAAGTCTGTATCCAGTACCCAGTCTGTGTCCAGAGAATTCATGGCTACGGATCTCTGCTTTGTTTACTCTACTGCAAATTCAACGACTCTGCAGAGACGTCCTCAAACAACAATTCATTCATCCTTTCATCCATTCACTTACATCAGTTGGTTCAGGGAAGGAAGTTACAAGGCAATATCAGGCAGGTTTCTGTTTCACCAGAAGGTGGCAGTGATGAAGCCGTCAAAGTCAGTGAAGACTCCCAAAACATGATGCTGGTTTGCTGCAGGGAAGGTGAAGACTCTGTCAGCTGTGAAGCAGTCTGTGTCTGTGTGTGTGAGTGTGTGTGTGTGTGTGTGTGTGGGGCAGTGATAGCTAGAGCTGGTGCTGGAGCCTTGCTGGTGTGTGCATCTCCGTTTTGTACGCTGTTTTTTTTTTTTTTGTCCAGAGCTGAGATGAAAAGTCGAACACTGTTAGCTTGTGGTCCCTTGTTGCTTGAGGACTGTGTAGACGTTGTCCACTTTGCTCAGTCTCTCGAAGAATGGGATGAGGTCCAGCAGCTCGGTGTCTGACATGTCATCGAACCACGAGGCAACGGGTACCTACACACAAGAACACAATTTTATCAGCAACAGTACCTTTCTCTCACGCTACCTCTCAATTCCAAATTAACCTGCTGAACTTCACTTTGGAAAAGGACGGTTTTGAGTTTTTGAAAACAGGAAAGGTCAGTAAAAGAACTGAATGCTAAAAATGACAATACGTTGATGTAATGTTTCTTCAGTCTGTGAATAACTCCCAAAATCTCCACTCCACCCAAACACATCACTCTCACGATCGTGACTCGTGTGCTGTCTAAGAACACTCACTGCGTTGTCAGGGTGGAAGATGTAGGAGGCCGGAGAATTGTCAATGATGATGACCTTATTAAGGTCGCGACCAAGGCGACTGAGGTCCTTAACATAATTCCCTCGATGGAAGACGCAGGACTCCCGGAAGAGACGACAGCGGAAAGCACCCCACTTGTCCAACAAGTCTGAAACTGGATCTGCATACTAAAAAAAAAAACAAGGAAACAAATGTATAGATGTAGTAGAGAATGGTGTACTTAGGTACAGTATGAGGCTGACATCATGTTTTGAAGTAATAAATGGTTTGGTATCAACAGTATGACATGAACAACAACCACACTTTTGATAAAAGCATATGGTATTTCAGTACATAACAGAATGATTGATGTTTATCATCCTCTTCTGCATAAATACAAGTACTTTTCTGCTCTGCTTGACTTTACCACTAGCTGCTACACTGACAGCCGATGGTTGGCCTGCTGATGTTTCTTACCTTGGCTAAACTGGCGGTGAACAAGATGCACTCAAACAGTTCCCCCATCCTCTTAAGGAACTCGTCGACGTGGGGCCGCTTCAGGACATACACCTGGAACACACAGAAATCTTTACGCCAGCTCTCTACAGAGCATACTATACATTTCGAAATACAGGTTTCTACAAACCTAAAGTGCCTCAGGACCTGTGACGTCATGTGTTGTTATATATGTGTAACTGCTGACTGGACCATTTGAATATTTACTGTATACATATGAATCTAGCAGGCCCAACAGTTATCAAACACTGCAAGACAGTTTCAGGTTTTTTAGACTTGTGCAGAAAACTGCTCCTGTCGATAACTGACACATAAACATTTGGCTCTAAAAGTAAAAACTACGACTTGTTTCCATGAAGTTCCGCCTCCATATTTCCTTTCAGCTGTGTCGGCGGCTGAGGGCAGCGTTCCTGAACCAAGTCACCCGGAATAGGCTGTGCTTGTCTGAACAAACCTATCCTGGATTACTTGAATCAGGCCCAGACCCACTGTATGTTATCCATCTCCAAGAAGCCATATCTTCAAATCCCTTAAACGCCGGCAGCACCTACTACACTCAGCAATTTAAGCTCGACAGGCCTGCTATCACACAACCGCAAAGACTGTGTGACGCTTTACGAAAATGTTTGCTGAGCGCACTGAGTTGGAGTGTGACAGCAGCGTTACCTGGTGTACTGCTCCATCTATTTCCACAGGAATGATGAAATCTGCATTGTTCACAGGCTGGTGGAGGAAAACACAAACAACGAATGGAAATTACTAGATATTAAACACTGGTGGAGAATACAACTTTGCCTGACTTAGTGCAGCACAGGACCAAGTAAAGACAAACTGTTCATAGTGTAAGTATACGGAGGAGCTCCTCTGTTTATTTGGGTTTAGGAAGCAGCTAGTTTAGGTTTGGCATCCGCCACCATGACAGAAATGTCACAGTCAGAGCCTCCAACAACAACAGCCTGATAACGTGCCTTTAAAGCCTTAAGTCCCCGCATCATCGAGGAAATTAAAGAACACACTTGTAATGTTGGACTTGAACACATTGCTTGTAATTAATGCGGCGTTACCTTGAAAGAGCTGTGCACTAACGTCTCATCCAGATCTATAACCACGCAGATCTTTCCAGCATCTTTTGACTTCACCGGAGGCAACAGTGGCTTCACCTGAGCCTATAAATACCACAAAGAGAGATTTACCTGAGCCTGGACACAGCATGAACAATTACACAACACACACAACAACAGATTTGATCTTTCCATTGTTTTCAAAGCATGAAAAAATATTCCCCATCCTGAATTAAAAGACAAAGGTAAACCCACCTTGGAGACTGTTCCATTCTCCTCGACCAACAGAGGAGCGTTGTTGTTGACTGGTGGGGGTTCAGGCTGGTCCCGGCACAGGCAGCAGAAAAGGCTCGAGAAGAGACCTCTGCTCCTGGGCTTCTTGGAGGACAGAGAGGGAGACGAACCTGCAGAAGAGGAGAAAGAGATGATTTATAAATCTACCCGAGTGGCACCGAAAGCTCATCTACAGTTCATATAGTCACTATTGTTACTTCAATTTCATTACTGAATAAGGATTTAAGTTGCTAAATCTGGGAAAAACATCTCCGATGATGGTGTTTGCCTCCATTCTTTAATCTATCCATTATTATATTGTATTTTTTAAACATCTTTAAATTTTTTACTAAACAACATATGCATTTTTTAAAAAACATCTGATTAATCTATAATGAATATAAATGTTAGTTCCAGCCAATTTTATTTTAAGAAAATATCAGTTTGCTTGATGTTGTTTTCAAAAGTGCACTGAACCCCTCCCACGTTAATAATAATTAAAAAAAAAGCACCAAATGTTAATGTCAAACATCAGAATTCCACAGCTTTCTTGACTGTGAACGTGAAATGGTAACAAGGGACACCAGGCAAATTTCCTCATACTTCAGTCATGTGCAGAAACCCAGAAACACACGTCTCCCAGGAGCTGTTGCGTAATCTTCCCTCTGGTGTCAAACAGCTTCTAATGAACATTCAGCATACTGCACACAACACTATGTGATTAGATCTACTTCGATTGCTTTTAAGAAAAAAACAAAAAAAAGACGGCCTTGTTCACATGTGACAACCAAGCACCAGCAGTAACGCCGACACTTTAAACACGTAATAAAACTAGGGCATTTCAAATATGAGTGTGCAGCAAAATAGAAGTTAAGCATTAACAGCAGCAGGAAACAAAGTACTGTATAATATATGAACGCTGTCCTCACTTATAACGACTGTCACCTTAAAGAACAAGTTGCAGTCATGTCAAACTTGTCCTGTACACATTTGTGTTACATTTCCATCTGAGGCTTTTTATTAACAACAAACCAAACACTAACGTTTATCCCGAACAAACAGATATTTAAGCACTCTCATCTCTGTCAATCAATACGGTAACTGACCTGTAAGCTCACTCCTTCAGCTTTTAGATGAGATGTTATAATCTAATTCTTGTTCTTTAAGTCAGTCAGTCAAACGCTCTGGTGTGAACACGCCCTGCACTTTGTGCAGCACATCTGAATAATAATAATACAGGAAAATATCAGCATGATCCAAAAACCAAACCACTGGAATCAAGCTTTGAAATGTAACAGCAGTGCAGAGATTTTTTTTAAATTCATACTGTTTCCACAAGCTTCAGAAAAGGGATTTAATCCTTCTAATCAACGGATTCTGCCGTAGAATCTTTTACCGTATTTACTTTCATTTCGTAACGACTACTTGAACCACTGGGCAGAGCGTAGCAGAGGAGGGCTGCGTGAAGGAGAGCCGAATATTTTTAAAAAACAAAGAAAATAATCAGAGATTCATTATCAGTCGCAGGTCTGTCGTGTTAGATGTGCTTCCTTTCACTTCTATCTAGCTTGTTTAAACGTCTATTTTAATATTAGTATGTTGCAACAAGTTAATCATCTTTATGATGTCATTTCCAAAGGTCAGGAAGGTTAACAGTTGCTAAAATTAGCTTCTTAAGGGTTGGAAGGAAGTTAGAAGTTGAATTTAATGGTTTAGGATGCTCAATCTTAGGTTTTACTGTATATGATCATTTAGCCTAAAGTTTACCTCGATTGTTGAGATTATTTCTGCTCTCACAAAGGAGAGCAGTAAGGTTAAACTCCATTCAGCTCTCTTCCATGTCCCATAAATCTCTCATTAACACTCCTCTGTGCTTTTCTGCCTCACATTAGACTTTGTTTCGGTCTCTTTATGCCCCGTACTCCCTCTCTGTCCGTCCGGACGTGACTGTGTTACCAACACACAAACCTCTGTTGTGCATCTCTCACGCCTCTTTCATTCCCTCTCTGCCATTCTCCCTCCTGCTCCATTTGTGGATTCAAACCCCGTCTGACCCTCCGCTGGCCTCTGCCGCGCTCAGGCCAAAGCAGGAAGAGGAAACAGACGGGTATCAGTGGAGGAAGCCACTTGCCATCATGCTGTGGTGTAGTGGAGGTAAGCCTGTGATGCTATTGTCGACACAGTGCCTTCTTCATACTAAGCAGACTTTTTTTTAAACATGTAAATAAGCAAAAAAAAAACAAACCCAATTTGTATGAGATAACATAAATAATAAATAATGTCCCTTTAGGATTAATAATGTTTTTTGAATCTTAAATCTTGAATTGTAATTCCCAGGTTTGGAGCATGAGTAATGGACAATAAAAGTGCTTAAACTACATTTCCACAATTTTGCAAGTTGTGGTTTCTGACGTTATAAAAACCCTCCAGCACAGATGAAGCGTCTGATGTCTACCGCCGCGTACAGTCAACGCCAAGTCGTCAAAACCTTTTTCAGCTTGGGGCGCAAACATATTTGAAGCTGCTTAGTCATTTCACTAATAGCAGCTTCAGCACTCAAAATGAAGCAGGGGGAAGAGTGAAAAAAAATACACAACACACGAGCAACTGTCAGGCGTGAGAAACACAACTGTTTGCTGTCATCTCACTGAGAAAGGTAAGAGACCTGCAGATATTTCCTAAACATCACGCATGGCCTCCACGTGTCATCTCCTGTCTCATAACTTTACAGAAAAATTAATAACTCACACTCTGTGCACTTGTGATGTCTTATCAGATGCTTTTGTATATTTTTTTAAGTCCCGGATGCATTTAACTGTTTCCTGCAACTGACTCTTCCACTCCTCTTCTTTATCATTTCTGAATCTCTGATACCTGAGCTTTAGTCACACTGTCAATGTGAAATAGTCCCGAAATAGTTACTGGGATTCAACAGAAATGATGATAACTGCACAATCGCGTTTATTTGTTAATTCACACCATGTAATACGGTTTAATTAAATTTAAGTACGTTAAGCAACACTTAGACGCTGAGAAAAGGTATTCATATGTAGACTTAATTTATCTTTAACCCTACAAGTCAAGTAGGGTTTAATCCTAAATAACTACTCTCAGAGGAGAATAAACTGCTGTAATTGAGCTTGAATTGATTCTGTTCATTGACTAGACTTTAAGAAACGATGGTCTAACATCTCACTGTGTGTGATTTCAAAAACAAAAGTGCAAACAACACTTGTGAAATGCAACCTGAGCCCACAGCAAAACTGAAACTAAAAGTCTTTCGATTTAATTAAGCTCGACAAATGATAGTTTCCATGAAATCTTTCGAGGCAGGACTAAACAAACATGCTGTGTGAGGCGATGGGTGTGAGTACACACGTCCTTTAAGCGTGGGGACATGGTTATGTAATAGGTGAGGCTACTACACCTTTCCCAGCTGGGGGGGGGGGGGGGGGGGGGGGGGGGGGGGGGGGGGGGGGGGGGGGGGGGGG
>JAUYWH010000012.1:3780930-3844168 GCA_034779795.1 Ctenopoma multispine | reverse complement strand
ACGTCCTTTAAGGGTGGGTAAATGTTTTTTTAATTGGTGCGGATACTAAAAATTTAAAATAAGCCCCCCCCCCCCCCCCCGCCCATCACTTATCATCTACTCACATCTGAGCTCAGCCTTTCACGTCAGCACCTGAACACACGTTTAATCACAGCTGCAGGTCAAATATGTGTGCGTCGGTTACAGGCATTAAAAGTGTTATGAGCAGGACAGGCTGCACTTTATGAGGGATGATGACCTGACAGGTCAGCAAGTCTGTTGATGTGCACACAGGGCACTCAGGTTATCAGCACTCACGTCTCTTCTCATGACCCACGCATGGATCTGGGTCTGGGTCTGAGTCCACAATGTGCAGCCTGTTCGGTCACCTGATCACTCAGTAACCTGCATTTTCCGCGCTGTGCTATCTCACTGGTTTGTGTACAGTGGCAGGGCCAGAAAATCCATGCTAGTGAACACAGAGCTGATAAAGTTAGTGTTACATGACGGAAATAGGATTTTTCACAGGTCAGGGAAACACAGCGGCTCTGTAGTAAAATAAGGAGTGATGGCATTAAAAGAAACATTCCCACATTCTTCTCAGCAGACTACTCCACTAATCTTAATGTTATAAATATAACAGTATGATCATTTTGCATTGTGTCTTTAAGAAGTCTCATCAAATATGTAGGTTTAAAAATACATGCATGTGAGTTTTTATGCTCTTATTTAAGTATTACAGCTATCTGAAATGAGCATTAGTACGTCATTTCCTGTCAACACAGGCCATAAGGCCCGCAGCCACAGACAGTCTCTCTGCAGCTGCGACTGTCGTCGGTGCTGTAACCGTGCGCTCGAACATGTGTGAGCGTCCCCAGCAGTGCAGACACCACCGCACACTGCTGCACCGTGTTGTCCTACTGTCTGCACAAAGCTGCGCGGCTTCTGGCTGAACTCTGACTCACAGGTTGTGACCGCGGAGCTGGTAAACTTTTTCTTCTTCTTCTTCTTTCTTTAAGCTGGGTAAAAGTAAAGACACTCACCCCTCTCCCCCGCGGCTTTATTTCCCTCTTCATCCCGGCTGACTTGTGTGATAACTGAGGACGGATGGTCCATCACATCCAGGTCTGGTCCACAGTGCTGACCTCACACTTCAAAGTTAGAGATAGTTCACCGACTCGCTGCTGCCGCTGCTGCATGAAACCAACTTAACAAGTAGGAGAATAAAAAAAGCTGAAGCGCTGCGGGGAAACGTCGCAACAAGTCGCCTACAGCGCGTCCATTACACGTCGGCTGTCGTCGTCCGCTCGGGCGCCCCGCTGAAGTTTGAAGCCCGGGGTACGGGGGGGGGGGAGCTATGAAAACATTTGTGAAGGAGTTGGCAACTTTGATTCAATATGGTGCTCAACTCCGCTCGCAATTTCAAGATACAAACACGGAGGTTTCAAGGCTTCCCATTTCACTTAAAGTGGCGCAGCGAGGGAAGGTCCGCGCACCGCGCTCCCTCTGCTGGCGTCTGCGCGTTTGGCGACGGTCCCTTAAAGTAACCTGAAGCAAAGTTACTCTAAACTTCCCTAAGCTAGCAGGCTAGCTGCATGGCTATCTTCAGTCAGGTTTACCACCTTTAAATGTCGCTAGAAGACAGTGTATGACGGCATTAGGTGGACAGACTACAGGTTATGAATAGTCAGCCAGACGATATCTTTACGATTAAACATGGCGCCGTGGTTGCAACTTTTGTTTGTGTGTTTTTTTTCCCTCCCACACGTAGCACTGCACTATTTTAATCGCCGTGTGATCGTTGTGACAGTCGTCGTCATTTAAGAACTTTCTCAAGAGCAAATGTTTTGCTGTAAAAAAAAAAAAAAAAAGCAAAGAAACGCCCAGTTCGGGTCCCTTGAAACTGCCCGCAGCAAGGGAGCGTCACACAAGTGACGTGTCCGGCTACAGCGTGAATTATTATTATTTTTCTAGTCCAAAATACAGAAGCACAGATACAGAAGTTTTTGTTTATACCAAAACTGGACCACAGGGAAGTTTAGTGCAAACCACGTCAAACACTTTGTTCACAAGCAGGGAGGGTGCATTTTGTTACACACAGCTTCACTGACATCCTGTGTATGTTATGAATTGACACAAAAATCAACATATAAACATGGCGCACTGTTATAGATTCAACAAATAGAATAGTGAATAAAGTTCAGGTTAATATAGGTTAAATTAGGACAATGTCAGCTATGCTATCCAATACTGTTACACAGCAGTCATGTGCATTGATTTGCAATATTGTCTTCGTTGTCGATGTTACACAAGATGAGATACATTTATATTGTCATATACCACAACTCTCTACTGCACTGTCACCACATAATTTAAACGGGACTATTGTTCCAAACATGCCTCTGACTTTGCAAGCTTTGGGTGGATCCATTAGCCATCACAGGTTTTTAATTTTCTTTGTCCAACTGTGAGTGGATTATTCATTGTTGTTGTGTATCGCATTGTGGGATAACAGAGCTTTCTGCTGTGCAAATAGCATCTCCAATATTGGCTCTTTTTCCACGTATGTGTGCCTGTAAACTATGACGGTAACCCAGCGTGGCACAGATTTTAAGTTTAAGCCTGAAACTGTAGATGGAAGCGAAAAGAGACAGAATCCCACAGAATAACGTACAAAATATTCCCAATTGTATCAACAGTTTATTACATACTATCTCATAAAAACATTTTCCACATATAAACACTGCAAATTGGTACATTTACAAATCTTCAACCGTCCAAATCCATACAAAAAGGAACACTGTGAGCAATACACAAGACGTTCTATTATTACAAGGACTGCATGTACTGTATGTTTGCATGTATGTAAGAATCTGTACGTATCCGTCTGTTCTTGTAAAGTCCAAATGTTGTAGTCAAATATTTGTTTTGTTCAAGTAACTCAATTGTGAATTAAAACCAACTGAGACACATTTACAATAAGTACTTTGGATGTTGATCCAATTCAGGCACTGACTGGGTGATCATAAATTGAGCCACCTGACCAACCTATAGGAATACTGAGAAACCACAGCGACATACCAGCGTGTTTGACATGTTATCTACATTACAGACTGCTTTTCATAGTTGTATTACAGTTCAGCTTTAACCACAGAACAAGAAATTGTACCACAAATTCCTATCTCACCCTACACAGTTCGATGTTACTGTGTGAGTCTTTACACCAATCACAAAGACACTCCTTATTTCTATTATTTTTATAGCCTCTAAGCTAAGTCAGAAAGTGAATCAAAAATGCTCACACACACACACACACACACGCATGCATGCAAATAAATTAACATGAAAAAAGTAAACAATTTCAAGAAATTAATATTTTTGGTTTGAGTTTTAAAACGTGTAAGTAAATGCAAAAATAAATTAGCAGCTTAAATCATGGTACATTCACATGAGTAGTTAACTAGTAAAGTCAGTGACATAAATAAGGTTACGCTGTAAAAATGTAGATGATACACATGTTCCAGGCTGATCATGCAGAGTGGAGACATTAATGTGCAATTTCAGAATTCACAACATGAGTGAGAAACCAAAGAACATCCTGTGTCCTTTCAGTGGAACGGTTTATGAGCAGTTCTGAACTATATCAATTCAATAAACACGTTGCTTGCTTCCTTTTTGTGTTTTTGTTTAATCTCAGAATCCTATTAGTGTTGAATGTTGAAGTCTCGCAAAATACCCCACGGACTCCCGTCTTTTTATGAGATGTATCCTGCTGTCTGCCCGTCTCCTGTGTGTCTGCCTGTGCCTCACTTGGCAGGCTGACATTTCACATGCAGCAGTAGGTCACAGAGGAGTTCAGATGCAAAGAGGTGTTGTTTTGTTTCACTTTGTGCAGTGTCTGCATTGTCCCCCACGTCGTCTCACTTTGGGCTGGGAACGTGCGCCGCATTCCCCGATGCTGAAGACGGGGTCGATCTCTGGTAGGTGCGCAGCAGCACCTTGTGCTTGGTGGCGCCCTCTGTGCGGCGGGATTGTTGTTCCACCAGGAACTCTTTGAGCCGGCTCGAGGTGAAGGTGAGAGTCTGTCTCCTCAGCTTCATCAGGTAGGAGTCCTGCATCCAGGCATGCGTGAAGCAGTCTCGTGTAGTTGGTCGCGCCCTGAACATACACACATAAAAATATAGACATAATTGTTTGTGGTCCTGGAGACACAAAGCCACTCGTAACAATTCAGCAAAAGGATATATTGGGTAGATTTTTTAAATTATTATTATTGTTCGTAAGTCTGAAGATGTCAAATGCAAATGAGCCCATGCTGACACTCACCAAGGGTAACTGCTCAACATCTTCTTTAGAAAGGCAGAGGCACTTTGAGACACATTTGAGTACAGTTTTGTTGGGTCAAACTTTGCTATCAGGATCTTGGATTCAATTTGTATTGGGTCTTTATCTTCAAAAGGTAGCCGACCACTTAGCCTGGTTGTAAACACAGAAAAAGCAAGATTATGGGGGTTAATTCCTTTTAATTTGTAGAATATGGCACCAAGTACATTTATATGTATAATAAAATATTAAAGAAGTGATTGAGTCATTTTAAATTAAACAAACAAAGTCTTACTAGATCAAACAACTAATTCTACTAACACTGGTCTCACAGTCATAAGTGATGTGAAATGAAAAGAAACAAAGCAAATGACAAAGGATGTTCCACTCACATGATGTAGGTGACTACTCCAACAGTCCAAATATCCGCAGGGGGACCGACTACGTCACCTTTCACCATCTCCGGAGCTTGGATCACATTTGTCAGAGAGATGAAAATTTACAAAAAATTGTCAAATCTTTTGGTTTAATAAAAGAAAATGAAGACAATAACCTTGGTATGTTTCTTACCCATGTACTCCAAGGTTCCTGTTCTTAGGTCCTGTTGTTTGAGGCTGAGTGGATTGAAGCTCTGAGCACTTCCAAAGTCCACAATCTTGATAGCATTAAGGTTGGTCACCATGATGTTGTCAGGCTTAAGGTCCAGGTGGAGGACGCGGCGGTTGTGGAGGTACTCTACTGCCTGGAGGATCTGGACCAGGTAAACCACCACGTCGTCCTCAGAGTAACGGAACCTTATGTGAGCAAAATGGTGGCTTTAATTGACGAGTCTGTAGCATTCAAAAGCTGATTTTATTTATTTTAAACTGATATTTAACGAAATTTAAACAGCTGAAACCCTGTTCCCCACAATAAAAGTCTGCATGAGTTTGTGTATCACTGCACGACGTGACATATCTACCTGTCTATGAGGCTGTAAAGCAGCTCTTTGCCAGTGCAGTACTCTGCCACCAGTACCAGGTAGCGTGGAGTCACGTAGGCTTCGTGCAGAGACATGACCTTTTCATTGTGAAGCGACTTCAGGGTCTCGTACTCCTTCAGGACTTCCTGCTTGTTCTCTTGGCTGTAGGGAATGATCTTTGCCATGTAGATTTTGCCTGTTGCGTTCTCTCGACACTCTCGGATCACTCCAAACCGGCCCCTGGCAACAGATTGAGCTTATTAGTAAGAAAAGTATGTTGATGTTGGATTTTTCTTATTATTCAATTCAGTTCAATTCAGCTTCAGCTTTATTTATATAGCGCTAATTCACAACATAAGTCATCTCAGACCACTTTACAGTACTAGAAAAACAATATTATGGCATAAACATCACGTTAGTACTAAATGATGGATTCTGGTGTTAGTGAGTAAACATTTTCATTTTGATAAACACTGATTGGATGAGTTAAATGTAATTATTAAAATAATCCAGGTTTCCCCAGAATAATTGTTTCACTATGATGAAAAGAGTGAATGTGGGCGAAACGTGGAGCTGAATCTTGCCACAGTGAATAACTGATCCGTCTCACCTGGCTTTCTCCTCTAGGAAGGTGTAAGGCTTCTGTGGAACTCCCTGTTTTAGGGTGTTGGAGGGTGTAGTGCGTCCTGATTGAGTGCCTCTGGTGGGGGTACTGGGTCCTTCACCAATGGGGCTCAGACCAGACGTCTGGAGCACTTGCGGGGTAAAGGAGACAGATGTTGGGGCCACACAGGCTGTGACTGTGGTGGTGGGGATGTACGTGGGCACAGAAGCCACTGCTGGTTTGGTTGGTGTTGATGGCGGGGTTACAAGAGTAGGTGGAGGTGCTATGGTTGCGGTCTGGGTCATAGGCGTCACTACATTTACTGGGCTCTGAGGTTTCAGGAGGACAAAGGGGGGAGGTGCTTTTACTGTGGGTGCAGAAGGAAGAGTGGAGCTTGCTTTTTGACCTTCCTCAGCTGTGTTTGAAGACTGTGATGGGGGGATTGTTGAAGGGCTGGAGGGCAGAGAAGATGGAGGGGTGGGAGTAACCACCATTTTAGATGGTGATGCAATCTGAAGAGGGAAAGCATGAGGGGAGGCTGTACGCTGTGGAGAGGTGGAGGTGGAAGTAATGGGAACAATTATCGTGGGAGCATTGTTCAGGACTGTTTTGAGTGGAGACACAGTCGCTGGAGAAGTGGAAACGGGTTCAGGTGCAGAAGAGACAGCTTCGGTGGGTGACGCTCCTGCAGCTGTGACAACAGTGACGGAAAATACAGAGTGACGGATGAAATACAACCAAATAAAATAACAACTTATTGTATATACCCATCCTGTTGTGACTGCAGCCTTCTTTAGATATTTATGAGGCATTTGCCAACCAACAGAGATTTGGTCAGACACTTTCTCTCATTATGTTCTGATATCTCACATTTGATCCATATAGTCAATTATACATATATTTAAAGTCAGTGTAAAGTACTAATGTAATTTAATTTAATGTCACATATTCAGTCTAGTACCAGTTATAAACCATCCGCAGTGTTTCTCCTAAGTTTGTGCAGAAGGTTTCATAGCCATCCTGATACAGTACATTTCAGTGTCACTCTTTTTAACTGTTGGGTTATAAAATACCTGTTGAGTCCAGGCTGACCGGTGCTGAGCTGTTGCTGTATGGTCCCTGTCCGGCCTTGTTGACACAGGACACACGGAACCTGAAGGTGCCACTTTGTGGCAGGTCTGTGACGTTGTAGTAACAGTCGACAACTCCAGTTGCTACTGTCACCCAGGCAGATTCTCCTGCAGGAAAGTGATGAAAAGAGCTTTATATGATCTTACTGCTACATCATCATGTTTACACATTAAGCCACCAAATAATATACACTTATTTAAATATTTAGGTATGCACATTAGATTTATATTTACATTAATGAGGTCATGTAGATTATTTAAGCAAAAAAAGTAAAAGAAAAACAAGGTCCTTTTAGTTTCTTACTGAATGGCAAAGCATGGTTTAGTTCACACATTCAACACTAGGTGGCAGTGTTGTCAAACTGGTAGAGTGGTGGCGGACTCGTGAATGAAACTGCTTCAAATGTAAAATGCACAGTTTGCCTGTCTTAATATGTTAATTTCCTATGCAGCTACATGTAAATTTCTGTAGGTAGTGGGCACCTATATGTACGGTAAGTGACACATGCCAGAACTCTATCAGAACAGTCCAATAAATATTCGCAAACTCAAGAGTCTCCTACTCTAAGTTCTGTACATATTCATCTGCCACATTATGAGGTTATGGTGATTCATTGTGCATAATGACAAAAGGCTTTGACAGCAGCACTCGTACAGTACAGACTAATTTCCACTGACAAGGTGCCGGACTTATTTCCTGTGCAGTCAACACGTACAGCACAAAGTAGCAGCTTGTAAACCTGAATTTCATGTCATTTGGCCATTCATGTGGCTATAATACATGAGGTATTACATAGACGCATTTACATCTATCTACAAAGCAAAAATGAAAATTAAAAACAGTTTCCTCACGTCTGTACTCACTCACCTTCTGTTTTTCTTTCCAGTGTGTAGGTGCAAGGAGAGTTTGTATCTTCTGGCTTCCAGAGCACCAGAGCAGTGTTGTTATAAATCTGAGGGACTTCAGGGGTGCCTGGGCGTCTTGGGACACCTTTAACAAAGAGGATGGCGTGGAAAAGGGGGAAAGTAAAAATGACAGGTGAGAGTACACTTAGATAGACACACGTTCCAAGCCATAGCAGCATTGAACCTTTTAGTGGATAGATAAGACTGTGATCATCCTGAGCAGCTGTAGAATTATATGATGGTTCAAAATTTGTCATTAAACCAAGCCAAACTTAGTGTCGTTCCCTAATTTCACAGTGATTTTCCCATTAAGCTGGTGCACTGTAATGGATAATGGAGCTGATGCTTCTAGAGAGATAAGATGTCTCACGTATTTTTTCACCCTGCTAATAGATTATCAAGGGAAGACAAATAGCATCAGAGCTTGAGATAGGTAATACTACATGTCGAAAGCCGTAACAAATAAAGTTCAAATGCTATCAATTGCAGCTGACGTGCTAAAGTCTCATTAATATTGATGAATTGGGAGCAGCATGGGCAATATCTAATCTCGGATGTTCTTATCACACACTATTTGCGCAAAGGCGTGACTCAAGTCTTGAATGTGACCTGTCATAGTCAATTTCAAAAGGGCAAAATCTATCAATTTGCACGAAGTATCATTTGTTCCCATTACAAGATGAGGAAGAGAAAAACCCCAAATCAATTAAGTTAATCTACTGTAAAGTTAATCTTTTCCCATAAATATTCATTTCAATTGTATTAATATTCATATCATTGTCTCTCCAATAAAAATTCAATTATGTAAAATACATCATAGTATGAAGATAATTACTACATGTTCATGAAAGGCAAAGGAAGAGTGTACCTCTAATAACAGAAGAAGAAATCCCTCTGTGATATAATTTTGGCTGCTGAAATTATGATTTCCCACTTCACATATTTTATAAACAACTGAACTACTAGGCAACACCTTTTCATCACGTATGGCCTAAATAAGGTACTTACAAGCTATGGACAGTGTACAGGAGGTGGTGGTGGTAGCTATGGGGTTGGTAGCTATACATTCAAAAATTCCAGCATCCTTCCGAGTTGACTTTGTGATCTTAAGAAGTTGCCTGCCATCAGGGTGGGAGATCAGTTTGATTCTGTCATCTTCCTCTAATGCTTTCCGATCTGGAATGTGAAGAAATGTTAAGCAACCGTGCAGCAGGTTCTGGATGAAACCACAATGACACCAAACAATTTATGTAAGATACCTTTCATCCATGTAATTTCTGGATGTGGACTTCCAGCTGGAAGACAGGTAAGAGTGACAGGTTCTGCCTCCAATAAAATGTGGTCTTTCAGTTTGATGTGGAACACTGGAGCAAAATCCGAAGCAGAGCGGATAAACTGCTGGGTTTGTGACAAACCATCGTCTTTGTGGATAGTTAAAGGCAGATCAGACTGGGATGGATTTTTCTCTTTTTTGCCCCTTGTCAAACCCCACCTGTCCCACCGTGATCTCCTGTCACTCTCTGAGGCTTTTTCGGAATGGATGCTAGAAGTGGATTCAACTGATTCCTTGGATGCACCGCTACCGGTCTGCTTTGCTAACTGATTCTCAGGAATGCCCATTCCTTTGAGTCCACGTCCCTCAGACTGGGAATGACGATGGCGTGTAAACAGGGGTGTCCTTGTTCCCTCTGCATCTCCTTTTCTCTCCTCAGACTGACTACGGATTTTTGTGGATAATCCTGCCACTTTGTTCTCAAACCTCTGCCGCATTGCCAGGATGGGGGAATCTGTAACCTTCTTCAAATCCTTTTGACTTCCCTGGGCGTCTTTGTCCTTCCTCTCCTCTGACTGAGTCCTTATTTTGGCAGAGATTCCTGCTACTTTGGACTCAAACTTGCGCCTCATGGCAGAAACCGATGACTCCTCAGCTTTTCTTTGTTCAGTCTCATCCAGCTGCTTCTGTGCACCTGTATCCAGGGACTTACTGCGACCAACAGCCCATGAAACCCTCTTGTTTACAGCAGCTACCTGCACATCCTGATGCTCCTCCACTTTTGGTTTCTCACCCTTCTTATCAATGGATGTTGACCTTTTTCCCCGCAAGGAAAACCTCCCAATTAGGCTAAAGCCTGATTCCTTATCTTCTTCCCTTAAGTCTTGAACTGATTTGGATTTCTCTTGTAGTCCTTTGGATACCATTTCAAGAGGTGCCCCCCGTGGCCCTGGCCTGTAAACCTCTTCCCCACCTTCAATATTCTTCCGGCTTAGTACAGGTGACTTCTCCTCTGATTTATTTCTGGTCAATTTTCTGAGACCCCGGGTCAAAGATGACTCCCGTTTCTTAAACCTAGCTTCAAACACTTCCTCTGAGTCAATGTCTTTAATGTCTGTTCTTAGCACAGGCTGGCGTGGGGTGGCAGGAAGATCAGAGTTTGATGATGTGGAAACAGAACCAGGAGACTGCTCTGCAGCTGCTACTCTGGAAAATACGGCTGGATGTTCAGGTGATGTAGGAGACTTTATATCATTTGGCTTGGATGTAGTAGGAGGATCTTTGGATTGCACCTTGTCAGATGATTGAGATGGCACTGCTTGAATGACACCTTCATATGCAGATGACAGAGAAATATTTGGTGGTGTTTCTTCATCTCCCTTCAAATCCTTTTCGTTTATATGTAACTCCTGATTTTCTTTCTTTTCTTGTTCCTCATCATCATCCTCTATCACAATTATAGGAGTAATTACAAACTGTGATCTAGACTCATATTCTTCTTTATCTGTATTTGCTAACTGGTTTTTGGTCCTTTTTTCTGTTATTCCATAGATGTTCTCATGCTCTGATGATGGGGTTATAAAAGTCCTTTCTGTGACAGACTCAGACATAGACCCCAGAGCTTGTTCTGTTAGCGCAGACATTGAGGTTGCCTCCTGGAGCTTCTTCCCCTCTATGCTATCGTTGCCACCAGATGGGATCTCTAAGGGGGCTCCAAACCTACGGTGCAGCGGCATGGGTTCAGAATCTCCTTGAGTAAAAGAGGAGCTTTTGCGGAAAACTTTTGTCTTTGGCGTGTCCTCTCCAGGACCATCAGAAGAAGCTGCTCTGGTTAGTGATGATGGCCCCAGTCTAGATCTCCTCAAATTACGATCTAGAGACGCTGTTTGCCTTTCATCATCCACGCCAAGTGTTTCAAACAAGGGCCCTCGCAGGCCACTCATCTTTTTGTCTATGTTGGCTCCCCTTAGCAGCCGCTGTCTCATAAGTTCCAGTTTTAGGGCATAATCCTCCTGGCTTAACTTTGCTGCTCCAGGGCTTGGGCTGCGGTTTGGTAGTTCCATAGAAACAGCCTTTTTTAGACTCTTGTTACTTGCTTCTGAATCCTCATTGGCATTTCCCTCTTCTGGGTCAATGTGGAGAAGCAGTGCTGAATCAGCGGAACTGCCTCTCCTCATCGTAGCCCGCTTGGCTTTTATCTGTGATTCTTCTGAATCTACACTTGACCCTTTTTTAAGGGGAATTTGTTTTGTCTTTTCCCTTCTCTCCTCATTTGGGGTTTCCACTTCATCTTTAGCCCTTTTACCACAGACTTCTCTTGTAACTGCTAACTCCATGTTATCCTTTTTTCTTGTCCCATCAGCAAAAACACTGGAACACCCAGCGACCTCTTCATCCCCTGGGATCTCATTAAGGGAGACCCTGGAACCAGAAAAGACCATGGACAGTGGCATTGGAATGAAGGGCAGGTCATCCACATCTGCATCGGAGTCCGAGGAAGAGGAAGGTGGTGGGGAGCCTTCTTTTAAATGGCGTGCCACAGCAATGGATATGTGGCTGGATGAATCATTCAGTAGCTCTGGAATGGACCTCATTACCATCTTGGATTTGTAGCTGACAAGGGAACGCTGAAAGAAATTCAACAAAACATAAGGTTTTACTAAATTATTCTAAATAATTGCATTTAGACAACAGAAAGTGGTTTCAGGAATTGACTTAATCAAAATTAGTTGGCTGCTGTAAAGAATTGTTGTCATGAAATGCCCTTTTTTTTTTTTATCAGCATTGCATTTCCATATACTAGTATGTGTGTATGTGTTTAGTTATCCACATGGCTTACCTGCCACCGTCTTCTAGACAAAACTTGTTTTAGCATAGCTGTGCTGATGCTCTTGTTCATTGGTGACTGCAAGACAAAAAGAGGGGAGTCATTAGTAACCTTAGTGGAGATATAAATAGAAATCCTATGACACACTGAGAACTTTGAGACGAGTGATATACTTTTTAATTGATAGCTCACCTTGAACCATGGATGACGGAGGCATTCAATGGCACTGGGTCTCCTAAGAGAGGGAAAAAGACAGAGGAAGATATTAAAGGTTAGTCAAACTGTTGGTGAAATAGTACATTTAAACTCAGTGCATTCTTGTGACAAAGGACAGAGAAGTTATCAAGATGCTTACAGTCTGTCCACTACTAAAAGCTTGATGACAAATCCCTTTGCTTCTTTACAGAGATCAGAAAACATGCTCTCCTCAAATGCCACGTTGTAATTACGGATGTTTAAGGCGGTGTCTCTGTCATTCTCACCAGCAAAAGGTGAGACACCAGTCAGGCTGAAATAAAAGAAGAAAAAAGAAAACAGCATTTTCAGGAAACAAAATTAGTAATTCTTCTGATTAATATAGTGCTAAAAACCAATTATCTGTCTATATAACATACCAGAGATAGGCGATGACACCAACAGGCCTGTGGGAGAGCAGGACAGATTAATTAGTGAATTTTCAGGAACAACATAAAAACACACAAACACTTTGTTTTGCTGTAGATAACGATGTAGTGCCTGCAGCGTGTAGCCACTTCCGAATGCGGAAGAACAGGTGGCTCACCATATGTCTGTTGCCGTGGAGACGGGAGTTTGGTTAACAATCTCTGGTGCAACATATTCTGGCGTTCCGTATTTGCAGTAGTACTCCTCCGAAGTCTCTAATTTGATGGCATTCCCGAAGTCACAAATGCGGATCTGGTCACTCTTAGGACTTGCCATTAAAATATTTTCCGGCTTTTTTTTACCGAAAAGATAACAATGTCAGGTATTAATAAATTATTATGACACAACTGTAATATATTTGAAACAAACACCAAAGGTGGTATGGACCTTTATATCGAGGTGGGCGATGCTCTTTTGGTGAAGATAACGAAGACCCTCCAAAACCTGCTGAACACTACAGCGGATCTGCAGAGAAACATTAGGTAATTAACTTAAAAGTCGTATTACATAATGATAGCGCAGTGCAGTCAGCAGAAGCACACACACCTCCAGTTCCATGACTGTTGTTTTTTTGGCTATTCTTTGCAGCAGCTCCTCGTGACATCTTCACACAACAGTTGAGGAAAAAAAAAAAAACTGTGACTTGAATTCGCAGTCCAAGTGGTAGGTGCATGAGCAATGAATTATAAATGAGCAAAACTCCCACACATCCCATCTCTTGCTAATTCCTCTCATCGGCGATGAGTCAGAGAGAAAAAGCTGTGCAGCACTTCATTCATGCCTCCAGGGAACTTTGTAAGACATTAGGATTAATGCGTTGGATCTTCTGTGTCACTGGGATGGATAGAAGTTCACTTTTGTTCAACAACGAGAGACACATTTTGAAGCAGTGCTGCACAGCCAACAGTGCCGTTTTAACAGAACATTTGTATTGTCTCAGAAGTAAAACATCTGTTACTGAGCAAACAGCACAATAGAGCAACATATTACAATACAACATCTCCGTTTAGTCAAAATAACTGCACTGGAAGGATACAACTCTGTGATTAGCACAACCACATTTTTCTTCTCAAAGGCATCATGGAAATAGAGAATCTTCTCATTGTCAACCTCTGACAGCAGGTCCATCTCTCTGAGGGCCGAGGCTTTCCTCTTTCCTCGCGCAGAAATGAACTTAGCAGCAAACTCAGCCTTTCCTTTCTTCTTAGTGACTCTCTTCACATAGGAGAAAGCCCCCCTGCACCAACAGGCACACAGTAATAACATTATGGATTTAATACACATTAAATATATTGTTATTTGTTCAACTTCAGTCTGTTATTATTCTATTTAATATTACACAATAAAACAAATGTGGTCCAACAGACAGAATAAAAATGAATGTGATACAACAATATTTTCAAGGGGTTTGCATCTTTTTTTGCACTGCAGGCCTCATATCAAACTATTGTTAGAGCACTGATGTTCATTCTTGACCTTTGTGAACAGTATGTCTGATAAAACTGGGTCAAATGGCCACTCATCAGCTTTCCAGAGCTCTTAATATCTAGCAAATAGCTGCAATAGGAGGTTGTTAGTGGATGTTAAATCGTATACATCATTGCACCAAGGTGAGGAGTCAAACCACTTGATTTTCAGCGGGTATTTTGGTAATTCTTCTTTACAGGTTGTTAAGTTATTCATTAAACGTAAAGGGTACTTACAGGGAAAACACAAAGCACAGCATTTTGGGCAACTAAAGGTGGGTCATTTAGTCTGTTACAATTTACAGGCTACATCATCATGTGTGAATTTTTGTGCTGCAAGTGTGAAGTGATATAGGTACTTCAAGAAGAGAGATAATCCTCATATTTACAGTATCCTAAAGAGTGAACATAAAACTCCTTTAATAGTAGTGGTACAGTACTGTACTTTCCCTCCAATTCAATAAATATGTAAGAGCCATTGTTTAATTAACTTTCACTCCTCCTTGGCTGGTTTCCTGTAGTGTTGGGGTGAAGAAAATCAGAAACGGATTTCCATTTGTGAGTTTGGCGCTCTTCTTTAATAACCAAAAACACACATCACATGTTGGGGAAACAGATTTTCCCGTCTGTTTTGCCGCTCCAATTGCTCAACTGTTCACAGTAAATGCACGTCTCCACCAAGGCAGACCAAAACAAATCATCTGTCGGCTAATGTATTCATTCCGCTCAAGCTGGTGACTCATCTCTTGCTTCTGTCTACTGTTGTTAAGCAGGTGCAACTCCCCACATTCACCCTCTCTCACAGCCCAACCCTCGCTGTATGAGAAGGGGATGTCAGGCACCGTGACTGTGTGACCATGCACACATCATACACACACACTCACCTCCCGATCTCTTTGTGGATATCATAGTAATCCGCCAAACGCCTCATCTTCCTCAGAATGGTTCTCTCATCCTCCATTGGCTCTGCCACTTCTTTTTGCTCTGCAGGGAACACCGACATAAGCATTTTTATTCGGGGGGTGTGCGCGTCGCTGTACACTATGTGTGCCAGCACAGTGACAGATGGTTTCATACTGTAGACTCAAAACACCTTGTGGTCCCGCCCATATGGTGCAGATTTAGAGGCGCAATTTTCAACTACAACTAGCTTATACTGGTGTGTTATGCAACAGTAAATGGATATAATCTGAACTAAGAAGTAAATATAATCAAATAGAGGAGATTCCTTTGATAAACCAAATTGTAATTAGGTCTTATTTTTCATTATATTACCAATTCACTCTCGGTGCAAAACTGAATTAATTTATAATGAAAAGATACTACCTCACCGTGCTTGTTTTATTCTGGTTACACAAAATTATAATCCCTTCTACAGTTTCTGATGTTGTTGCAGACCTGTGTGAACTGTGAGCTCAGCCTTGCAGGAGTTGGATCCAGCTAGGTTCTTTGCAGTGCAGGTGTAAACACCCGAGTGATCAGCGCTGGCGTTGAGGATGACAAGGGAATATTCTGGGTCATCATACACAAATGTGAAATGGCTGCTTTCCGAGAGCAGCACGTCATCCTGCAACAGATCAATTACTTATCAAAATGGTTTTGGATTATAGTAATAATCCTGCTAATTTCAATGTTGCATGTTTTTCTAACAAAATTCCTAACAACATGTTATCAAATTGTATTTCTTTATAGACAGACCTTATACCACAGAATATCAGGGTCTGGTTTCCCTTCAACCACAACAGCCAGATGACACGTCTCCCCAGTGTGCACGTCCACATCCTCCATGATGGTTTCAAACTTAGGGGCCACTACGAACGAATAAGAGATAAAAAACAGTGTAATGCCTCTAAATCTTATGAACGTTGTGTACACTAAATTGACGTTCCACGAGAATGCAGATGTTTTTCTACATTCACACAGAAGGAAGATGCATATTTCAAAAAAACTAAACTCCATTTTAGAAAAGTTATTTTAAAATCCACAATTCTTTGCTTCAAAAATAGCTACAGCCGAAGTTAAATTACAGGCAGCTTCCTCTTGTTGGCATTTAATACTGCCAACAGTACATAGTACGTTCTTTGGATTCTCCCTAAAATGCTATATTTGTCATGTGGTACCCTGTGTGAACTAAACTGACCTGCCATGGCCAGCTGAAGTGTGCAGAGGTCACTGCCAAACTGGTTGCTGGCAGTGGCTAACAACTGCCCAAGGTCTGTGCTCCTGACCCTCTGAAGCTTCAGGGTGTGCTGATCATCATCTGGCATGCTCATTTCATACATCCCTGGTTTGTTGACCAGCATCACCCCCCTCCTGGCAAACACAGAGGCAGTATATAACAGTTAGAGCCCCAATTTGGAGTCTACAAGCAATGATCAGAGATCTAAGACACTAATACTCACTAACCTCTACAATACAAACTAAATGGAGTTTAAAATTCAAAAAATTGCAAAATGGCAAATCAGGTACAATCTTGAAGACAGAGAACAAAGCTTTTACTCCAGAGACGTGCAGATCTCCTGTGCTTCGAAGTCAAATGCTGAAAAAGCTATGTGAACAACTTCACAGCGGCGCTTCTCTTTCCTGGTTCTCTGGATCTAGACTCCTGCTATTTTTTCAGTTATGATACGCAGGCTTGTATATTCTAACCTATAATTTATAAAACAGTCTCCAGTGAGGATAGAAATGGAAGGAAAAACAGGAGACCAGCAGGGTTCTAGCTTCTGAGAGACTTCTACTGTAGGAACTGTTTCGTTATAAGTCAGCTTCTAGCACTTGTGAAGAACTCAGACACCATGTATTTACACACAGATTCAAAGCTCAGTATTTCAGCACACGCCTTACACTAAACCTCAGTCACTGTCTGGCATTTACTTTTTTGTGTATGATTTTTAGGAAAATTACCAATTCTATGCACAAGCAATTTACATAAGCACATGTAATTTGTTATTAGAGACAGAAGAACACACCTTTTCCATGTGACAACTGCATGTACGTGATTCAGAGTGATGGTAATGCTTGCGGGCTGGTTCTCAACCACATAAACAATGTCTGGTTTCTCCAAAATAACCGGTGCTTTCCTCAAATAGGGTCCTATAAAGGAAAAGGAAAATCAAAAATGAGGTCAAATATTTGCACCAGTGACAGTGTGAGTCTTCTGCAGCCTTCATACCTCTATCCAGCAGCTGAACCAGATCAGTGCAGGGTGATGGTTTGCTCAGGGTCTTGCCAGTGGACGTCAGGACTCTGAAAGCATAGCGGACTCCCTTAGACAGGGAGGTGACCGTGTAGTTGGTCTCCCTCAGGTTAGATGCCACGACAGACCACTGGATCGAGCCAAGAGGCTGCTGCTGAACCACATACAGCAAGGAGCTGGCATCTGAGGACACATTTAGTCTATTTATTTAAGACCAAAGAATGACACTGGCATAATGAATAAATAAACAACCTAATGAACCTACCAAATGAAGGGTCAAGCCTCTTTGGCCTCTTCCAGCTCAGACTCACAGTTTTCCCTGTAATGGCCTCAATCACTGGAGGGCCATTAGGGGGGTCAGGAACAATATCTGTTTCCAGATAAATAAATCCATGAACACACACATATAAAGATTGTAAGGGGACATCTTTCACTCCATCAGCCTCCAACTCTACCTGTTACGTAAAGATGTGCATAACAAGCAGCTTTGCCCACTTTGTTGGATATGACGGCCTTGTAGACGCCACCATGAGCATGACACGAGCTGCGAATGAGCAGACTGTGGACATCCCTGTCTGAAAGACACAGACACGCTTCTCATTTACTGTACTATTTCTAGAAAGTGGCTTAGCTTTTGTTTGTCGTGAGATTTTTGACTTACACTGGGTCATTTTACGTTCTTCGCTGCTCTCGATGCGCTTGCCGTTGTGGTACCAGGCAATAGTTGGGTAAGGCATGCCCGTCACTTTGCATTTCAGCACTGTCTCTTTCCCTTCAATCACTTCCACATCAGCCAGAGGTTTGACAAAGTCTGGCATGGTCCTCTTCTCCACTTCACACTCCAGCACTTCAGGCTCCTCAGGGATGGATGGCATCTTCTCCAACTTCACCCTGGAGGAAGCAAGGAGAGATTGATATTTTAAAAATCTGTGGGCATACAGTACACAAAGACTAATGGGTTTATTTAATTTCTGCCACATGCTGTTGTTTTCCATATGAATGACTTACATGTGAGAAGAGATAGCAGCCCGGGGTTCTTGCATGTAGAGCTCAGCAGTGCATTCTGACTTTCCATAAATGTTTTGAGCGACTGCTGTATAAAAGCCTTCTGTGTCGCTGCTAACATGGGTGATGACGAGCGAGTGACGCCCCCCCTCTTGAAGGATTCGAACATTATCACTCTGTTCCACTCTTGTCTCTGAAGAAGAAGAGAAAAAAACTCAACTCATTTCCTGTGAAGAGTTCATAGCTGTTAGTTGTGTATAAATCCACATGCACCAAATATCAGACAAAAAGAGAGAGATTCTTACCAAAATGCATCCATGTAACTTTTGGGGTAGGTGAGCCGCTCACCTTACAGTCAAACCGGGCAGCGCGACCTTCAGTGACCTCCAGGATGTCCAGTTTACGGGTGAACAATGGCTCCTTGGATGGAATAACTCTCAGGTTTGCACTTGAAGTCAGCTCCTCTGTAAAGACCATATTACATCCCTTAGTAAAGAGTTTTCTAGAAATTGTGATTAATACTTTATTGGTCACTACTTTTGCTTTTAGCTTCATTATCATTCAAATAATATACGTCAAATCAAAATGAAAACTTCCACTGAAACTTGTAGACAGTTGTGTATATGCATCTTCAAGGGAGACACTGCAGATCACCTTTGGCAGTGGTCAGCTTGCAAGTGTATGCCCCACTGTCATCTTCATGTACTGAATTTAGCAGCAGGCGACACCTGTTTGATGAAACGCAACAGCCTTGTAAAAAAATCAGTAATTCAATACAATAATAATTCTTCATGTTAAAACCCAGGGTTTTGTGGGTTATCATTCACGAAATAAGATAATTTATTTACACAGTTTAACAAGTGAAGTGACATCACTAAACAACACAAAGGAACCCACCTCTTTCCATCAAAGTGCATCTTGCAGTTGAGCAATGCTGGTTGGATCAGCTTCCCATTAGACAGCCAGTCCACATCAACGTCTGGAGGTCCTGTAATGTAACATTCAAACATGGCCGACTCTCCAGCCCTCACTGCCGCGTCTTTTACTGTGCTCGTGATTTTCAGTGCTGTTGGTGCTGTAACATAATATCCGAAACAACAAGGATGAACAAAGAATATTTAATTAGATATTTACATGATTAAAGTAGACACACTGAGTTTCTGACTACTCACCTTGGATGTCCACTCTGCACTCTGTCTGCTTGGATCCATACTCGTTGACGACCTTGCAAATGTAAAGCCCTGCGTCCGACCTCTGAGCTGAGGTGATTCTCATTTCACTGCTGCCATCCTCTGTCTCTCGCACAGTGAAGCGCCCTGACGTCTTTACCGCCAGTCTGTCCTTCAACCTGGGTCAAATTAAGTGGCTGTCTTGATCGTTTATAATGAGCGGTTATAAAATGCCATGTGGGTATCAGGGAAAGTCAGTGACCTAGTTTGAGGTAAAACTTCAGGTTTGTCAAGACATTTGTTAGCAAAAAGGTTTTTTAAAGAGGAGTGTTACCAGTAAACCATAGGTTTGGGCTGTCCTCCAACCTTCGCCAAGATGACAACATCCTGACCCTCAGCTACCACCTGATCACATGGTGCAACCTTTAAACAAAAGAAATCATAAATATAATGTAGTTATTGAAAAGTACTTAAGGTAAGTTTGGCTCCCAGACTAGCATTCTGAAATTGATCTGAATTAGAGATGAAACAACCAACAACAGTCAATCAAAAGAAATAATATCTGCGACTGTTCTATTAATCTATTCTACTAATACATTGTTTGATTTAAGATTCATTTCAACCTGAGAATTTCGTACATGAAAAGAGGGAGGCTCTTTGAAGTGGACACTTTTGCTGAGAGCAGGTGAGTCCCCGACCTCCATCGCCTCCTCCTGAGGGCTCAGGTACTCCTCATCTGACTGGGTCGGACTACTAACGTCCAAGCACAAAGCTGATTTCCCACATTGTATGTGGGTCGGATCTGGAAGAACAGAGTGTACACAGGTTGAAAAGAGTTTTAAACTGCTGCTCCATCTAATTCACTTTTCCTTAGGTTCATGAAAAAGTCATCTCTGATTTGCACACTTATTAATTTGAGTAATTACGTGCTAATCTCTTTGAAATATGGTAAACATGGCACCAGAGTGGCTTGTTAAACCTCTAGATGGGAACAATCTGTCACAGCTCTGATGTTTACAGTCTTTGCTTGCTTTTCTGGAGATGACTCTTTGCCAGGATGAGCTGGCAACATAGAGCACTGCATTAGAGATGAGTGGGCCACATGCACCCACATATACAAACATGCACGCAGAGCGCAGGGACCTCTGAGACCATAAGTGAACAGATAATGAATTAATCCCTTAATCCCTGACCCAATCATTTGCGTATTCCCATGGAGTTCCAGGGAAGACATAGTGTCTGGACTCTTGGCAACTTCTGCTAGAATTAATTCACAACTGGATGGAGAAATATAAAACAGCCTGCCTCTCCTCCTGGCGCTTTCTCTTCCTGCTTCTGTTGCTTTATTTTGGTCAAGTTTTGCACTTTTTCTCTAAAGCTTCTAGCTCACATAAGCAAATAACTAAGACAAGGCCAGAAGCTACAAGTCAAAGACACAAAGGTTAGTCCACATGTACGGATTCATGCATTAACCGACACTGACTAAACGACACTGACCTTTCCATAGAAAAACAATTTACAGTGAAGTATTACATTTACATAGGTGGATATACTGCTGAGTTGTCATCACACTGACATTAAAAAGGAAGAATAACCAAATAACCTACCTAGAGTCACATCTCTGAGCAGCGTCTGTGCACCAGGGGATAACTCCTGGGAGTATTTACTTGAACCTGCCAACTCTTACACAACTGCTGCACAATCTGAGCCAGCTACCTTCCTTTTTAGTCTCATCCTCTGTTCTCTCCTCTGTTCCTAGTCACTATTGGGTCCATATTCTATAATAGAAAAGTTAAATATTGTGTAGATTCATTTGGGTTTTGGTGATTTACAAGAAATCCACAAAGGATTTTTGATATTTTTTGCAAAATTACAATGATGTAGTGTTAACCTCCTTCACCATATTGAGGTCTGACATTCTCTGTAGCCTACAAATCATTCTCTCCCACTACTTTGGCTTACTCTGCCAAAAATCTACTCTGTGCCCAGCTAAACCAGCTAAAATGACTCACATAATCTCCCACCACATTTTGACAACTCCAACTCCAAGCCCTGCAGAGTGAACTCCAGAGAGATGAAAAAACTCCATGATTGCAGCAGTAATCTCATACAGGGACATGAAGCAGACTGGAGTTACCCGAGAGAACAAGAGGGCAGCTAAAAATACTCCTGCAAGTTAGACACCATTGGCCTAATATGGCAACACAGACCCCGTGCTGCTGGTGAGACAGTACCGGAGAGTACGCTCACATTTGTTGACAAAACTAGGGAACAGCATTGCATTTACATCAACTAAATCAACACACAGAGCCGCACAAGCTTTTCACATGTGCACACACACACACACACACACACACACACACACACACACACACACACACACACTGTACACACATCCATCACAGGCACATTTATAACAGAAACCTTTTCCAAAAGGAATATTTATTTTGTTTACTCCTGATTCTGAATGCCACAGCTGCCTTTGAGACTCAGGAGACCTTGGTGTGACGGGACAGGTCTACATTCGAAATATTCACCAAGGGGAGCTTAGTGCCTTTAAGAATTAATGGGTTGCCATGGCAACTATTGCTGCGAGGAGCCCCGGTCGGGATGCTGAGCTCCAGCGGGCCTTTGTAGTCATTAAGACAGAATGTCAGGCGGAGGAGGGTTGGCAACGGATTTTGTGTGTGACTCAACATGTTCATGTATTTCAAGGAGAGCACAGTTTTCATGTGGCTCAATGTCCCCGTCTTCATTTAACTTAGTGTTACATGCTTGTAAATGTGTCACTGTAACAGTGAATCTAATATCCATCCATTTCTGGACTGGTCTCACCTGACTGGATGTAGAGTGTGGCGCTGCAGGACGCTCTGCCCGCTGTGTTGACAGCTGTGACGCAGTACGACCCCGCGTTGTTCGGCCTCATCTGCTTTATCACCAGACTGTGCCTCCTGCCCTCGGCCTTCACCACGTGAAAGGCATCGCTCCGAATCAACACATTATTCTTCCTCCATGTCACTGAGAATGTAGAGAAAACACATTCACACACACATGACCAACACGCAATTAAACCTCCCACTGAAAGAACAAATATAGCACATGCCACCTTGAAAAGATGTGTAAATAATGCTCATGATTTCTGAAGGTAAATATTTTTAAAAAGTATTTTATGTCCCACTGTAATGTTATCCAAGTAAAGATAGTGTCTGCATTCAGCATTCATATTCATAAAACAATTCAAAGTCAGTTCAATTGCTGTGTTTAGTTAGGTCATTCTCAACAAATTCTACCTTTAAAGTACAATTTTTTTTATTTTTTTTTTAAGAATATTCTGAGTTGTACCTGTAGGTGCAGGGTTCCCTGTGAGGATACAATTCAGTGTGACCTTTGAGTTGCTTGGTGCCGTGGTGTCCTCAAGAGGCCTCTCAAATCTCGGACCCTCAGCTTGGTCCTCATCAGCAGACAAGTAGGAGTCATCGGATGAGCCCCCTGGAAAAAACAGGTAGAGTAATGTGGAACTGTACATACTTTGTCACCTGGTTTTGTAAATGTGTCAATAACCTAAATGAGTCATGGGCTATTTTCCATTTTTGGGTCCTCACATGTTCTATCAGTGAGCCTTTGCCCTGCAGCAAGACTGTATCTGATTAACTTTCCATGGTGGACACCATGTAACAGATACATGTTCTATATCTACACTGTAATGTGGTGAAGTCATCAATCTCTGTTGTTTCCATTTTAAGCCATCTGTGCGCTGCCTTCAGGTTTTTTCTGTTGGCTGACGCTTGTTTAATGAAGACTTTTACAAAAATGCTTAACAGTGATTATAAAATATGTCCTACCTTCCTCTGGAGACCTGTGTTGAGAAGAACGTCCTTTCTTACTCCTGTGAACTCTCTCCTCTGTCCTCCTCGTCTTTTCTTCCTCATTATGTCTGTCTGCAAGACATTCTGTCTCCATCGGTTCATCTAGGACAGTGGGGATGTTCACTTTCATGGCCGGAGATGTCCGCCCCACCTCTGCCTTTCTCCTTTTCAGTTGAGGGCTGATGGAAGGAGTGGGCGATGGGGTGAGCCGAGGGGGCTTGGTTGGAAATTGGGACCCTGGTTCCCTCACTGTGACTGGGGATACTCTCTTGCCATTCGGGGTAGCTGATCTCTGGTCTGCTTTGTTATCCATCTTGGTGTCTCTCTTTGAAACCGTCTCCAGGACTCTGGTTGACGATAAGGATTTGCGGGACGTGGCAACAAGTGTGTCTTTGTCAGCTGCTGGAGAGCTTTGTAGGGTTTCCCTGTGTGTGAAGACCAGAAAGCTGTTATGTAATACTGACAAGAAGTGTGGAATAAATATTTGATGTGAAATAGCGTTAAATCATTTCCATTTTGTTGCAATTTACTAATCTTACAAAGGAAACACACAAAATGAAAACACTTGTAATTTTTAGTACTGACAAATTCACCACTAAAGATAATCTTCAAACCTGGAGAGGCTTGTCCTTGTGGCTGTTTGCAATGGTTGCCCTGGTAACTGGTGAACTGGTGCTGTCTCCATGGTAACAGAGATTTTCCCTGTGCTTCCTCGTGATGAGCTGTCCACTGGCTTCCCCTGTGAATCTGCCTGTGTCATCTTCTCCTTCTCAGGGCAGTTTCTTTGATTACCCAGGCCTTTGCCTTGGGTCTGTGGAGAAATCTGCAATCTCTTGTCCCCTTCTCTCTTTCCAACTTTTCCTTCCTGCAAAACACGTTCCCTTGCCTCCAACTTTTTAACAACTTGGAGAGGAATGGGCTCTAGCTTCCCCGTGGTCAGCCTTTCTCTCTGTGACAGCTGCTCAGTGGAATATGCCTTCTTCAAACTTGGTTTCCCCACGAGTTTCTTGATCCTCTGGAGCTCTTCAGTGAACTTGTTCTGGTAGTTCTGCACCCTCTGAGAATAAATGGTCTTGTCCTCTAAGGAAGAGGCTCGTTGCTTGAATGCTGCTCGCTTCTCAGCTGCGTCCTGCAGGATTTGGTCCTCCTCTTTGCTGGGGCCTCCTGTCTTTTTTCCATTGTTGTCAGAGCTGACAGCTGGCAATCTTAATCCCGAAACAGATCCGACTCCTCCTGGCAGATCGATGCTAGCCCTTCGCTCCTCAAATACCCGGATCCTGTCATAAATTGTGGGTCCTGCACGAGCCAGTTTGGGTGTCATGACAACACTGTTGACGCTAGACGACTGGTCTGTGTTACCAGACTGAGGATCTGTGGGTTTGGTTTTATCCAGGCCTTGGTTTGGGGTACTGATGATGTTTTGGTGTGTGGTGGGAGAAGGTTGGGGAGAAGTCAGGGGTTCACATGAGGAGAGCCCCTTTGACTCATCAGTAGTTTGAGTCCTAGAGATGTAAGGATTGAGGGGAAATGGAGGTGTGAAGTTAGTGATCTGGTGGAGTTACTTGAGATGTTGGAAGAGTAATAAAGAAGCAGATGAATGTCCACTTTGTCATTTTGTCATGTTTTTATATTTACCATTGAGTCCTTTGTGTGTGCTCTATGTGTCTTATTCTCAGAGAGCAACACATCAGTGTAAAATGAAATGGTAGACAAACATAATAAAAATAACAGTGCCCATGTTTAGGCTTTCTTAAGAACTTCCAAAGAAGTTTGCATCTGCAGTGAAGTTGAAGATGTGAGTTATAACTGAAAATGAGGCATGTTTCATCAACAAAAATAGCAAATTTACAATATGAACTAGGACAAAATGCCAGAGGAGGTGCTCCTGTTTCAACTTCAAATACGAAAACATCATGCCGTAACAGAACGTCTGAATCACATGATCATTAATTTGCGACAACATTCATGCTAATATTAGTTTGGATCAAGGCTGGCGCCCCATGCATGCCATAGCAAACTATAAAGACATGAAAATAATTCAAAAGTGAGGCGCTGCTCTCTAAAACATGCAGTGGGTAATAAGAGTAATCAGTTTTCAGAAGTGATGAATAATACATATTAGCAGATTGTACCATTGTGTCCTCTCTAATGGCTATAAGAAGTATTAACATCACTTTGTAAGACTTGTAACAATTGTTAGATTGAAATCAAACCTCAATCACTGCAATAAAAACAAAAAGGTCAAAGGAAAGTGTGACAAAATCAAAATGGGAATTAACAACACTGTATGGAAAAAAGCGCTTGAATATATGAGATAAGTAAGTAAGTAAAAAATAATCTTAATGAAGTACAATTTTTGCAAGTTGGGTCTATGGAGGATATTATGTCTTTTCATAAGTATCAGTTTTTGTTGCAATTTGGGATTTGTGGCCAGTCTTTTTTGTTTTTAATGAATCCTGGAAATAAAAGGCCATGTGCTATAATGGCATAGAAAATGTTCTCCCTCTGTAGAGACTGAACATGCTCCCATAGTAGTCGCTGCCTACAGAAACACTTTCCTCTGACCCCTGAACAGGCCGAGCCAGGTTAGCGTGAGACGCCCGGATCAGAGGTTCCACACCCAGGTGACGGACAGGGGGGGCCCCCTCAGTGGGACCCCCACCGAGAGCTTGCCTGGCTGAGTTTGTGGGGTCCAAATGGGGCCCCGGAGGTCGGGAGCCCAGAGCGCGCAGTTCCCGCTCCACCACCGGGTCATAAGAGCCAGGGAGCGTAGCTCTGCGGTCTAAAGAATCTGGATTATAGTCCATCATCCTCGCTCCTTCAGCTGGAGACACACAAATAGAAATGTCTGATCAGTTATCATAAACTCAATGAGAAACAAATTACTTTGAATATAATAATGCACTCTAAACCCCAACTCACAGGGATCTACTAAGGGCGGAAAACATAGGTCACTTATATGTAGTTTTATTTTAATATATATATATAATGTCTAAACAATATCAGAAAACCAAACAGACAGAATGTTCCTCAGTGAGAGAAAATCATGTATTTACTGAGGAATATTTTCAGCTACAGCAGATTTATATTTGCTGCTTTGGTGAGTATTTATAGACACAAAATGGTTTATGCAGGATTGAGTTTACTGATGATTTTTAATAGGTTTTAGACATCAATGTGGGTCTGCAGCACATACGAATAAGATACTGCATGTCAGGCTTTGGTTACACCTATACTGGGTTTATTATATATTGTAGTTAATGGTTTGTTTTATCTCTAAAAGACTTAATAGACAAATGAAAAAGAGCATGACAAATCTCATCAACTTTAATACCAGACAGATAAAACAGACAGAACGTTTCAATAATGTTAATTAAAGGATGTTTCAATAATTAACTAGAGATTAATGAATCATAGATCATCAAAGGTATTAACCTTAAAAATGTTCAAATGTGTTAAACGTAACATTATGTGAAGTGAATATCATAATCAGTACCCTTAAACTACGACTGTAGTTAATTAGTTCTCTGTTTGTTTTATGAGTATTGTGATATTCAATTGTAATCGTTTAATGAGTTTTTATAGCGTTAAAATATCCAGATTAAAAAGCTGATTAATTAACTGAAAGACGTGGCCAGAAAAAAGTGAGTGAGTAGAAAATAATACTGACGTAAGACGTAAGTATAACAACATCATTAAGCATGAAATAAGGGAGGATAGAGAGTCTATCGACTGCTTGAAGACAAGAAATAAAGCAGATAGTGTAAGGACTGCGTTGTGGTGCATACACCGCTTAAGCAGACCCTCCCCCTTCACAAATCAGGCAATGATTGACATTTTAGTGATGAGCAACGGAGACAGGAATGCTTTGGCAGCAAGAAGAAACGGTAGTCAGCATCTTCTGTTAACGATGGAAGCCTCGAAACAGCCTTGGAGTCAAGGATATAAAACAACAGTCTGACTGCAATCATAAATGATGACTGACTCCTAGTAAAATTTGAAGTCTAGAACACGATGAGCTTTTTTTTCCAGAGAGAAAATACAACACACTTTAAGGCCTTGGCATATTGAGCTTCAAAAGTCTTGTTTTTTATTTCTCTGGGAGGTTGGTCAGAAGGCCGAACAGCCAGATCAGGCTTATGTGTGTTGTTTCAGCTAATAGAGAGGTAATTATCCCAATCATTGTCTTATACGTCCACAGAGTCTAAACAAGGTCTGTCTGGAAGGATACCAAACTCAACGTTCTGCAGAAATGTATAATTTCTGCGTTAAATAAGGCATTCTAGTTTTTGTATGCAGTGGAGGCAGCCAGATTCTGTTTCTTGAAGAGAACAAATGATGTATCACCTCATCCCTCCCTCATTTGATATTCTTTTTCTATTTTTTTTTGTGCACGTCTCTGGAGGGACGTGATGAGGGCGTAGTCAACCCACCAACACAAAGGCTTAGAAAGTGCAAACACTGTGTACGCGCGAGGGAAAGAAAAATTTCTTTGTGGTAGAGGAGAAGGGTGTCAATAAAAATTCACAAAAATTTCTTTGTGGTAGAGGAGAAGGGTGTCAATATTTCTGATCTATATTCAGACACCCTGTTGCTTGGTTCGGAATAGGGTATGTGGGTTCTGTGACGCCAACGCACCGTCACCACTTCAGCAAATAAGTAAACGCTCTTCTAGGAATCTCTGGAAATTTCATCTATGTAATAGCGAAAAGAAAAGAGTCCTTAGGTTCTGACTGGTTAATGTCTACTCAGTAAATTAGTTGGCTTTAGTGATCATTTGATCGGTTTTAGTCATTTATCAAGCAAAACCACCAAACATTAGCAGATTCCAGCTTCCAGCCAGTTTGGTCCAAACCCAGCTTAATGGTCAACATTTATATCCTAATACAATTCAACTGTCAAAGTAAGTCACAATATAGTAAAATAATTGGCGCCATTATCTTCATCTTCATTTATCTAGCAGAGCTAGTTTCAGTTTTCTAACCTGTACGTTCCCTGTGGAGCCACATTGTGAGATTGAGACCTGAAACATGTTCACTGCTGGAAACTAGGGCACTGTGTCACACTGTTGCATCACACCATGCGGGATTAATGCACTCTGCCATATCGGATTTCACTGAACACGTCTCAGGCCAAGCCGATAACAACCTTCTATTAAATCTATTGATCTGCATTGAATCCAAATTTTGATTTAGAAGAAGTGTGTTTTTGGCAGCAATGTTGGAACTGCAGTAAATCACATTGACTACTGCCTCATAAAAGAGCTACTTACTGTACATGCTCCACTCCAGAGTCTGATTTTACAGTATCATCTTTAACCAGAACTGCCTGTTTGCAGCTATAAAACATATACATCCAAAAAAAAAACGCCGTCGTCAAAAACTAATCTAAGAAGTGCTGAAACTGTATTGATACATTTGAGGTGAAATACCTGAAGGTCCTCTCCGACCAGCTTTGTCTTGGTGCCTCCCGGGCCCTTCTTTGGTTTCCATCTGAGGTTCTGTGGTCTCATCCTCTGTGGTCTCAGAGTCTAAAATAAAGAGAAGCCGCACACACGGGTTAGGGCGGAAAGAGGAAATTCTGGAAAAGAAATGAGGTGAAGGAGAAAAAATGAGGCCGAAAACACCCGAGTTCTGGTGAAAATGACATTTCACATTTGGTTAGCAGCACAGAGTTTGATGGATCTTTGAAAAGAGCCACGGAGAGCCCCCAGAGTGAAATAAATGGGCTGAAGCTTGAGCGTGACATGAAGCCTGCTGTGGCTTATGAAAATACGTGGCTGATACATAGATGTTGTTCCCTTGGGTTTGGATTCATTTGATTTTGGTAACAAAACGGCAGCATGAGCTGAATTCACAAAGATTAGTTGCATTCTTTGACCTTCGTTTGTGTCTTATTTCTAAAACATAAAGAAGATACAGATTCATTTTCTCTACTAGAATCAGCATTGAACTTATATGAAACATGCTACACTTTACCTTTTTTAAATAAAATATATTTTAAATAACACAAAATATTAAGACAATTAAAAGGCAGAGTTGAAGGTGATAATTAGTCTTCCTTTTAGAAAAGATTTTTACATCAATCCAGGTACAAAATTATGATATAACTGGGTAACACTTACAAAGAGGCAGTGGAAGTGAAACAACATGGACTGATATTTCTTTATCGAGATGAAAATGTCACCATGTAGGAAACAGTATGATAAATCGTAGACACAGTTCACAGAAAATCTAACTCAAACCACCACAGAAATGTTATACGTACCAACAAGAAAGAGAGAGAAAAGACAACATTCACTTCAATGTGGTCTTGATTTTACAAGAGATGTTCAAAAACAAAGAAAAATATGAGGCGGTGTCAGTGCAGACAAATAAAATATCAAGCTGATCTTAAATAATAACCACAAGAAAACAGATTAAGTAAAAACAGATAAGGATTGAGGGGAAACAGAAACCACAGACAGGGTCATAATAAACTGCCCGGAACCACATCTCTTAGGCTGAGATCACATTACATCAGCAGTGAGAACAGATGAAGTCACGCGGGGATGGATAGGAAGAGGAAAAAAAAAAAGAAAAAAGACAGAAGATGAATCAAGACAGGCAGGTTTACCATAGCTTTGCTTTCGGCAGGAGCGGAAAACTTCGCTTCCATAGTGGCAGCAAGAGAGGGCAGACGGGAGAGCACCGTTACTATGGAAACCAGCATCTCTCTCACCCACACGACCAATCCTCTTCGTACCCATTAGAGTCTAAAATCACCAGCCAAACTGCTGGGTGGCTGACAGATATGTTTACTGGTTAGAGAGCTGGTGAAGGAGGAGGACGACAACCACAAAATAGGTTGCACCTCATTGCACCTCACATCAAGTCAGATCCTGATTAGATAATTCCAGAAGGTCTGCCTAAATAAGAAAGCCAGCGTAACATGAACAATAAACATTACCTCATTACATTGCTAGCAGCGTGTGTGTGTGTGTGTGTGTGTGTGTTTTAATGGGTGTGGGTATGTAGATCCACCCAGCTGTATCGAATGAAGTTAAATAGCCTGCACACAAGGCGAGGGAGATCAACTCAGCAATTCAATTATGGAGGAATATATTTCACAGTGTATACCCTGAATTGTAATCTAAATATCATTTTGAGTCAAGTACAGGACTCTCTGTTTGGCTTAGACAATAGATTGAGCAAACACTGCCAAATACTACACCATAAACCATCAAGGCATGACATTATTCACTCGAGGATTTTATGCATATCATTACAAAAATACTGCTTTATGTGGGGGGTGGATGTACAATAATAAAACCCACTGTTGTAAGCAGTCAAGCGGTAAAACAAATACACTACAGCAATACAGATGCTGTGCAACAGCAACTTTCATATATAAAAGAGAATTAAATCAAATTCAAGTACATGCTGCTGAAGGCTAAAACACAAACAAGCAGGGGAAAAGGCCCGAGTAAATCATAAGGCTACAGGAGTTTAGCTGTTCAACAGAAAACAAACAAGAAACAAACGTGACAGGAGTAGAACAGAAGAGAAGAGAGGTGGTGTAATGCTCATACTGACAACACACCATGGGTAAATCTGCCAAATGTCCGTGTGGAGTGCCCAGTTCTCTGAAACGAGATACAAAGAACAAATGTATTATTCAGCAGCAAACAGTCAACAATTCTGTTTTACACAAAACACCAGAGTGCAAACTGAAAATTTCCCTTTGACCCAAAAGTACAGTTGTTGCTACATCCTCTGCTCTAAGTAGTAGAAGAGTAGAAGTGTAGCATGATTTTTCACTGTTCATTTACTATATATATATATATAGACTATTTTAGATAGTATTTTAGTTAGCTAAAAGAACATAATACAGGACAGACTATTGACAAAGCATAACATGACGCAACCATATCACAGTTGATGAATGGTAGCACCTAGCTGTATGTTTAATAAAAACGAGTTTCTAAAATGAACGTAAGTAACCCAAAGGATTATTTGTAGGCCTGCAGATAGAGCAGTTGGTAAAAGTGCTTCTTGGACAGTCTGTCAATCAGCACCAAGGAGAGCTCCTCAGAATGACTCACAGCTTTGCAGGAAAGGGAAAGTAAAAGTAGCAAAAGTGAAATGAGTCATTTCACACTCATTTCCCCCTCTAGGTTTGCTGCGCACTCCCCGTTGGTTAATGTTTTCACGTCAGGCAATTTGATTAACGGTTGCCCAGTGGCAGCTGCTGTTTGACAGACTCTACTAGAAGCTTCCATCGTTGTGGTGGTAATCTCCATTGTTATGGCCTCAAGGCAATAGTATCAGCAAAACCCAGCCATGAACGGCAGCCCTTTGTGGCTGGATTTGGCAAAAACTTCAAAAAAATGTTGCATCCCAATATTAATCATCCTGCCAGTATTATTCTAATCCTTTCCCCACTGGTTTGACACTGATGCAGAATTCAGACTAAGCAAAGCAACCATCAGAAATCAGCTACCCGCTACGGTTTGCTCACTTCGTAGCCCTTGTGACTGGCTGCCCTGATTCTCATGTCTCCATGGAGTGTAGCCTACTGACACACTTTTCACCTGCTCTAAATTTGGAAAACCTGTGATTTGAATTACTTATTAAATAAAAAAAAACAAAGCTGTCATGACAAAATACATATTTCACGACACAGAATGTGCACAGTGGGACATGGGGAGTACAGCAGAAATCTGGATTACAGTGCTGGTGGTCTTAAGATATTATATTAATCAGTTATAGTGTCCTAAAACATTTTTTCTATCTATCAAAAAGACTTTTCCCAGACTGATATGTCATACATTTTACAACATATACTAGACAACACAAACGGGATGCATCAGATTTCTCCTTACTTTTGCTCCTTCAGCATTTTCCCAGCAGAGCTGAATACTAGATTGTATAAAATGTTTACCACCATTATTGGTTACACAATACACTATAAATAAACAATAAATTTACAATTCACGATCAGGTAAAGGGTGTGGCATGACATCCACATATCTAAAAACAACATATCTCCATGCAAATATCATAGATGTATTTTAGTAACAATTTTAGTATCATTAAATGTGTTTAATGAAGAAGCAAACTCACCTGAAATCTCTTCTTGGACCAGATCTTCTTCATCTTAGTAGCGCTTCCTGTCAAATGAGCAAGATTACCTGTGGCATGGGCTCACAAAAACATCCGTACAACCGGAAAAAAACAGGGTGTGGCAGCAACAACAAGAAATAAAAGATCAAAATTCAAAAAGGCATCCAGTGCCTTTCGTACGTGGGTGTGTTTACTCTCCAGTCTGGCAGCAAAGACGGGGCGAAACAGAGAGAGAGAGAGAGAATGCAAATAGGATGAAGCCAGGTGTCTTTGTGTCTGATTGTGTATCCGCTGATGTGAACAGCGTCCCTCTCTGACGTAGAGGCTGCCTTCAGAGGGACAATTCTCAGCTGGTTTGTCCATCCAACTCCCCCCACTGCCCGCTCTGCCTCAATCAAGAGCGCACTCAGAACAAGAGGAGGTGGGGGTTGGAGGTCTGAGCAGAAGCGGTGTGTTGGTCTTGATTGCAGTGATGAGAGTGGAGAATAAGAGGAGGAGGAGGTGGGAAAAAAAATGAGGAAGAAAACAACTGGCTTCAGCAGAGCATGTTGACTTTTTTTTTTTTTTCCTGCGCAGCAAGAACATAAAATAATGAGAGCGACAAAGAGCAAGACTGAGGCAAAGGGGGATTCAGAGAGAGAAAGGGAAACAGACAAAAAGCAAGCAGAGAGTGGAGGCGGGAGCAAGAGACAAGGATGGTGGGGAAAAGATTCACGAGGGAGGATGCAAAGCAGGGGAGAAACTGAGAAAGCTAGAGGAAGAAGAACAAATGATGGGATGGAGTGGATGAAACAGCTAAACATGGAGGTGTATGTGTCACTTTACTCATAATTATGAAGAAATGCAAAGCAAATGTCTTAAACACAAAGAAAAAAAAGCTTACAACCTCTACTTCTCATTGTATTCTCCTCTTTCTCTTTTCATTTCAAAGGAAGGTAGCAGCCCTCAGCAAAACCCATGCAATCAATTATTTATCTATATTCTGTCTGTTAGCATTAACCACTGACTGGGTCAAGGTTACCACTGCCTCGAGCAGCTGGGGGCTGTTAAGACTGGAAGAGCAATGACGCATGCTACTTATTTCTCTTATTATTGGTATTTCCCAGAAGCCTATGTCATTTTTTGCCATCAAGAATCCAAATCCTGTGAGATATGCTGTAATCATATAAAGCCGTAGAAACCAGGAAACCTTCATATTTCTCCAGCTGGTGGTTGAACAGAACTGAAGTCACATGTCTTACGATAGTATTTGGAGCAACATGTCGCATTACAGGTAGTAATTTAGTCCAGAATTAATATAAAAATATGAATGAAGACATAATGAAAATGTTTGACTTTTCTTCTCTTTCTTTCTTTCATTATTATGTTATTGATATTATACTGTTTTCTATTTCTATGCAAATGCTTTAGCAAATCAAACTATTAAATATTATTAAACTCTCTCCTCCAGGATACCTGAGGAGCAAACGTGAGAGGAACATGTAGCCGCTTCCCACCATCTACCTCCTCCTTCAGACCTCTCTCTTTGTGTCTCTAACACACTTTGACACACATTAATTGTCAGCCCACACCTTCTCCATCAAAAGAAACAGAAATAACGACCCAGATCTAGAGCTATCTAAATCGGCACAGCTTTTCTACCTGCGACTGCTGCTTTGCTCTGCTGGCCAATGTGTTTTTAGCATTGTTATATGAGGCATTTTAATGTTTATCACCTTGTAAACAAAAGAAATCAATGTGAGATTTATTCCTGTCAGGAGTTGTTGCTCGATGAACGTGGATCTTGGAACCCACCACCGCTTTGTGCGTTCATGGACAACTGCCCTATCAGCTGAGCCACAGCCACCCCATAGAACAGAGGGAGCAAATCCCATTTGACACAGATCACTGATCTAACCAGTTACAGTATCTAAAAGAGCTGTTCTTTAGAACATCCCAGACTATATTTAAATTTGAATAGTAATCCTTTTTCATGTTAGACAAACCTAGATGCAGTAAATTTTCTATTGTTATCTTAACAAACCTCCCCCTCCTCACCCTCACCCGCCTTGCACGCCTCCTCCATCCATCACCAGCGAGAAGCATTCAGCCCAGCATAAAGTGCAGCAATCAATACCAATGCTTTATGTGTGATATGGGATACACCCCCAAGTAACAGTTCAAACGCCCCCGGATCAATAAGCACATCATAACACAAGATTCCTCGACCATCATCGGATAAGAGGCCAGATAACGGTGGCCAAGCTTCCATTTCACGCTGCTTGGAAATATCTCTCATGGGGTTATTTTTTATGCTCAATAAAAGCTGCAATGACCCAGCTTCAACCAGTCTCTGGCTGGGATGTCACAGAGCATCAGCCATTTAGAAAAGATAATTAGATTTTATTGGTGCATGTCATTTATCTTACTCGGAATCTGGTTTGTTTGATGGTTCAGAAAGCCACACCGTAAGCCTGCAGGACGCACGCACGCATTTGGACATAAGCTCATCACCATTACTGACCCAGAACATGTATCAGACAAACCCGAGCAAACAAAACGCAGATGTGCATTTATTTTAGTGAAATTTAGGCATCTGTTTAATCAGCCTCACCTACGGATGCGATTTCAACACAGATACTGAATTAGCACTAAAAAGAATTTGGACAGGTGCAATTTGGAGCATGCCATAGTTCAATTAGCTTAAAAAAACAAGAGAGAAACCCATTGATTTTGTGACAGGTTGCTTTCTGTGGAGCTGCCTTGATGGATGCCTTCCAGCCATCCAGCTTTATCAGCAGGAAGTCTGGCATAATCTCTCTGCAACCGAAAACTGATTCTGCTCGTTACATTGCGCTGTGGTCAAGTCTCGTCATACTGAATTAGAAAGTACACTTTTTTACTTTCTTAATCTGGTAGCGCTTCATAAATTCACTGGGCCGTGTGACCACTAAGAGCTATACTCTGTTTTATCTTAAATCAGAGCTTCCTTGAAAAATACTTTGTGTGAACCTGGTGTTTATCTAATATCAATAATGTCTCATGTGCATCATGTCTACAAAATACTCACAGGTACTATCTCTGCTTGGTCCTAATATTTGTGGTAAATGTTTTGCTTTGAATGTGCAAATTGTTTGAAATGTGTGATGAAGCCCTTTGGTGTAATGTGGCTGCATTTGAAGTTGTGACTCCATATTTAGTGTTAACCAATAGGACAACTTAGACCACAGTTGGCAACCACTCGACTGCACAAAGGACAAAAACTGCAATAAAACCAACACTCCTTTAAGTGCCACCATAAGCTCTTCAGAAGTGAATATGAGTGATAGTATGCATGTTGATTTAATTCACTTGGAGAGGTGGCTTTGAAATCCCAGATGACAGTGGCCAATGCTGACAGTCATACTGCAATCCGATCCTACCACTTAATCCAGACCAAATCCCTCAGGGTTCCTGTGGATGACTGTGTACCAGTGGGATGGAACACAAACACACGCTTTGCCAGACCAAACACCAGGGAAACAACTCTGGCTTTACCCACACATACTGCCTCAGCTGCCTCCTGAGAATGTTGAACCTAATTAATTGTACTGTATCCTTAATCCACTTGAACATAATATTTAGAGAATGTGAAATCATTAGGCAGCTATAGTGTGCCAGTAAGTTGTCGACATTCAGATGAGAGGACTGGGTGGATAGAAAATTGTGAGAGCATGTGTCATCATCTGTATGGTCTGTAACAGACACTGAGGGAGCAAAAAGTGCTGCAAAGTTTTTTAATAAAACTATTAAGATTGAAGAAAAACGTGAAATATCATTTTACAAGCCGGTGAAGAAGCAAGTTTAAACACTAAGCCCTTCATTTTTGGGGGGTTACACAGTCATTTCACATTCTGTGTGTATTAACTGTAGAGGTTCACTTAATTAAAACAGACCTAACATCATCTTTTCTGGTGTACACAGGATGAGAAAACATAAAAAGCCTCGCCCTCACATAAAAATAGGCTCTATAATAAAAAGATGGGGTAATGATCATCTTGATAGTCTTTACAGATGATAGCCTTAGTTTAAAGTGAGTCATATAAAATGCACAAAAATACAGTTTGAGTGTTTATAGACAGCCACATTCAAATTTATACTCCAAAATAAGGCTGCAGTAAAAAGCATTATCCATGACAACAGGGGGGAGACACACTCAAACCAATTAAGCAGGAACAATAGCAATCTCAAGTGTATTGCCTTGTTTTCATTTACATTACACCTCTTCCACTTAGTTTAGCATGCATTTTATAATGTGCTACATGGTCCTTCTCTTACTTCAGCCTGGTAAAAGCTTCTCAACAAACCATTTCATGCTATTGTAGTACATATTTCCTTTTGATCCCACTCACCTCTCTGCTTCTTGCTTCTCGGCCCACTCTCACCTTCTCTAACACTCCTCAAAGCTTTCCGTGCATCGAGCAGTTCCTTTCGCAACATGGTCCTTGGCTTCTTCTTTATATTCCTTTTAAAACCAACTAGATGGCTACTTCTGCCCTAAAAAAGCAAGCCTTCTTGAGTTTTCTCCATTGAGACACATCACTTAAAAAGACTTCCTTTAAATGATTCCAACAGACCTAATTCTCCCAGTTTCATCTTTTCCTATAAGTAGGGATTTAAAATGGCTTTCTCTGTAGCACAAGATGAGGAGCAAGGAAGTTCCATCTTAAGTTGGGCGCGAGGCCTTTAAGTGATCTTTATCAACCCATGTCCATCTTGCTTGCTCTGTTTTCCCCCAGTCATCCCGAAGTTTGACTGCCAACTTCAGTAGTCTATTTCAGTTCCTGCACAGTACAACCCCTTCAGCTTTCCTTATGCACCCCCTTCAGAAGGCCTGCCCCCCGTTAAAGCAGGAGATTAAACATACTGCTACACAGAAACGTGAAACGACCTTTGCTGTCCTTTGTGGGTCAATCTGCTTGGACTGCAGGAGTTTTTAAACTCTAGCACAAGGCAGACATGTTGTAATACAGCATTAATGATACGCTGCAACTGCACACACGTTTTGGGACAATACAGTTACAGGGACACCAGGTAAAGAGAGATTAATCTATTTCAGTTGGCCAAGTGCTTATAAAGCATGGAGTTTGACGTGGAAATAACACTGCAGACTTGTAGGAGTTAATAATACAGTTCAGACTAAATGGACACATATAAAGTATTTATACTCACACTTTGCATGTGTGGAATTCAGTGTAATCTAAATATGAATGTGAACATATCTCATGAATGTCTCAGTGTCACGAGTGAATGCTGACCACATTCTGGCTGCGAGTTTTATTAGACCTGCATGTCCTGTACAGTAGGACTGAACCTTTTTTTATCAACCTGTCTATCTTCTTTATAAATGTCTCTCAGATTATATAACAGATGTTCTGGCATTCATAATGGGTGTCCAAGCTGCAGAGAATGACATCCTTAGGAAATGACTGCATCTGAACAGGTGTCTCCACTAGAAATTTTAAGGTAATTTTCAGTGCTGAGTTTGACTGACCTGCTCATATCTCATATGACTGCTGAATAAAAAACATTAACTTCATAGTTTGCTAACTCCTAACATTTAGTTTTAACAACATCTAATTTGCTTGTACATGCAGTAGCTAGTTTTGTAGCTAGAATTTTCCAACCTAAAATGACATCCATCCATCAGCTTAACTGAAATGTATTTCATGTCCTTAAAATAACATCATTTGTGCGACACCCAAATCTTTACCTATCTTATCTTTACCGAAAGCTTATCAGTAAATGTCAAACAAATCTAAAACTTCCTCATCTCTGTTGTTGCTCTCCTCTACATTCCTTGTAGCTAGACTGTGAAGGGCTGACACTGACTGATGAAGGCAGGCAATTTGCAGATACGCACAAGTCAGACAAACAAACATGAATTACGATCTGGCCGCATAGATTACTAAACCACTGATATGGAAGAAAAATCTCATTTGGATTAGCCTCTTTGTTAGTGTACACCTTCTGGCTTGTTATTGTATTTTCAAAGGGATGATGACCTTTAACAGAAAGGTCTATTTATGAAAATGATGTTTTCTCAAAGACTTGTCTTCTGCTAAAAAAAAGGATATCATATTATCCAATAACCTTCAGGAAAAAAGGAAATGCTTTTCATCTTTTCTATCCAGTTAGTCATGTTGTTATTCCTCACATTTATCTTGAGGGCTCTTAGGGGGTCCTAACCCCCAGCTTGGGAATTTTAAAAAGGTGCAACAACAACCTTTTCAAATGTTATCTTATGAGTAACTGCAAGTCACGTCGGGGACATTCATGATCCGGCATCACGTTATGACAATCTCGTTTTCATTTTCAATTTCATTTTTGCTATTTCTCAGTGCTTCAATCAAACTTCCTACTCAAGTCTTTAGGTGCCTGACAGTATGTTAATCAAAAGCTGCACACCAGAGGGTGATGTCAATACACAAGTCTAGACTTGTGCCACAGCACTACTTCTGGTTGGTCTGATCTCTCAGAGTGATACCTTCCAGTGACAGACCTGACCGACTAATTGAGTATTACTCAAAAGCAGCCAGAACAGCCATTAAAACCAACCACACACATGCACAGATAGACGCTAACAGACACCAACAGAAATACACATTCACAGCTCCCCCCACCTCAGCAAACCCTCTTCAGCTCTTTCATCACGCTGTCCGTGATTGAGTGTGACAGCGCCACGTCTTGACCGTGGTGATGCTATAATTATCTGTGATGTCTGCTGGTGCAATCGGAGAAGGAGGCCGCCGGTATCCACACATCACTAGAGCACGAGCCCTCTGGCCGGTACTGCACATACCAGGCCATAAATAACCACAAGGAGAGAGGGGAGGAGGGGACATGTAAGAGGGAGGCAGAGGTCAGAGAGATAGTGAGACAGTTAGGACATAGAAAATTGATCAAAATGGGGAAACACTGGTGAAAAAACAAGTTACTTTTATTCAATTTAATAATAGCATTATATTACCAAAGGTAAGGCAACAAACAAAGAATGTTATGGGGACGTCCAAATCAAGCCAAGAGTCTTCCTAACTACTTTCAGATCTACCGTAATAATACATTTCACAACAACACAAAGAGTTACTGTGTTTTGTCTGAGGTCAGGTTTTTTCAATCAAATGGGATGAGAATTAAATATTTAAGATTCATAGCTTTGCAAGCTCAACGTGTCACTATCTTATTATTTTTATTGTTCTGGGAGTTATAAAACTGATTTAAATAAGAAAAAGAATGCTATATGTACTCTTCAGTACCGTACTACGCTGAAATTAACACAGTGTGACAAAAGCAGAGTTAGTGAGAGACCAGTGAAAAGAAAGAAAGAGTAGACATATGGAATAAGAAACTGACATAACACAGAAATTCATGTGAGAAGATCAAAACTAGGAGGGCGAGACAGAGAGGTGCTGAGTGATATGCCAGCTGGACCGTGCACGCCAGCTCATAGTGAGAGAGCTGCTGACATGTGAGCTCAACTGTCAACTTTCTCCACAGGCCAAGGCAACAAGTCCACGATCAAATGTAGCCTGAAATCACAGGGCCTTGGTAGCTCAATGGTTATAGCACATGCCATGTAACTGCACAGCCCCAGCTCGAGTCTTGGCTGGAAACCTTTGCTGCATGTCCTAACCATGGTTGTGCTTTCAATTCAAAGGACTGAGCTGGGGAATAGAGGACAGTTAAAAGCCATGCTAATAAATGCTATCCTTAGCTCTGCATAGGCAGCAGTGACAAGATAAACTGGAAAATAACAAAAATAACAATCCATTCAAATCTATCATGCTGAAGTGTCCTTGAGCAAAACACTGGAAGCATTTCCAGGCATGATAGGCATGCACTTTCACACCGCTCTTCAGCTACGGACACTTTTAAAAACTAACTTGTTTGTTTACCGGCAATGAATAGGAGCTTATTTATATTACACTGTGAAGGCAAATGATAAGCTTAGATCCCAAGAGACGTAAGAGAGACGTGATAAAGACGATGTGGAAAATGGGAGGTGATGAGACTGTTCCTACTGAAGCCTTTCAAAATGATGATTTACGTCTTGCATGCTTTGCTGTGTGATTTTATGCTGACAGAGCGTCCACACCAAGTGAAACTGTCTCACCAAAGCATTCTAATTTTAGAAAGGTTACAGAGCTCCAACAACATTACCAGATTGTTTTTACTAACACAGATCATCTCCGTAGGTTTGCTGGTGCCTTGTCGACCACATGTCATTGTCCTGTTTAATCAGTTGTAATCAGTTTTGGAAATATCAGCTCACATTCCTGAGTGAAACCTACACCAACAGCCTCTAAGCACTGCATATAGAGATTGTAATTGCAATCATGAAAAAAATCATGTGTACACATACCACAAACTCCGTATTGTCGAGCATATAAACCCTGTTTACACGTGATATTAAGATGCACCTTGGGTGGTTGGATGTTCTGCTCCAGCAGAACAGTCCACACAGTAATAATCAATCAATACAGCTACTTTCAAGCAACACTATAGACCAAAGTCTGAGCTAGTGTTAGAGCCTTGAACCTCACTGCTCGCAACCATTTGCTCAACTCAGTACACGCAGCAGCTAAAGGTCTAGGTATGAGAAAGTAGTAAGTAAGCAGTAGTTTGTTTGTGGTTTGTGGTTCCTTGCCTGCTCTACAGGCAAGGAAGCTGGGGTCCTGTCCACTGATCAAAATACAGTCTTAGATTTATTATTATTCTGTCTGGGTGAGCTTGGGCATTTATTCATTAAAAAATGTGATGGCTAAAACTTCAATGACAATAAAAAATAATTCCTATTGTCAATCAAGTTTCAGTTGCTTGGGATTACCTTCACCAAGGTCCATAACGGCCAAGACAGCACTGCAGCTTGCCTCTCCCAGCTCATTGGTTGCCAAACAGGTGTACAAGCCAGCATCACTTGTGTGACAGTCCCGTATCCATAGTCCCATTGAGTCCTGGGCTTCTGATGGAGGAAGGAGCTCATCATAGTGGTACCAAGTCAGTGAAGGTTTCGGAAATCCTGCCACAGACACCCTCAGTCGGATATCACAGCCTGTTCCAACCGCCGCCTTGCGGAGTTTACGGATAAAAGCTGGTGGCGTGGGTTCCTGGAAAGCAACCCCAGTTTCTGGAACGACCTGGTCCTTGATGACTTTGGGCCTTTTTGTAGGGATGTCGAGACTGGGACTGGATCCAGAGCCTTCAGCCATCTTTTTTCTTTAACACTTCTTTAGAAAGTGTCCTTTTTTATATGAATTGATTTAGCTATCACAGTGAGTTGAAGACCTTTTCTGAAAGCCTCCATTGGTTCAGATATCCCAGGACTCACTACGAGTACGGGGGATGTTTCACCCAGTCTGTTGCATGTAGCACTGCCAAGGACAGAGGCATAGAGAATCAATCAGATTGAATCTTGCATTTTTAGAATCCCATTCATTTATATGCCCAATCCACAAAAACAAAATCACACTGACCATCAAAAAACTAAACCCAACATTCAGCAGCATGTATATTTATCACTTAGTCATCCTCAGGAGCAAAGGCCTGGGAAAATGTTTAAGATAATAGATAGAATATAATAAGATATTTGAGGCTGAGCATAAAGTATTCCACAGAGTTTTTGAAGCTTTCTGGTGACATAAAGGCAACATGTCAGCCCCTGCTATATTGATTTTGACCATTGTCCTATTAAATGGGTCTCTTGACAGATTCTGTAAAGAGACAGATTTAACAGAGTTTTTCAAATGTATTTAGTCACTAGACTGCTGCAGTATTGACATGGTATGAACTGTAGACTGTAGACTAGACGTGTGTCCTGGTAAGTGTGTCCTAAAATAAAGTGCCTAGGAATTCCAGAAAATATATTCCAGTAATATTTAGCAAAACAACTATAACAATTGCTATAATTACTGGTGAAACAATACGTTATCATTTTGATTTCCTTTACATGCTTATTTCTAAGATTCTACTAACTGATCCAACAAGATGCCCAAAATAAACTTTAAGCAAAGAGAAATAAATCCACCTTACCTCACCTTTGTTATTAAAGCCAAAAGGAATCTTTTTGGACATTCCCACAAAGTCCAAGGTTAAGGTAACAAGATCCATGAAGCAAAATACTTCATCTCAAATTATTTGCTTGCCCATGTCTCTGTGTGTCCTTTAGTGAGCACCGGCCATAGGTGTAAGTCCACCCTAGATCATGTAGCATTAGCAGTCACTACCACGATCCCTTTCAACAGCTCTCTCCAAGACGGAGAGAGAGATCCTTTTTCCTGTATGTCAAACCAGTTAAGCTTTCAGGTCTAGTGTGTTTTCAGTAACTACCTTTGAAAAAATACAATTGAAACCTTATTAGGCTTCCAAGTACAGAAATCAGCTCATGTTCTCTCTCCAGTCTCCCCCATCTCACTGCTTCACCCCCAGCTCCTTCAGGTTGGGAACGACAGCTGCACCACCAGAGATAGGTCACATTTCTTGGGCTGCCATGTATGACCTATACACACACGCGCGCGCACACACAGACACGCACGCAGACACACACATCAAAGACCTTTAGATAATGTTATCAACCCAAAAATATGTGTGTCTGTGAGTGTGTGTATGTGAGTGTGAGACAGACAGGCAGAGACAGCATGCGTGTGACAGTTGGAGTTGCTATAAAAAGAACGTCTAAGAATAAAGACAGGACTCAGTGATTCATGTAACTGTAGGGCAGTGATATAACAATACAATAGAACTGGTTGGAACAATTGCAGTAGACAAAATGCTTGGTAAAACCGAAGCAGCTCGAGCTGTTTAAATTTAAAACGTTAATGTTGAAATACTAAAACACAGGGATCATATCTCTGCTGAGAAAAACAGTTGTGTTTCTTTTTGAAACACGGATGTGTTGAACAGAGACCTTTGTGGAGTAAATATTAGTCCATTAAACATCTGAGCCTTGAGTTCCAATCACAGACACTAATTACTGCCTGTCTCCTCCAAATCCTCTCATGTCTGCATCTGACTTGCTCAGTAAGCGCTTGCTTAATGGCTTTCAGTAGACAAGTTAATAGAAAAACCAACACAACCATTATGCACTGAGACAAACTGGCTAAGCAATCACTAGGATATTTCTCAATCACAGGTGAAATATGTTCAAAAATAGTGGATTAATAACTATGGTACCTAAAAATGTAAAGGAAAGACAGACCTGCTTTGGTCTGTCTACTACTAGTAAAAATCTTTTCATTAATTATATACCAAACTAATTATCTTTAGTAGCATTAGTGTTCTGTATCTGTTTTAATGTATTCACTGTAGGTACATACAGTAGATCACTTACATCAAGCACTTTGATCCACTGACACCTCTCTGAAGAAAAGTGCAGAGCTGGGTTAATGGCTGACCGAACTTGAAAGGGCCTAGACATGCTTCAGGTCACTCTGACTTTAGAATATAAGTAAGGTGCTGGAGACCCACTGCTTTTGACATTATCCTTCTTCTTCCATAAAACAAGCTGTCTCTATTGCTGTCGTTATGTCTTCTATTGTGCACTAAAACAAAAAGCAAGCAAAATTCAAAAGCCCACTGAGCAGAATGGCCATTTCCACTGTTAGAGGATCATTTATCTATGATTGCAGATGCATGACAGATGCATCTGATCTAGATCAACTACAGTAAATTACAGAATTCTCTTTTCTTCATGTACATTATTTTAAAATGTTAGAGGTGAGTGAGAATTGATGAAGAAATAGGTAAACTGTAAGGGAATAAAGGTTTTTCCACCCAGAAGCAAAATATGTGACTCATGTGCTATGTTTTTGTAAGACGTTGTCATGAAAACATTTGAACAGACTCATCTGGTGATGTATTACTTTGGCGACCTCTACTGGTAAACTCAGTGTGGTACTTTAAAACAATAAGTTTTAATTTTGCTCTTATGTGAGTAAAAGACGCAAAGCTAAGAAATATGTGCTTAATATTAAAGCCAATTAATGAAACTGTTGCCACAGATTAATCATCACCTATAATACATATAAAAAGATGTATTCTGCATATAATAAAAAGTCACATTAACGTAATAAAAGAATTGAATACAGCATGAAACTGTAGCTGCTAATTAGCTTACCTTAGCATAAAGACCGAAGGCAGCAGATAATGCTTAGCTTAATACACATTACTGACTGACAGTCCCTGTAAAACAAGCAAAGCGTGTTACATACCGTATTTGAATACATGTGTTAATTTGTAAGATGTAGAGATGATGGCAGGCATATGTCTAGAGTTGACAGAGCCAAGCTAGCTTACCTTTGTTTATGGTAAGCTAGGCTAACTGCTTTCTTGCTCTAGTTAGATTAAGTATTATTTTCATAAACCGTTCTCAAAACTGTATTGTGTAAGAAACTAATTATTTTTGTTTCATTTTTTTTTTTGAAGATTGGGTTTTGCTTCCACATCCTAACTTTAACTGGTTTGACGAGTGACTTATGGTGCCTAATGGCTAACGTTAGCATTAGCAAAGTTTACTCCTCTACTTATACGTAAGTAACTCGGTGTTACACAAACATTTAATCTATCGAGCACAGGTGTTGCTAATAATAAAATTAAGTATAGGTATTTTTTTAATTAAACCAATAACAAATACAATAACACATTGGGAAATAAAGTTTGTATGGCATTAAATTTTAAAAATTACTTAAATCAAAATTAATTCATACTTCAGTAAATAGCCAAGTAACCTTTTTGTTAGTTTTTTGTTAATCACTTCCTGTTTAAGTTTTAACACAATTTTGTTTATTTATATTAAACAATAAATTGAGTGTGTAGGTTAAGTATTTTAAAGTTTGACAGCTTCACAGCATGTTCTAATAATCACAGTCTAAAGCTCTTGAGTCAAGTCTAAGCATTGTGAAGCATTTTAAAACTCCAAGACAATTGTTTGGTTCAAATAAAAGTTTCTGCAAACATCGGGTCTGTGGCCAATTTAGTGTTGATAAAATGTCCTTATACAATATGAAAACATATTTTTCAGAGATTGATTCAAGGACTCAAGACTCATCAGATAAAAAAGTGACACACAGTTTCCTTCACAGTAAACAGTAATGACTTTCTGTTCAGTGGAAAAACAGGTGTGTTTTGTGTCGAATTGCTGAATGTTTTTAGCTGCATATAACAAAAACACGATAATAATAACAATAATAATAATAATGATAGTAGGAATTTTTGAACGGAAACATCTCCCAGTATAGAAAATTGTTTCTAACCTTTTTTCATGTACAAAAGTACATAACTAACCAAACCAAAAGCAACTCTGCAGAACAAATGGAACACAATAAAACGTCAACACATTCCTTCAATACTGTGTGAAACAGCTACAAAAACTGATAATGCAGTATCCTAACTTTCAAGGCCAGTCGTTGCTATCTCACGTTTGTGTTTTTCTGTTGCTCAGATCCACCAGCTGCAGAGTCAAACAAATATGTGTGAGAATAGGGGAGGTCAGAGACGATACTCAGTTTACTGGCGGTGATCGGAATTCCACCTTCATAGAGAAAGCCAGTGCCAGTAAAAACAGTCAGAGTTCTCTACCTTTGTACACCTGTAAAGTATTTCATGTCAAGTGGTTGTTCCTTGCTACAGTCATGGTTTCCTGTGCTCTCCTCATCCTTTGTCCTTTGTGGATCCACAGTGTGTTTCAAGCCTGCAGGGGAGAGGACCTGTCCAGGGAGGCGGTGGTGTCCTGGTTCAGAGGACGGATTCTGGAGGGCCTTCGGTTGGAGGAGCCTCCTGTTGCCACAGCACAGGGTCCGGATGAAGACATGCCACAGCTAGAAACAAGGCATCGTAGGGCACCCAGGATTAGCAGGACAACATGGGTCAACCATCAAAGCAGTCCTGTCACGGAAACATCTCAAATTATTCTCTTCCCCAGTTCAGGTAAGAAGTCTTTTAGGTAAAACATATTTTCACCTTCAAAATGGATATTCTTGTTTTCTTGAGAAGGCTGTAATAAGCTGATCATATATCCTACCGTTAAATAAATTTAATTGCAGTCTACGGTGATATGTAGAGAAGTTTGATATTGGCTTTTTTACTGATATCCGATATACCGATATAGTCTAACTCTTAATTTCCGATACTGATATGAACCTGATATCAATGAATGATGCCTGATGACGCGGTTTGATGATGTCATCAAGTGCGCACCGATAGACGTCTAGTTCAAGGTTGGCTCAGAAATGCAGAAGCCACAGGATATATTGCAAGGTGTGCCAAACAAACAAAAATATCTCACAAACTATACCTCGGATTTGTCATATTTCTTGACACTTTGAGAGAGAGGAGAAGTAGCTGAAGAGTTTGATGTATAATCTGTGCATGGTATGTAAAAGGTGTGTCATTAAAAGAGTAAAAACCGATCCCAATAATTTGCAATATTACATTTTAATGCCAATATGGACATCCCTAGTGATATGTGGAGCTAAGATGCTAAAAACTGCAAGAAGGTGACACTATAGCACTGACAGTATGGCTTTAACAGCTATGTAGCACAGACTTTATTAAATTTTTTGTAGCTTGTTGCATACATCTATTGACAAAAAAAATGAAATAGCACAACAAAACTGAGCTGGTCACATTAAATAAGTCAGATGCTCAATTTGATTATTAATTACATAAAGTCTGTTTAATGATGACAAGCGCTTTAACAGTCTGTGTTGAAAAAATGAGGGTTTGTTGAGGATGAGTGATAAGTGATTTCCGTGGAAGAGCTCAAACCACAAATATTTGATGTGTTTTTATACAGACATCATATGCATTCAAAATAAGGAAAAACAAGATTCTCTGTCACTGTTTGTAAATCTCTGTTTTTGTATGTCTTGTTAAAGACAAGCAGGACTCGGGGGAAATTCTGAATAGTCCCATAAAAAAATGCAGTAAATTTCACTGAGTTTTCTCTTTGGCAGACTCATCTTGTGCCACATCTGACTCAACTCCTGGACAAACCACCAACAACCACTTTACATATTATTTCCGGCCTTCCGTGAACAACCATGAGACTGTTGCCACGTCTGCCCACTTCTGGTTCTATGCAGGCGAAGGTGTCTCAGACAACTCCTCTGCCCCGTTGTTCATTCTCACTGCAGCGCAGCAGCTTCTTCAGGCAGCAGAGGCTCCATCAGAAACAAGCTCAGATGGATGGATTACCTATCACCTGGATCAGAATCTGCTGTCCTCTGTGGCTAAAGGCCCTTTTCTGCTCCAGGTGCACTGTCTGACCTGTCAGTGCCACCCGAGTGAACTAGACAAGACGCCCTTTCTTCACATCCATGCTCAGCCTTGTGGTCCTGTCCGTTCACCCCGTCATGCACAAGTAACCATTCCCTGGTCTCCTTCTGCTATTGACCTGCTCCAGCGCCCCTCTCTGGACAGGCCTCACCACAGCGACTGCCACCGAGCAGAGATTGAAATCAGCTTTGAGGAGCTGGGCTGGGACAACTGGATCGTCCATCCAAAGGTTCTTACTTTCTCTTACTGTCATGGGAACTGCTCGGCCTGGGATCGAACCACTACCATGCTGGGGATCACTCAGTGCTGCGCTCCTGTGCCAGGTACTATGAAGTCACTGAGGATCACCACAACATCAGATGGCGGGTACTCTTTCAAATATGAGATCTTGCCTAATATCATACCTGAAGAGTGCACTTGCATCTGACAAGTAAATCCTAAAGGGCCACTTCACCAAAATTACAAAGGACTTTTCTTTTATGCTTACATGAAGTGATATGCAGTGATTTTTGTTTTTATGTGCTGTGGTGTTCCCCAGTTTTCTTCTATTCACAAATTGTTTTACTATGAATATGCAAATGAATATAAAGTATATAGTTAAGTGTTTAGATCAATCTTTCTGTATTTTTCTTTTCTGTATCTAATTCCCTCCAAATTAAAATGTACCGAAAAGGTCCCCCAAAACAGAGTTATTTGTGGTTTTCTAGTTGACTTCATTTCATTTGTTTATTTCATTGCAGGAAAATAGAATCCATCAACACACCACACTCAAAAACAATTTTTTTTTTACTATGCATAAGAAACTTAAAACTTTTCCAGTGCACACATAAAAGCTGCTTTGATTTAATGTGCAGTAAGGAATTCAATTACATCTGTAATTTTCCATTGTGCTTTTGTTCTACTTAGCCATGTAGGCATTCTTGGTTTTATGTGGTGGGGTTTTAAGATTTGGCCTCAAATAGCCTCTAACAAAATTGTCCACAGCAAGGACTTCAGATAAATCTTTAATAACTGGGTCATGGTTTCAGAAGATCCCGCTGCTGCGGAAGGTTACAGTAAGAGGTGGCATTACTGAATCAAAATATCAGCACATAGAAGCAGAACAATTCACAAAACCAGAAACACCTATAGTTAACTAAAAAGTCATTTTTTTTTTGTTGGCGTTTAAGGCAAAGTGTTATTAAACTTACGTGTTGTGTGTGCGCTGCTCTTTGAAAATTAAACCAGCATTGTTGTTTTTCCCCATTGTGTAGTAAATCTCACCATTAGAGGGCAGTGTAGGTCTACTTCTACACAGCATCATTTCATGAGTACTTTCACACTCAGTGACTGCTAATGATTAACTGATACATTCATGTATAATAAATTAGTTTGAACTAAACTCAGTTGTGTTTTGTAAATGCCATAAATGTTAAAACGTCACGTAAGAACATTTCAGACTAGATTCCCATGTTCATTTTAATCATCTAATCTTATCACTCGTTTAAAGCTCTTCATCAATAAACTAATACAGTATATTACATATATAAAAAAAATTAACGTTTCACTATTCAGCTTCACAAAGAGTCGACCCCAAAGACCAACCTCCTTCAAATATATTTATTTACTCTGAAGACAAAATAATCTCTACAGTTACAAAAACTACAAAACTTGCAATAGAAAAAAAATAATAAAGTATAAATCATTGAAGTACTATATTCAAAATGGAATGTCGTACCTTGCAATAAGTAGCAAAACCGGAAGTGAGATGATTACAACAATACAGCATCAAACAGCTCCTTGGCAATCCATAGTTTTGTTCTTCCAGCCACAGACAATAAAACCAACTGACAGGCTATGAAAAAGTATGAACTCAGTGTGAACACTGAAGTCAACTGAACAAAAACTTTGTGATGAATTGAAGATTATATTTGTTTACATGGCACCAGGCTGTGCGTCAGCAGGAAGCGGTCATCCTTTCCTCAGCTGGGTTGATGTTTTTTCCCCCCAGAATGCATGAAAACATCCATGTTTCAGCACAAAGTGGTGGTGCGTGTCAAGGATGGAAAATATGTCTCATGAAAGAAGAATGCAAAATTTCAAAAGACAAGGATGGAGTTTGTGACAGTAGCCTAGGAGACAGATGTTTCAGCTGGCCAGCAAAAACTTTACAAAGTGAAATTATTTGTTAAGCGTCTTTGAAATGATGAGCAATTACAGACAATGTGAATCATTATATATTACAGAATTTAGTGAAGAAAAGCATTTACCAACATCCAAGTGCTTACTTTTCAGCAGTCTTGAAACAGGTGGCATTTTTGGTGCCAACGGGTATCAGGTAACTAATTTAGAGCTTTGGTTAAGTCATAGTAAAAAGGTTCTGGTAAAATAAGTATTTTAAATTAACTGATTGTACAAAACATTGTTGAAAATTTGTCACAACATTTTCCGTTGATAAAGGATTCAAGCATTTCCCAGGTAAACATTTTGGCCGATTAGAGTAAATGAACATTTCTGAAATGGTGTGGCTTCTGGCTAATGAACACAAATAAACCCTAACATCAGATCTGTTTAAATTAAACATGACTCATGTAGAACAGGTTAAACCTCCCTTGTTGCAATTAAAAAAAAGAAAAGAAAAAAAGACAACACCCAAGGCTGTATTTTTTGAGATTCTCTCTACGGCCAACAAGCCTCAACAAAGTGAGATGTTAACATATTTCAACATTTCATAAAACGAGAAGTACACTCAGCCAGGGGAGTTTAAAGCTCACAATAAACCCTACAAGATCTGAAACAGACAAGGATTATTGTATTGCCACAAAAACACAGAGTGGGTGAAGGAACAAGGTGTAGACAAGGTTTCAGCTGAAGGCACAGTCAAGGTTTGGATGCAGGTTTGAGAGCAGAAGCTTGAGATGTGGCAGGCTTTCAAGTTTAGAGTCTTAGATATGAACACAACACAGCTAGGTCAGCATTTATCTTTCTCTTGGACTGACCTCTAATACTGAAAGGCTCATTTCGGTCATCCACACACGCATACAAACACGCTCACACACATACATGCTTTGGTCTCCCTCAGTGGTCTGACTGCATTCCCATATGTGCTTCCCCCATGTGTTTAAGGCCAGTAGGAATGAAGGACAGACGTCTGAGGCAGGCAGCACGCTCAGGCATGTATCCCTACAACAGGAAGAAAAGAAAATACAACATTCACCACATAAGCTCACTTACACCTGAATTTTTAAAAATCCACAGGTAACATGTTTTCCTGCAGCCAGTCCTTATCTGACAAATAATCTGAGGTAGATATTCGCACATGCTGACAGTAACTGCGAAACAACTGCAGCAACCCTATTTGACAGACAGCAACTAAAAATGACATGACAAGAGCAGGATTTAAGTTTTTTTTTTTTTTTTTACCTTTCTCACTCGCCTCTCCCTGCTTCTCCTGGGCAAAGTTGAGGCGGTTCTGTTCAGCAGCTGTTTGTGCGGAAGTGTTGACCTCCGGACTGCTGCTCCGTGAAGGGCTTCCTTCATCTGCCTGGTAGGCCAAGTCAAGGTGCTGCTGGGCCAGCTTCAGGTGCCTCCTCAACCGCTCAAGCTCCCTGCATGAGGGTCCCTCATCCCCAAAACTCTCCCTTCCGGAGTCTGCAATTGGTGAATCTCTCAGCTCCCCTTTCAGTTTCTCCTTCTTCATGGTAGCATGGTAACCGGGTGGGGCTGTCGCAATGGCACGTGAGGAGCGTGGTGGCGGGGCACGTGAGTTGCGGGTGGCTCGCCTGCGGAAGGTGTCCCGAATGCCACCGACCCCCAAATGGATGATTTCCAGGATGGTTAGGAGCAGACATAGGAAAGACACTACGTACATCACCAGCAGGAAGATGGTCTTCTCTGTGGGGCGAGACACAAAGCAGTCTACTGTGTGAGGGCAGGGTGAGCGGGTGCAGACGTAGGAGGCTATCACCTCGAAGCCATAGAGGATGTACTGGCCAAAAAGGAAGGCAACCTCAAAGGCAGAGCGCCAAAAAAGCTGACACACATAGACTTTCATCAGGCCATCACGCAGAATCCGCCGCCGACCGTCATGCTTTTTCTCTGCGCCTGAACAAGAGAAACACTGGTTACAATATATATATATATATATATAATATTATTACTAAGGTTTTCTGACTGACATATTGCAGCCGTACTTTTTTCTGCTTTGTCAGGCTTGTCTGATTCGATCTCTTCAGTGATCATTGGGTCCTCCTCCCCATTATCCTCTGCCTCCTCATAGTCCCGAGCGGCCCCGCGACTGATGATGGGTATCCTCTTTTTCTGCTTCGGGCCAGATCGGTACTCATTGTCTTCCATGCGGGCAATCTTGTGCATGGCGAAGCCCAGGTACATGATGGTTGGAGTGGTGATCATGATCACCTAAAAAAAACCAAACATATGCACATTAGTTAAACTTAGCTAGGCTCAATTATTCAGAGACAAACACTGCAGAGGAGATTTCAAGCTTTTATGTTTAACACTGATCAGTAACTCACTTGAAAGATCCAGAATCGGACGTGTGACAGTGGTGCAAACGCATCGTAGCACACATTCTCACACCCGGGCTGTTGAGTGTTGCAGACAAATTTACTCTGTTCATCATAGTAGATGGTTTCACCCCCGACAGCTGTCAGCACGATGCGGAAGATGATGAGCACCGTCAGCCAGATCTTCCCCACGAAGGTGGAGTGGTTGGAGATCTCATCCAGCAGACGAGTAAGGAAGCTCCAACTCATGGTGCCAAGGTGACCGGGGAGCTAAATCAGCTCTAGAAAAGAAAAAGACACTGACGTGATGACAAATTCAGTACCGTTCTACCCAATTTGCATTTTATTAATTTCTAACGACCAATACTGCAGTGACACTACATGGGTCACGGGAGACATTTAAAGATAAGGAAAGAAACCAACAACCAGAGAAGCCATTATGAGCTGTGTTAAATGCAACAGAGTTCCAGCAAAGACAAAACAATAAACCAATCAGTCATTTTTAAGTAAAAACATCCAAGATTTCCATCCACTTAAATCTTTCCTTTGATTTGAACGTTCTGTGTCCTTAAAGAGAGACAGTTATTGCTGGTGTAATGAACATTAAAAGAAATACACAGAGCCACATACTTTGACTACAGACAAATCCGTCCTGCTGGTCAGAGCACACTAGTCCTGGTAGCAGTTTGGTGAACCTACATTCTTACAGCTCTGTGCCATGCCAAGCCTGAGCTGCTTAATCAAACATCAAAGTCTGGGCTGGCAAGTTGCAGCTAGTGGAGAGGAGACCCGCTGTGGCTTTGAGCTGCAGGATCCCAAAGCAGGGAACAGAGTTAGGAATTTATTTCCTGTCACACTGCCAGAATGATCCATTTAAAATTCTTAAAAACCACAACCTGACACCTTAACTCAAAGATCAGATCAGATCTCGTCCTTATACAGCTCAGTAACTAAGTGGATAACTGATTATTTACTACTCAATTTATCCATTAGCGTACCCATTACCCATTGCCAACAGCAATTTTGGTTGTAGCTTGATAACTTCGTGATAAGATTGGGTTTCTTTCTTTACTGCTAGCTAAAACATTTGCCTTGAAGCCTGCTTGAGCACAAAAATGCTTGAAATAAAATCCAGTATTTATATTATTAGTCTTTTTTAGTCATTTGCTCTGACATATTCCTCAACAAAGAAGGAAAAATGCTGCTTAACTGATACTGATGCCAAGTTGTATGTTCAATAATTGCCTGAATTATACCAGCATAGGATCAACCTTCTCTACATTTCTTAAAAAATAAAATATCCAGATCTCCATGACTCATTACAACATGACAAGGTTTTTAGCCATTACAAGCATCTCTAGGTATGCACCCTCAGACTAGTGCACAATACGTAGGGTCTCCTTCACCAGGTTACTCATCAGTTCCTTTACAAAATCTTCCAACCTGGCGTCTTCAGATGCTGAGATGTGGTGAGGCTGACTTGTCATGTCTGGGCCTGACTGAAAAAGTATTCTAACATTAACAGGCTTTCATGTTTAAGTTCAGAGATTCACCAGCTTCATCAAGGCCGTAGACATTGGCCTGTCTTGTTTTAGATCCAGCACAAATTATGGCGCTTAAAACACACAGCTCACACCCAGAGTTAGTCAGGTTAAACCTAGAACTAATCTAAAAATCTTTGCATGCTAATGGTGCTTTGGTTTATACTATTTGAATTTTGTAAGAGTGCATCTGAAAACGGACTTGCGAAAGTGCACCCCCCCCCCCCAACCTCTCCCCCAACCTCTCCCCCCAGTTTGACAAAACAGAAAACTTTATGACCCTGAAGGTGAAGTATGAGAAACACATGTACAGCTGCACTGTGACTTCTGTTTTACCCCCACCCTACAATTACAACCCCCACCTATATACGGAATAGGTGTTTAAAAGTACTGTGTAGCAGCTGGAAACACAATTATAGTATGTTTTTCTTTTTATCTCATAGGTCTTTGTTTCCTTGATACTCGGTGGATGAGATGTGCCTTTTAATATCATCTGTGCCATTGAGCACTGATTGTTTCTACCAAAACTCTTTTCATGGTCTGATATTTGGCCTTCTGTTGCTTCTACTGCACTTTGAGGACAAACCTTTGTGAATCCTTCCACGGTCGTGAATCCACAGCAGTCCAACCACTAATTGGCTTTTACAGTAATAGCAGTTTAATCAAAAACTGTGAAGTCATGCTGAACTGCCAAAACAAAAAGACATTTAGATTCGACCTTCAAGGGTTCCTATGTTTGTCTGTGCCACCTTATCAACCTTTAAACATACTAATCACTACTCTGTAGTCACCTTGAATCACCTGACTTCGCCAAAACAGTGGTTAGAAGTGCAGAATCTGGCAGAATACCAAACAGAATGATTACACTGCTTAATAAGCTTCAAATATGAGAGTCAGATGCCCACATTGTCAGAACATTTCAGTTTCACAGCCAAGGAGCTGTTGTAATTTTAGACACAACAGTCTAGTGGGTGGGTGTGCACCGCAAATAGGTCAAAGTGTAGTTTTGAAGTTGAGCTGTTGTGCTTTTTGATATAAATACAGCAGGTGCTCAATCATAGATGAGTTAATGTTTCCACAGATGCAGGGCTAAGGTTAGAGCCCTGCACAGCAGCAGACAGCTTAAATTGGCTGAGATGAAGATCTTTACTGCACGCCTTGTTAACACTGTGTTAAATGCCTTCACTGCTTTCCTGCCCTCTAGATAAACACACAGGGGAAAGGAAAGATCGTCAGCTGTCTATTTGTCCAAGACAAACTGCTTTCATGGCTCAAGTAAATGCAAACATTTCTGCAATGCCACCTTCCCCAAAACTGACCAAAGACAGCTTTTAAACAGTAGCTTTTTTGCTCATGTGGACTAAACCAGGCTCAACTGATTTAATGGCTTTTCTGCTTCAGGAGCCACTCGGCTCCAGGAGGAGATGGAGGGGGCTGGAGAGGTTTGGGCAAAGGATCTGGACAAAGCGAAGGCGAGTTAACATTCCTGCCTAACCAAAAGCAGAAAGCTGGATTTTAGGGTTCAAGGAGCAGACAGAGGGCATATGAAATCTCCATGCAGTCTGAGCAACAACAGAAGAGTATGCAACGTACGAATGTCTATCAGTGCAGAATAAAAAAAAGATTGAATTTGTAAAACATCTACTAGGAGGAAATGTCTTGAGCCACAAGATATGTTCACTGATGTGAAAAAGAGAAGCTGAAAGGAGGTTTAAATGGCCCTCATTGTGCTCGTCAGACTCGAACTGTTTTGGAAATTGTGGCATTCCTGGAGGAAAACAAAGTGCTGCCAAGCTTCAGTGGGGAAACAAGAATCCGATGAATTAGAAGATGAAGCCATCATTTAAAAGAGTCAGAGACACGATTGGTTGGGAAAGTTAAACCACCATTAGTAAGAGAATAAGTCGTTAAAAAGGAAAATCACTGTAACGCTTAGAATCTGGTGTGAGTTTATTTAGCCATTCCGACGTGGAAAAATTAAACCTCCTGCGGTATTAAAATAGCTTCTCTGGCACCGTCACCAAAACATATGAGCTCACAACATTTGGAGCCGCACTAACAGTGATTTTTAAAAGTCTTTCTGGATTAAACTTTTTTCCCCCCTTTTTGGGCTTGAAAACGCTGAAAATAAGGACGACTCACCGCTCTCTGGCAAGCGCAGACCCAAAACGCGTTACGCGGAACCCACTCGTAAAATACACGTACTGGTTGTCAAAAACTCAAATGAAGTTTAAGTAGTTTAAAAAAAAAAAAGAAATCAGACAGAGCTAGCCTAACAAACTTTCCCGGCAGCCGTGCACCCACCTTCAGCGCTCCAATCCGCGCGTCTTCTCTCGTCGCGCTTAATTGCTCGACCAGGTTTTCCTAATTAACACGCGCGCTCATCTGCGTCTGCGTGCGTCCGCGTCCGAGGCAGCCGTCAGTGTGAGCCCGCGCAGCCCGCGTTGACCCCATGTGTCGGGCTCCCGAACAAGAGGACAAAAGAAAGACTTCTGAATCCTCCAGGCTCCTGCTCCCCTTCTCCTCCTCCTCCCCGCGCACCTCCTCCACGTAACTCGGCCCCATTCAAGAAGAGGAGGCCCCTCGTGTGAAACCTGAGATCCACCACGCTACCGTTGGGCCCTCACGACAAAAGACTTTTATAATATGATTATGTTTTCACAGTGTCACAGTTAAATCTCACGTGTCCATGGGGACATTTTAAGTAATATATTATTATATAATATTACACTGAAAGGTGATATCATAAAAGATCAATCAAATGACTAAAAAGAAGCACAAAATAAGTATGAAGGAAGATTAAAACTGACAGAAATATGTACAAAACAAACATGACTAAAGGTGCAAAATGACGACAAATGAGTTAAAATGAGACACAAAGAGATACACAACTTTAAAAGAAGAAGATTTAAAATGCTTGAAGAGACGGAACTCTAACACAAAGAGATGCTAAAGAATTAAAATACGACACAAAGTGACTTAAAACTGTCACTACTTGCATTTGTCCACAGTCTCATGATCAGATTAAATTCTTTATAGTAAAAATAGAAAAACTGAGGAAGGAGCCAAACAATTGCAGAATGCCTCTTTAAATACTTCCGTGTTCAAAGAAACCGAACAAAGAGGTGTTCTTGTTTGTCTGTTCATCTGTTAACGTTAACTGAGTGCAGCTCCACCACAATCAGATCATTTCTCTTTCTGCTGAGGACCCTGTGTTATCCCCTGGACCACAGTTTGGCAGCCCGCTGGCCTGACAGAGAACTGCGTGACTGTAGCCTTTAGAAGAGGAGGCCCACCATCCAAGAATTTAGTTGACTCGAGCGCTCAGCAAAACAACAGATTTCTTGCTGTCATGCACAGTGCAGCTGTAGTGCTCCTGATTTACCAGAGGACCTGAAATGTTTGGAGGAAGCTGTGGGAAGTCGAGTCAGGCCAGATGTGTGCGCCCGGCCAAATCGCCGTGGCTACATCCCAGCTTCCTTTCATACTCACTATCCTCCCTGCTTTTCTTTAGTTCTTAAACACGGTCCAAGTGATGCACGAACTCATTGACCTGCACCTTTTCACCCTCACTTGCTTACAAAGCAGTGAAAAAAAAACACTGAATTAGCGCGGTTGAGAGGTTAAAAGTATGACAATCAGGCCCCATAGCTGGATGGAAGCCAAAGAATGCCACTAGTATTATGCAATTTAAGATAAAATGGAAATGGGGGTGTGGTGACGCTGCATGAGGTGCTCAGCATTCCTTCCTGCACCCCTGCAGCAAGTTTATTAAGTGCTTGGATAAGATCAGGACTCCCCGGGTGTGGAGCACTTTAGGTTTTTGCCCTCTCTGCATGTCCTGCTACCTTTTCTACTAAACATACACGTTGTGGTTACGGTTTAGGAGCAGGCTTGATTGCTTATTTCCTCAAAAAACATAAAACCCAGTGAGATAAATACATGGAGTACAATTGTTATGAATCATGAATATTTTAAGGCTGACTTTCAAAGCTCTTTAATTTTACCACATCGAAGGCCAAAAACAGAATGATTCAGTGTTTCGTCACTCGAAGTTTTATTCCTGAAGAATTTTAATGCACAGCTTAAAACGGGCTTGAACTGAGTGGAAATGGTTCGAGAAGCTTTATCAGATCCATAAAATGGAATTAATTGTGTACACTATACTTCACCGTGAACTCAGTTTTATGTGCCCTTTTCGTGTCAAAAATGTTTTTTGAAAACATTTTGGGGATTAAAGTGACACTTTTTAGACATTTTCTTAAGAAAAACGAGGTTAGCAGCTCATTTATCTTGTAAAACAAACCAACTCTTCATAAAAGAGGAATGCACATTGTACGCATTCTGATGGTTACTTACTTGATATATGAAAACCTTAAATCCCAACTAGGATTTTAAGGGAACAGCAGCTGTAACTCCTCATCATCAACAGAAACCCCCCAAACTCCAGCGAACTTTGCTGCTGGAGTGTCTCTGAGCAAGACAGTTAATCGATATCAGCTCCATGGGTGACGTTCTGCACACCGACCTGACCTCTGACCTTCTTTTGCAGAGAATGGAACGCAATGAAAGCTGAAGAAAAGAATCAACGACAACGTGTTGTTCAAGGTGAGAATCTGATTTATTGGAAGGACATTAAAACCAGCATGAGCCAAGACATTTGTAAGGAGTCATTTGTGTAAACCCGCTCCTGCTCACTGGTTTGGGCATCATGGGGTTTGTCAGCCATGTGGGTGTAATTGAAGGTGATCCGGGTCTCCAACAAGCATGTGCACAGCACATGTACAGCACTGGTGGCTAAAGAAATATTTACACAGTGAAATTGGTTAACATACCTTTCACACAGTTGGGCCTGCCTCGTTTAGAGGGGGTGGGATTAGCAGTTTGGTGATGAGCGGTCAGAAAGAACACAGTGCAACCGAGAGGCCGCAAGTTTGATCCAATAATCAAACATCCATGACTTCTACTGCAGCTTTTTAGCATTCCTTCATCGTCGCTGCTTTCAACTGGAGCCAGAAGTAATGTAGTGATTAAGCTGACCCAATAAAGTAGAAATGGCTGCAGATTTAAAGACTCACTCTTGGTTCAATTAGAAAAAGTAAATTGTGGGAGCATGAAACGATCGCAGCATTCACACGTTTCTATATTGTGAGGCTCCTTACACCAACTCTGGTTTCCGGTATCAACCCGGTTTGTTTGGGATCTCTAGCAAAAGAGATTTTGATCTGAGTGAGATTCCCTGATGAAAGCTCAAGTCTGTCTTCAAATCGAAGCGATAACAACTGTAGCTTCAAGACTGCTCAGCAGAAAACAACAAAAGGTAATCACACTGTGACTGGCTCTAGTAATTAAGAGGTCATGACCACAGTAATTATACCTTATTGGGCTTTTTGTTTTAAACCTCCTCTTCGAGGCTTTATCAGCCTTTGCTACATTTATGGAAACGATCCATTTTTGAGGTTGCACAACGACGGTGCAAAAGATTAGCAGTAATTTACGTGTACAGATTTTGTTACATAACACAACACATCCTTTTGTTAACTCACACAAACCTTCTGAAAGTTACATTTGGACATTTTTTCCTCTGTTCTCAACTTGCAATGCAACTGTAATAAAATGATAGTTTTGGTTCCCGCAAAAGACAAAGAAACACACAAAGACTTTATCTTCACATTTATATCTACACGTCACGCGTTTTTTCATATTCATATAAAAATAAAAAGACACTTCTCTTTTAAACCACGCTGAAAAAACAACAAAGCATAAATTCATGTCATACTGGTTTCTAGAATATATCACAGTGGTTACATATGTAAATGTTGACAGGTGCATCAGTTAGTTCTGTATTACATTTTGATCAAGGATTTGCTTGCACATATAACACTGACAGTGTGTAACATGGATTCTTTTCACACTTATCTGAAAATACACACAAAATACAAATCATCAACATAAACATCTGGTCCCAAGGTTAAAAGGAAATGACTCCTACTGTTCATCTCTCAGAACCACCCCCAGCTCGTGAAGTTACAACTCACTGCACTCTAAGACGATGAGGGAGGACTCTGCCCAGCTTAACAAGGGGGATAAACAATTTCTGACTCGGCTCCTCTACACATCCATAAATGCAACATTTCTTCTTCCCAACTTAATGCCTTCTTGGTTTCAAACCTCCAAATCTGTGCAACATCAGCTTGACACTGCAGTGACTGACTACAACACTACAACATGCAGTTAGATGCATTTCAATAAGAAAACATGGCAGCAGGGAGATAAACAAGGCACACTCCACTTCAGCTGGAGAAAGGTTCAGTGGGATGGTATCTGGGGGAAATATTATGCAACCAGTGTTTTTACAGACTTGTGTACCACATGAATGAGCGCGATCGTTTCCAAGTTCTTGGTTTAAAAGAGGATGAAAGCAACAAGCGTAATGGGACCAGACTGAGTGCAGAGTGTGCAGAAGGAAAATAAAGATGCACTCGCTCACACTCACAAAACATTTTCTAGTACCAACACTCAAGATTAATGCTCACCCCCCCTCCCCCCCAAAAAATACACAGGAGCACCCACACACACACTTTCTTTTGTCCTGACCTTCCCCATTATGCCACTTTGTCTTGCAGGCTTGTGTGCAGTTTTACTCCGAACATGGCCTCCCACTGTGCTCTGACCCAGGCCAGCAGACCCTGGAGGAGCTCAGTGCTCTCCGAGCGCACACACCACGTCTTCTCCTGTTTCACAGTCTGCAGGAGGAAAACACAACATGAAAAACTATGATAATTAAAGCAGTTAATCACAAGAAAATTCAACATGACAAAACCGCTAACTGCTACAGGCTGCTGCTGACTGAGAACAAAAAAAAAGAGCAGTGTTTGTGTATCAAATCCGATATCACAACTATCGAAAACAATACAATATGCATTTTGGCCAACACTGTGCGGCCCTATACTGACCTCCTAAATGAACACGCTGTTGTTAACAATATATTGATCAAGCCCTGGATTATTTTCTAACATCAAACAGAACTTGATTGAGTTCGATTCCAGTCAAATTCTTCTTTGTAGCGATAAGTAAACAAATTGTGTGGTCGTGTTTATAGAACATGGTGAAAAGAGGAGCAATTAGTGGAATCAGTCAGCGTGGCAATGAAGATATGCACATGTGGGATACATCAACACATAACATGGCTTGATAAATACCTGCTTTTACAGTTTTGGTTTTATTCAGGAGCTCACAGCTGGGACAAATGCATGATGGAATAGAGACAATGGGATGAGACAAACATCTCAGGCTGCATTGTAACTGAAAACAGCACTGCCAAATGAGCCAAATACCAGACTTTTCATGCAAACGCTCATTTCTGCTGTTTTACTTTAGGAAGTTAAATCAAACATTTGCACTCTGTTTTGCTACCTGCTGTAGAGAATTTCATTTATCAATCCGTGTGAGGATGATGCAGTTACACAAACTCCAACAACCCTACGTTTTTTTTTTTTGTCTTTACTTTGTGGTCGTTCTGCTGAAGTGGAAACATGTAACAGTGAGCAGCAGCTGCGTGTTAAAGGTCAACTAAACCTTTATTATTACAGCTTCTTGTTTCTGTGGATATCATACTAACCTCGTCGTACAGCTTAATATCTAATCTGCACTGATCTGAAGGCCACAGGTGGACTGAGCTCACGCAGCTGATTGGCAGCGTTTCTAAGACAGAGACGCTCCCAGCGCTCTCTTCTTTGTTTTCCTTCACTGTCTGGCTGATCGGGCTCTTCCTCCACTGATGATCCTCTCTGAGCAGGTAGAGAGTTTCCCTGGTTGCCAGGACTGTTAACGGCATCCAAATGTCCTCTGAGAGAAGAATATGACAATATGAACAATATGTTTCAGTCAGTGAGTTTATTAATGCTCAACGTCTCCAACTGTTCCTAGCCAAGAAGTAAATACAGCTTTCATAAATATGGTTGTCAAGATTTTTATCTGTGTTCAGAGAAGTGAGCAGAGGCAAAAAGGCAGATCTAGGCTTGCTGAAATTATGGCACTTCAAATTCCACCGGCGTGTGCAGCTGCGTGTAGCCTGCAGTTACCTTCAGCAGACGGAGACCGTTTTTGTCTGATGCGCGCGACAATACTGTCAACTGTCACCCAGTCTAGTCGAAACAGTAGATGTCTGCCACGGTTTTATGGCAAAGGTGTTGACACTCCCCTCTCTTTTTCATTTGTATTTCATTTTCCAGGCACTTAATATCAATATTTTGAGGGTCACAGGAATGAGAACTGTCCCATTTTCTCCTACCTTCCTTAGTGTTGGTAATATTTAAGTTTTTCTCCGTCTGTAAGCTCAAGAAATTAGTGGTAACAGGCACTAATCTTTGCATATTTAGAAGTCATTAAACTTGATGTTGTCTTGAAATAAAAAAGACTGAATAATAAAGTTAATAAAAAAGGGGATATGTCACCTTGCAGGACAAATGCCAGAATGTAGAAGAACTGCAGCTGGCCATCCTCCACATCTGCCTGGATGTCTTCACACACTAGATGCCTGGATCAAAAGAAATCAAGTGTTGGCATCATATTTCATGTACATATATTAGCACAAAAACATCTTCCTATCTACTGTAGCTAAACTAGCTAGTTTAAAGCAGACACACTGTCTTCAGAAAGATACCAGAGGACTGTTGTGGCATGTGCTGCAGCGTCTCAGATGGAAGCACTTCAGTATCACAGGGTGAGTTTTACACTAACTGTGAAGCAAATGGGGATAATTGACATAGTAATAGCTGATAAGATCTTGATTGTGCAAATACTGGAAGTGGAAGTTCTGAGTCTGTGGTTAACTGCCTCACAACACATGGGGAACAAAGGGCTGCCTTGATTTCTTTTTAATTTCTGATTGCCGAGCTGTTGCATGAAGACCAATAACAAATTAGAAGATTTGAAGAATTAGTGAGTCAAATCCGACTCTTCGTGATAAAGTCTTTACGTATCCATCTTTGTTTCTACGCTATGTATGTTTGCTTCCATTAAGATAATCCTGTTCTTTTTCTACAAGGAACGTAGAGAAAGCTACAACGTGAAAAGGTGTTAAAAAAAAAAAGCAAAGGCATCACAAGAAGATAACAAACACCACCGCATGCCTCATGATTTCTAGCACAACACATGTTACAGATTAAGATGTGGTTTACCAGCTAATTTAGTGAGGCACTTTTACTAAATGAAGTATAAAAAGCTGATTGTAATGAACTAAAGATGTGTTACAAATGTGCAGTGTTGCTCCCTTTAACTTACACCTCCACGACCGCATACAACTTAAACCACATCACTCAGCATCTGCACAAATAAAAATCAAAGCTCTCTTGGGGGGGGGGGGGGGGGGGGGGGGGGGGGGGGGGGGGGGGGGGGGGGGGGGGGGGGGGGGGGCGGGGGGGGGGGGGG
>JAUYWH010000012.1:3720243-3780543 GCA_034779795.1 Ctenopoma multispine | reverse complement strand
CGCTCTACCCCCCCCCCCCCCCCCCCCCCCCCCACTGCATCCAACGGCTTCCCTCGACAAAGTGGAGCGTACCAGAGGTGATGCTGAGGGTTGAGCCTTGAGGTGGAGATGGACTTCAGCATGCTGTCTGATTTGTGAGCCATCTCACGCACAATTCCTAAAGAAGGGACAAAAAAAACGAATTAAAATGAATTAAAACTGTATGTAAAGAATGCAAGAGGATAAAGATGTAAATAGATGCATCTCCAGTTTCAGATAAAACGTTGAAACAGGTATCGACACTCTCATAGATTTGTTTAAAGAGGTGAGAACTATCTGAGCCTCAAACAAAAAACACATATCTTAAGACAGGGAAAGGGTGCAGTAGCCCAAAATGGCACAGCTTAACAATTGGAGTAAGAAGTCTACACACAAAAGCCAAACTCAATCTGAGACTTCTTCTTCTTCAGCTATTGTAACTATAGTAAGAAAGCCAAAAGGTCTCAGGTTGCAGGTGTAGGATTTCTGCTCCATAGAATTTAGTGGGTGAGAAAATGTTGAAAACACAATGCGCTGGGTCACGCTCACATTCACAAACTGCAGCGTGACATAGAGTGTGACAACAATACGACCTAGGCAGGATATCTGCAATGTGGCTTCACGGACACAGTCTGAATGGACAGGACTTCAAAAAAAGATTTAAAGGGACACAAAGGAGAAGATGGGACGAAAGAGGAAGGAGGAAATGAAAATGAGATCAGGACAAAACAATCCCCGTCTTATCAATACCATTTTAAAGAAAAGGGTCTTTCTGCCAAAAGAGTTTTGTCAATATCAGTTTTCCATGTGCGTCACAAAAATCACACTCCTATATTCCCAGAAGTGAGTCTACAGGTGTGTACAAGGACAAAAGCAAGGTCGTATACAACTCTCACTGCTTCTTGAAAACAGTCGAGCTGTTGAAATGTTGTGGATTCTGGAGTTCATCAAAACGTGTTTCTGCTCCTGCCCTGTTCTCCGCCGCGCCTCTGATGTTTTTAAATAAATCCTCGGCACGACATAAAAAATGTCAGCTTTAATCAGATTCACTTCCAGTCTCGTAATCTCTTCTCTTTGAAAGTAAAATGTGCCGTAAAAACGCCAGCGATGACTTTTCAAGTTTGCCTCAAAATGTATTCTACAAAAATGGCAGATGGCTCCATCGCTTTTCACGAAACGCTGCACTGGACTCGAGTCAAACTTTCCCCACACTGTTGGCAGGACATTTAAATGTGTTTGAGAAGAAACAGTTAGTGTCAGACTAACTAGATGATTAAATAACATCTTAATGTGGACAGTTTCAGCGAGTTGCCATCCAAGATCGCAATCACGAGTAAGCAAAGATAGCAGGTCGAGCGTGTTAAGATGGTTCCTCTCGCTTCGCCTCCAACACCAACACTAATGCCCCTGATGATTCTCACATGGAATCGAATACCATAGCAATGTTTGATATGTTGGACAGCTGAGACAGGAAACAGCTTTAGATTAGATTTTTTAATTTCATTTCCAGCTTCTAAAGGTGTATTTCACCTCAACTCTTACCAACAACACGAACTGACAAATTCCTCTAAGTGAGAGAAAACAACTGGCCAACAACAACAGAAAATCAGCGACATAGATGCCTGACAAGACTCTTTTTGTCTCTTCGGGCTGCAGATTCCAGAGGTCTCGTGTTATCTCTCATGTTTCAATAAAGTCAGTGTCAGGCTCAGTTACAGCGAGAAGCTTCAAGCTCAAGAAAACTGCCGTCCTGGATATAACCACATCCTCTCTCTCTCTGTCTCTCTCCCAGCCAGCGAGTCCTTCGTCATTCCATTTGTGGTTTTCTTTTGTATTTTGTCCACATGATGGGAGCCAGCTTGGATGATAGACGGGGTTTGTTATTGTTAAGCTTTTCTGTACTTCTGCTGACAAAACATTACAACAGCTGCTTTGGGGTTAATTTGGCATTAAGAAAGGTAGGCTTTATATTATCTGGTATAAAATCTAAGCATTATGTACTTTACGTGTTCATAAGTGGCACTTAAACACTATTTCTACCAATGATTTGAATGCAGTGTTTAAGTGAGCACCTGCATCAAAAAAAGCCTTAAAGAAACTGTTTGTATATTAGAACTGAGCATCAGTACTTTTCCATATGAGCTAAGATGTTTTCTTGTTTTCTTCAAACATTTAGGGGCTGGACGTTGTCAAATTAATTTTCCATATTTTTCCAGACATTCCAAACCCTGAGCAGGAGCCCCCCGTCTAATAAAAGGTTTTCCTCTCTGCCTCTGGTCCTGCCTTGCAGACAAGTTGGTCTGGGCAGGATGTACTCAGTGTGTGTTAACCCAACACTGAGGGGGGCGGGACACACATTTGCATCACATAGCACACATATGGTATAGTATTAGTTTGTGAGGGGAGTTGGGTTGGGTTTCTCGGTCTGTGGCACAATGCGACGAGTGGAACATGCTGTTCCAATACCTGCCTTGGGGACTGAACAGTGCTCTACAACTTGTTTTAATCTAAATTAGTCCATGGTTTATTTTGTGGCATCTTCCCTCAAAGTGCCCTCAGGAAACAGACAAAACTAGTGTAACCAGTAAGTACGGAGAGATCAGGCTTACTGAGTTTCCATCTTTGACCATATTCACAAAATAAAACTTCCTTTTAGGTTTTTTTTCCATATATTTAAGTAACTGAAACTACTTACAAATGTGCTTGTGTTTTGGCAGTGTTTTTCTTTACCTGTCAACAGGCCAAAGAAGCGTTTGCAGCGTGAACTGTCCCTCACGAGAAGGGTGTAGGCCACACCCCCCTCTCCAAACTCCATGTGGATGCTCTGTGAGCCCAGCCCCACCTCCAGGTAGCTGAGCTCCATGATTGGGTGGCTGTCCCTCTTCTGCAGCCAGTCAGAAAGCTGTCCTCTGCTGGGAGGAAGAGACGTCAAGGCGTCAGAAAGTCGTGGTGAGATGGATTAAATGGTTTACTTGATCTCTGACACCTGGAGATGTGACTGCCAGAACAACACTTTAAGATGTGTTTGTTAAAGACAAAGTTTACTCAGCACGACCGCAGTAATACCTTATGTAATATATCTAATTTTTCAAGGATTAAATTTAAAGGTCATATCTTAAATAATAGTTTGGTTTCTTGCACAGTGCCAAGAACAAGATGTAAGATCTTAGGGTGTAAAAATCACAGTCGATTTGTAGCCATGTCGTGAGAACAATCACACAGACATGATGTGCAAAAATTTCATTTCAAATTGTTACCTGCAGTGTGGAACCTTCTTTTCAATCACTGTCCGCACCAGCAGCTTTTAATAAACCTTTGACAGGTTGGAATTTGTTTTGTCAGTATCGCACTGACGTATCTGCAGCCCTCCCCCCTGTAAAACTGCTCCACTTACTGCTTCTCTGATGTCATTTCCAGGAAATAGATTCGCTTGTCTGACACCACCAGCAGAGAGGGAACTTCTCCTGGCTCTCCGAATTTGACAACTGACATCTGATGGTACAATGAGGAAAAAAAGAAAAGAATATATAACATGAAGTGGAGAAAAAAGGCAAAATGAACTTATACTTTATAATTTTGAGCACATGGCTTTAATTTCAAAACTGAAACAACTGAACAACCATATTCTTTGCAGATTTTTAATTTATCACCAGCACTTTAGGGGTTCAAAATCAAAGCTGTAGACCAAAAAAGTAATATAGTGAGTAGCCCCTGTCACCGGATAAATAGTAAACATACTAAGATGAAGAGAGGGGAACCTCCTGTTTCCAGCTGTGCTCTGTGCCGTTCTGCTCTTTGCTCTTAATCCAGGTGTCCAACAGAGAAAAGCAACAGCCTGCCGATTTGAGGAGCTCACTGGATGCATTGTATTTTAAATAGGTCTCACAGGACGTCGAGTCACAGCAGGGGGGGCGCTAAACTACTCAAAGCAGCTACACAATAATAAGAAGAAGAGCGCGGCTGGATGGACTCCCTGGAGATTAACTGACTGCATTCATCTTGGATGACTGAGACGAAACCGCGAGTGTTGCAGGTCTTAAAGTTGTCACCACCCATTAAGCTGGAATCTCTTGGCCATCGGGGAGACATGTTAAAGGACTTTTACAAACCACAATCGCACAAGAAACAATAACTGCAACATAAAAACATTGCACTGCTAAAATTTGAGTGATCAGTCACAGGCCGCCACTACTAGCTACATTCTGTTTAAACCGCAGTCTGGTATTAATAGTGTTTCTTGCCTTAATATTAGCTTTTATAAAGCCGTAAAAATCTATATGTTAAGTCAGCTTAAATTCAGAAACACATTACTTTTAGCCAGAGTTAGAGGAGATTTAGTTACTTCTCAGAATTTATATTATTCAGTTTGAGCTTCAAACTGGTTTTATGAGTGTTTTATTTAAGGATATTTACTCAAAAATATACTACATGAGAGACTGTATGCCGCGCTCATGCCTGTGTGTTAAACATAAAGCTGGTTAGCTTAACTTAGCACAAAAATTGAAATAGGAGATATGTCTGAAGGTAACAAAATCTGCCTCTAAAGTTTAGTAAATACAGTTAGGTCTCATAAAAACACCAGTAGCTGTTTTTATGAGGGCCTGAGGTCTTTACTCTTACTATAAGTACCTTAATGAAAGAATGAAGTTCCTCTTCCTCTTCAAAGACCTCCATATCCAGGAAAAGCTTCAGCCGATGATCCACTGCCTCGTAGTCCTCGGACAGAAGGTCCAAATCATCTGCAAACACATCGACAGTTCAGTATTAGTACAATAACCAAACCAGAGACTGTTACCCGTTTGCCAACATCCAGTGCCACTATTACTTGTATTTTTAAGCACGATTTAAAAGCAAATCTCTTTCAATTAGGGCTGAAATGCTCCAAATGAATAACTATTTTTATTTATTCTCTCAAATCATATCTTGCATTAATATCTGAGCCATAGTTTCCTGGCAGCAGTGTGAATACTTTCATATTTCTTGGTTTTTGTGAAACTTGAGCCAAATTTTACTGCGGCAGGCTGCAGCACTGGCCAGCAGCCCTCACGCAGAAACATATTTAGGAGCAATAAATCCACCAATGAACAGCAATGGAGGTTATTTCAACAATGATGAATGGTTACAGCTAATCAAAAACGACAAGGTATGGACCCGCAGAGGCCAAAACAAACCCAACGTCTTTCATCTGAAGAGAGTGCAAACAGAGATCCGATTAAAAAGACCTTTGAACCTTCAGACAACGTTGCTTCTAAAGGTGAAAGGAATGTATACACACACACACACACACACACACACACTTTATCTTTAGAGACAAAGCACTTATTCAGAGAGAAGAAAATTAGGGCTTTGCACCACAACAATGGATGTACTGTCACCAAAAAAAAGATACTATATTCAGTGTCAGTCAGTTTTGGGATGGGTATAAGTTGTCTCCAGTGAGAGACTGTGGTTTCAGAAGGACAGATTACATGGTGCTGGCACCGCAGCTACAGTGTAACAAAAAAAGAAAAGATACAGAAAGCTATTATTACGACTCAGCCCTCCCTCTCTCAGGCTTTCATTCCTCTCCCATCACTTCCAGTAATGACTCCAATCTGTCTTGCTGCACAGTTACCACATGGTTCATCTCAAAATGGCAGACAGATGTGTGTGTGTGTTTGGAGGGGGGGATCGGATGCTGTCAAAGAGATACCAAGCTCCGCGAAAGGATTTCTGTGCCACACAAGATCCAAATACTTCCCATCTCTGTTCAGTTTCAATTAGGACTTAAACAGATCTTTAGGAAAGCCAGTGAAGCTGACGTAAACAGTTTACACCACATGCCACAGTTGATATGTTTTACAATGACCATGTGAACTTTAGAATTTGAATAAATGGTAATAAAGAACCATTTCTTTTTACTGTGGTTTGGCCTTTTTTCCAATACACAGTCTTGCCAACATCATAATATTATCTTGGATGTCTGATTCATCTATTATTCAAATCCATTTACGGCCACAGCTGTCAGTTTGTTGGTTCCAGGATCTAAAATGTCAGAATGTGCTGCTTTTCTTCGTGTTACATCACTGTAAATGACAAATATTAGCGCTGAAGATGTCACTTTGAGCTCTGAGAAAGTTTACGAGTATTTTCAAAACAGCTTTATGGAGACTTTCATGTGTAGTGAATTAAACAATAGCACTTTTATTTTGAAGTATTGTTTCCTGTTTCCTAGTGGAAACAACTCTTTATTATCGGCACTGCGTCTTATTTTAATCTTGTTTATATGTTTTAAATTGCAAAAATACGGTTTAAGTGTTTAATTAGGAAACTGATTTTGATGCTTTGTCAGACTGGAAGAATGACAGCTACACTATAGAGGTGTTCACAGACTAAAACCCACCATTTAGGGTGGATCTTCCTGCAGGCTGGGGTTGAACAGCAGGTGGGGTAGAACCAGTAGCAGTATAGCGGTAGCTTCCAGCCAGGTCCTCTTTACTTTGGCACTCTGTGTTGTCGGAAAGGCTGCAGGTATCACTTGGACGATCCCCGATGAAGAAGGAGCTCCCCTGGGCCGTGGCAAAGGTGGGATCTTCCAAAGAAGTGGCAGTTTTCAGGATAGGGCTGCTGTTGATACTGCTGTCCGTGTAGTTGTCCTGTTTTGATTAAATAACAACAATCAGCAGAGAAACGAGTCAAAACAAACAGAAAAAGATACGTGTAAAAGATCATAAATACCTTAATGGCTTTATTGGCACTGTAAATGGTCTGGGCTGTATCAAAATGATCATTCTCACTGCTGGACACTAATGAATGGTGAATGGGCGTGCTGCTGTACGGTGTTGTCTGGCCACCTAACTGGACCACATGGTCGCTACCACATTCTGGACAAAAATAACCTGTAAAAGAAAAGCAGCGTATATATAAAATGTGTAAAACCATCAGTCACTGACAAAGAATAGGATGTGCTCCCCCTCATGGCATTAACTGGTCATTACAGTAAACCTACCAGTGTAGTGGTTTTACCCATAGGCTACATTCAGACAGACATTTGCATTTGCCCTGCGTTGGAGAGGGTGCTCGTTTCATGATACATGCATTGATTGGACAACCCAGTGCTTTTTTTACACAGCGTCAAAGTCTGAATGCAGCTTATATGTTTTAAAGGTTTAGTTATTTATGGATAAGTTACTTGACAATCAATTCCCAATGCATTTGAATTTTTTAAACTACAACATAGTGCAATTGTTAGAAAACAGAAATGCCTTTTTTATTTCCTAATAACTTTCATACGTGGAACACATTTTTTTTTTCCTACAGGGAATGTGTTTCTGTAACCCACGGGCAAACAAATATGTAAGTTCAGACACGTGTGAATGAATGAGGTACTTATTGCATGAAATTTCAGCTGAGCACCAGATTAAGCACCCTAACAAATCAGCTCGGTTCCAAGAAATCCTCAAAAACATTTGTCAAACAAAGCCTGTGCGAGGCCTCTGCATGCTGGAGCAGGTCTTAACGCTGGGTTTGGTCGAAATGCTGGAAGGTGGCTGCTGGAGAAACAAGTATTATCTGTCTCCTGCTGATTACAGAGAAGGGAACTTAGCAAAAAGGGCCACTTGGGGAAGAAAGAGCAGAGATAACTCCTGGAATGGTTTCTTCTGGTACATTTTAAAGCAACGTTTTGTTTTGGGAAGATATGCAACCGTGTGCAGAAAACCAGCAGGTGCCTGATAGCTGAGTAGCAGTCATGAACTGCTCTGACGTGCATGAATGTGACAATGTGCCAAGTCAAATGTGTGACCTTGTCTTGTGTCTTTTCTGTCTTATCTTCAGTTCTCAGCCACAAATCCAGCTGACATTGGATAATTTTGGGGGTAAAAGTTAAGTAAGGGTGAAGACCACTCTTTGCAAGTTTCTTTACACCTTTGTTTGTCCAGTTATTACGTAAAATTTTTAATTTATGGCTCTCACCTTCGCTGCAATCATGTTCAGCCTCTGTCAGCTTTGGCCCATCCAGTTCCTCCTCACACTCGGGCAGCATCGCAGCCCCTCTCCTCCTGGCTCTCCCTCCTGCCTCCCCCTCACCGCCACCTCCCTGCAGCGTGAACTCTGACCTGCAGCGGAGGCACTGTAAGCGAACGCAGCTGGGGCGAAGCTCGGAGTCACGCCGTTGGTTTTCCTCCACCACATGAGACAGCAGGTCAGTCAGCGCCTAGTCAGCAAACAGTAACAGCTTTGTATGTAAACAACATGTTGACACTGTGAAAAAAGAAAAATGTCAATGTATTTGTTGCACAAAATGCTTTTTCCATGCTGAAGTTATTTTTTATTAACTGATCTACAGTATAGGGCAAGTTTTAAAAACTTAAAGGTTTAAAAATCAGCAGAGCTCAAGCTACATTTTTACGTGATACGTCATAGCTGGTACTGTACTGCAGGACATGTGTGGGTGTTTGTGTAAACACTAGCACGACATGTCTGGTTCCAGGAGAAGAGATGGTAGAGCTGAAGGTGTTTCTAATCTCACATTCTGGCATTGGCTTTCTTGTTAAAAGTATATCTGCAACAGAGCTGATTTTGCACAATATGAGAGGAGATGAAAATCACACACAAGGTAATGTAGTAAACATGGTACAGAGTGTACTGCTGGATGATGATGGCACATTTGAAAACAAAGTTAGGGGTAGAGGGCAGTCTTTTGAATACTGCTTCTGAAAAGTTATCAGATTAGTTCCTGTCAATAGGACTGAATGTGTGTTTGTGTGTGTGTTATTAACCTGAAGTGCTTCCTGCGGGTCATCATCCAGCAACACGTAGCGCTTCCTCCTCTTCTCCCTGCTGATGTAGTCGAATTGTAGTTCCACAGCTGGAAGCATCTCTTCTGTGTCCTGAGACACAAGGAAAATCTATGAACTTCTTACAACTGTGATATATTCGTTAATGGTTCAAATATAGATATTATATAGATCAAATATACAACATAGGAGCATTATCTTCTGAGGAATTATAATTTTTTTCCCAAAAGTCCCTTCCTCCCCTTACCACACATGTCCATGAGACGTCTGTGGTCTCTACCCGAGCCAAGCTGTCCAGCTCCAGACGGCATCTCTCCTTGCCACGCTGCATGTCCACCTCCAACATCAGGCCCTTTTTTATGCACAAAAACACTCTCGTTCTCTCTTTTCTCACCTGGTCACCGTCGCATTCGTCCTCTTTGTCAGATAAGACACCCACAAGTAGTGGGTGACACAGGTTCACTAACAAGAAAAAGAAAGAGAGACAAGAAAGAAAACCTGAAGAGAAGGAGACCCCAAAGAACCTGCTGTGATGATTCATTTATTACATTAATTACAGTACAAGTACGTTTGTTAGCCTTAAAAGTAAACTGTTAACCAAGCACCAATTGGTTAAGCGGTCTAGGGAACTGAAACGTAATTTCTGAAACAGAGCTGAAATTTTCTTCTTCTGACAAACTTTAAATGCCTACCTCCAAGGTCCTCCTCCTCTTCTTCCTCCTTAGTGCCTATACTCTCTTGTCTAGCCAGCACATGGGACTCTGGACTCAGCCTTGGAGAGCTCACAGCTGCCTGGCTTACCATCTGACCATCCACCATGTTTTCATCCAAAGTGGATTCTGTGAGTCGAGTGCTGTGGCCGGGCCAATGTAGGGTGGATTCTGTTTCCAGGTCTCCATCCATATCAGATGTCTCTATCCTGGGCTCAGACGCAAGAACTGGTGGAGGGAGGACCTCAGGGGTCACCAGGGACGGTGGAGAAGGCTGCTGCCCAGAACTAGTGGAAGGACTCGGTATGATGGTGCTGAGGCCGTTGTGGAGGATTTGATGGTGAGGGGTTGGCTGGTTGGTGCTGACGGTGACGGTGGTGGTTATACTGGATGTAGATCCTCCATCTAGATGGTGTTGGTACCTCAACCAATCTTCTCCTAGTTGATCTCTGAAGCTGGACATGCGCTCAATCTCCTGCTGGTGGGCAAGGACAATGCCTGGGGCAGATATTTAAGGATAAAAGAATAAAAATAAGAATAAGAATAAAAGAATAAAAATAGAGAATACACTAAAACACGTTATTCCTGGTCAGCAACATTACAGGCAGGTAGGAAGTTGAACTACAAGTGGAAAAAGTCAGGGGGAGAAAACAGTTAGATAGTTGATATGATTGTACACAAAACTCACTTGTTGTAGACGAAGGTCGGGGCTCGTAATCTGTATCACTGGGCTCTGATATGCTGGCCCTTCGCACTTTCACCTTACTCTGAAACACAAAATAGGAAAGAAAAAGTCAAAACGGAGTCTGTACGTAGTCATCAGTCAAGATATATTTGTTCTAAATTAAGTCTTAATTATTATACCTTCACTTTCTTCCTGTGAAGGTGTGAGACTCTAACATCTCCAAACGACAGGCTGTCACTAAGCTCCCCAGCACCACTGGACACTTCTAGATTACTCCGTTCTGGTGGCATGTTAACTGGAGGCAAAGTCTGGACCTGAACCGTGTGCGGGCCTAGTTTTGGCAGAACCTTCAAAAGAGAACGGTCTAGTATTAGTCAACCGTTTACTCGGACTCGGAGATGATCACAACTTGATTGAGGAACCTACCGATAACTCAGATGAGGAAAGCGGTGCACCATCAAGTTTGAGCTGGAGAGAAAGAAAAAACAAAACAATGACATGCCATCTTTCTCAATCACATCTCCAGTTGTCACCGCTATGGCATGTCGATGATTGTGATTATGGCAGGAGTTTGCAGTGCAGTTAGTCTCGTAGAAACACCTTTCAGTTCACACATGGCAGAGTTGCTCTGTAGGGAGGCTGCACTTTCACATAAAAATCAAGACATACATAACTTTGCTGATGCAAAACACATGAACCTCCAGCTGCAATAACTGTAACAGCAGACTTTAAGACCACAGCCTACTCCCATATCTATTTTATGTTTTCAAGGGCATTTCAAGGGTCCGTGGCATTATTTGACCTGCTTCGATCTTCAGCTGCTGAGTCGTACCTGTTATTATGGCTTTTGTCGTCACGTAGGCATACTGAACACTGCCTGCACATAGTACTACTCCTAATACGTCTTCGATCCTAATTTTGCAGCACAACTCATTTCACACAATTGTGAAGAAAGACTATATAACAGCACACATTTCACACTTTATTGAGCTAAATCTATATTTTGATAGCTAATGCATTTCTTTACCACGTTTTATGCTATGCTTCCTTAAAATGACTTTGATTCTCACAGTTTCCAACCACAACGTGCAATTTATATGCCAAAATGTAGATGCTGCACTGCCACACTCAGGTTCCTTCTGGTGACAAAAGTAAATCCACATTACATAAATCATTACATTTTAGGGTGATGATAAATTTTAGGGTTTAGGGTTTAGTCTGGTAACAATTATTACTCACTGTAACACTGGCAGCCTTCAGGGAAAGATGCCGTATGGTGCAGGTGCGGTGGGTCTTCTGGAAGAACAGCGGGTTGCCCTCAAGGTTGAGCTAAAAGAATATTCATCACATTTTACAGCAAACTGCTCTCTGAGTATTTGAGGCAAATATTCAAAGAAAATAAAAGTTTCCACTAAATCATGTGGTGGAACTTACTGTGTTGAGGGAGTGCAGCAGGGAGAGAGGAGCTAGTTGGGAATGCTCCAACAGGAGGTTATAGGCCAGATCTAAATGCTGGAGGGAAGATAACTGCTCCACACCTGTTTAATCAGATATCAAAAATACTCACACAACATATACACACAGGTGGATGTATATGCAACAAAAGAAAACCGGCAGCTCAAATATGTGACACGGTTTTAATGTTATTTCCTCTTCTCTTACAAACAGACGTAACAAACAAGCAGTTTAAGGTTACGTTGTGTTCCACTGTGTTATGATAAATAATTTGCACGGCAGAAAGAGAGGAGTTTTAAGGAGAAGAAAGTCTGCTAGCTCAAAACAGATTAAGCTTTAAGCTTTTCTATCTATACAATGTTCACCTCCCTGTTTTTTTTTTGTTTTTTTTACTGCTCGTTCTCATATGACCAAGGTCTATTTATCTGTGATTAAAGAACAAAAGGTGACTGTCAATATCAGTCTACCAACCGTTTATAGTCTCCAGTTCATTATTCCTGAGGATGAGTGTGACAAGTTTTGCCCTGGCGCTTAGGCTCAACGTTGGCGCCCTCTGGAGGCAGTTGTACCCAAGATTCAAGTGTTCCAGTTCGCTCAAGGGCTGAGAGAAAGCAAAGCGGAAATAATCATCGATGACTGTCAAAGCATGTGAAGAATGTGTGTTGGTATTTGCTCCACAAATGCTTAAACAAATCAAGTTATTACAGGTAAACTACATAAAATATGAACAAAGCTATGAATAAGGGTATATATTAATATTTATAAAACATATTTGAAACATAAAGTTTCATTATACTAACACAAATTATGGCACCTATCCTACCTTTAGAAATTCAGCACAGTCCTGAATCCTGTTATGGCTTAGGTCCAAGAACTTAAGGATGTTCAGTAAACTCTATGAAAGAAAGAGTCGAGAAGGCTTAAGTGAAATGGAAATAATATTGGCTAATAAGCTGGTATTGTTTTACTTGTGTGTGTCTGTTTGTCTCACTAGTGACTGGTCTAGGGCGACAATGGAGTTATAGCTGAAGTTAAGCGTGTGCAGTTCCAGCCAGGGCAGTGCAGAGCTCAGGTCTCCTCCACACAGAGAAAGCAGCTCCTAGTAAAAAAAAAAACAGAAACACAAATGTCTTAATATTTGACACTTAGTGGCACATGCTGACATACACAGTATACTACATTGAAAGTACCTCCAGGGAGCTGAGACTCTTTGAGCAGATGAAGACCTCCAACTGGGAGTAAATTCCTCTAAGTCCCTCGAGGCAGTGAGGTGGAATCCGCTTCAGCTAGTGAGTGAGAGACAGCAAGAAAGACATAAAGCAAACTGAGTTGAAAGCATAATGTTAACTTAGGATTTTAAGATAGCCAGGATGAAGCAGGAATGAAATGACAAAGGGAGAAATTGTTAAAATTAAGAAATTAATGTAGTCAGGGCTCATACTGTACCTCCAAACACTTCAGAGATTTGAATGGGAAGATTTTCACCACGGACTGAAGCCTCACCTCTGGTGGGTTGATGAGCTGCATTTAAGAATGAAGACACACAACATGTCTATACAAAAAAATACAAACTCCAACAGTGGAGTACATAATGTAGATATTTGAGTAATAGTTAATGGTATTTGCATCTGCAAAACAAAAACACTTCCTTGCCATGGTAAGAAAGTCATTTAAAAAATGGCTATTTAATACTAAATACTGATCAATGATTTAGTCATAAACAATGTAGAAATCAATCACACATCGGTCTGAGTGACTGCATAGAGAAATCAGTGGAAATAGTAAATAGTAAACAGTAAATAAAAAATACTGACCATAGTGCAACAGGAAAATATCAATATCATACAGACATTCTCCTCGTGAAAACAGTTTTAGTGAGGTCTTTTCTTACAAAACTGAAAGAGACATCAAAGACTATTTCAAGTTAAAATTGCTCACAAGAGGGCCACCTGAACCCTACTTGGGGGTCCTCGCCCACCTTTAAGGAAATGGTCTTCTGCAGGATGTCAAACAGGAATTGCAGCTGCAGCAGGGAATCTGTGTCGGCAGGATGGGAGGGCAGGGCCAGGAAGCCATGCTGCTGGCTCCTGGGCAGCAAGTACTGTTCAAATAGCCTGATGAGCTGTTGCAAGCTGGTTGCCTGCAAGGTCAGTGTGCTGCTGCCGTCCAGCACCAAGTCACCTGAAGGTTGGGATAGTCGACTCATTGAAGGGTAAGGCATCAAAAATCATACAGTATGAATAAAACAAGACCAGGCAAAATAATCCTAGCTGACAAATATCAGCCTGAAGCTCACACTGCTTAATAAGTGCATGTCCCTAACACACTTGTCACCCAAACTGATGTGGTATTTAACTCCACAGGGGTGAGTGCCAGCCTATCATTACTGTAACATACCGTCATTTCGGAGTAATGTGGCCAAGCTGTGCACAAGTGAGGACTGGCCAGAGGACGATACAGCCATCCTGCAACGTTTCCAACAAGGAGAATTATTAACAAGACCATACATCAACAATAATCATGTTTTTACTTTTAGGTAGATGTTATATAACAGTTTCTTTAAAACAGAGAAGTTACTAGCTTAGTGCACTTTTAGTTATTACTCCACCTTTTACAAAGTAAGTGTTATATATTATAAAGTTACTCTATTATAATAACGTTGCACATTTGCTGCGTCACTGAAATTAATGAACAGCAACGCTAGCTAACATTAGCATTTCAAACTCTGTTACCTACTGCTGCAAACAGCAGCTAATTTCCTGGTAGCTAAGCTAAAACGACCTACCTCTGCAGTGACAGCCAAAAAACGGATAGCTAACATTAACTTGGTTCTAAAGCTTGTTAATCTTTGTATACAAAGAAAACGACGTTTAGGTGTTAATTATATGTTGTTCTGTCAGGGTGCAGTGCTCAGTGATGTTGACATTTTTTTGGTCACATGACGAAGTGCCTAAAGCCTCTACGGTGGCCCTGAGATACCAAAAAGGCGATTTAATGAAAATAAGTTAAAAACGTCCAAAGACCAACTCGTTTATTATTATTTTTTTTTTATTTTAATCATTCATGTCTTAAAAGAAAAAAGAAGCGAAAATAAAACACGTAAAAACAGAAAAATATTTATTTTCTCGTCTCAACAAACCTGCTAAACTAATCATATGTCATATTAGAGGTTCTAGGGCTATAATATTTATCCTAATTATATTTATTGTTAACGTCACATCTGAACTAAAATATAAAATGTCTGTTCTGTTTTTTTCTTTTAGGTTGTTGGAAGTGGATACAGCCACTGGATGGCGCACTCTAGCCAGGAGCACAGCATCCATTGCACACTGATTATTGTTATATTATCACCTACATATTACTATTGTTCCAGATGGGAATGTATATAGTGGAATACTATAATGATGACAATAGTAGTAGTAGTACTTTATGATGAACATGATATAGTGAATTAGGGTAAAAGTTTTAGCAGTATTTGTGATGTAAAGTCACATTTAGCAGGATTTTAGATGTAAATCCACAATATGCTACATATTTAAAACACAACATCGTGAGTCAAAGGAGATAATCCATTTAACCATTCATACATTCATCTTCACACATACATTTTTTATGATGTTTTTAGGCAACAGCAATAAAGTATTTCACATCTTTCATGGATAAACTATTTAAAGGTCACCATTAGACCTTCTGTGCTTCCCAGTTTTCAGGAGCTAAGAAGTAAGACATATAATTCACGCTAGCGGAGGTTTTAATAAATGCCAGCTGTCAAGTTTACCAACCTGAGACTCACACCACATCTGCCTGTTGGTCAAACCATATCCGAGTCATAGCACCAATAAAAAATGTAGCTGGATAGCTGGTTGGCCATGGAGTGTGATGAGTATTATTTATGGTCACTTTGCATGCCTGCAGAAAGTGCACTGACTTCTGAGTATAACAGATTAAATAAAGTCTGATTTTGATTTGTGTTGCACCAACAAAAACTTGTAAGCTGACAAAAAGAAAAAAATCTGACTTCATGCTAATTTGATGTGACCAACAGATTAGCTACAGTAGAAAGAGAATTTTAAGTGGATGTAATGCATGTTACGTCCATTAAATGTTATTGCTACAACAAGGATGATCTCAACAGTGTTACAGGGAAAACAAGGCCCCTGCAAAGTCAATGTAATGTTGACATCAACATACAGTAAAGCCAGGATGACATTTTTTTTTAATGAGGCCTCTAAATCCATTTACCTCGACACATTGAGAGAGCTGGTTTCCAGCAGGTCTTTATTTTGTCTCACTGCGGAATATGTGACACTATGGCTCCATAACAGATATTTCACAAAGATTTACATGAGCAGATAAAGCAAAAACGTTCCTTAATTTACACATGCATCACTCGTTGCCGGGCAGCAAACAAACACACTCACACTTGGGCACACACACTTATTGGAAAAAAAACAAAAAAAACAACACATGCACACTTAAGCATTTTTCCATTCGGGGCATGTGATGCAAACATTTCCATGTAAGGATTTATGTAGTGTAATATGGTAAACATTTCCACTCAGTGAGATGTTGCATATTGTACCAGCTAAAGGGAGTCTCATGCACAGCTGGCACAAAGCTAGTTTTGTCAGAGCGTGTTCTCAATCTGTTGTTTTATTCAAGTACAAAACGTCCTAAGAGGGGATGTGCTTATCACTGCAAGGCCAATAAAAGCTTACACTGTTTAAAAATGAGTTATGTTTGAATCATGAAACCCTTATTTTATTCATTAATAGTTAGGTTTAAGTTCAGTTTTATTAATCATGATGATTAATTACTTTACCAATCCTCCTTCATACTTCTATTCATCATATCTGTAGCCCAAGAACAGAGAGGCTTAAATATAATTTGATTACATATAATCAAACCAAACACTAATTCATTAGCAGAGTTTGAAAAGTGAACACAAGGATGTCTTAAGAGACTAGTTTCAGTTGATAAGCACTGATGTTGATATGCAACAGTAAAAAAAAGCTTTCTGCCCTTGCCGAGGCGTTCTTCCAACAGGCCCACTGCGAAGCTTAGCAGTTCAAAATTAGCTGGGTGAAGTGAAGCGTTACGAACATGAAACTGCCTTGTTAGTGGTTCATATGTCACCACTGAATCGATTAAGACAAAAAAACATTTGACCCATTCTGAGAGGTTATTTTGGTTATAGTCATTAAGTCAGTGTTGGCTCTGGTTTATCTCTCAGTGATGAGGAGCAGTTTCCAAAAAAAAAAAACTGTATAATGAACATCATGAAATAACCTCAGTATTAAACATTTATGCTCTATGAATCTAATTTGTCAAGGCCTTGTTTTAATAGCTATAATTAATCATTTATAAGCGATATATGAGCAATTAATAGATTATTTATAACCCTTTAAAATGTAGATGTCTCAATTTAACTGTTTAGTCGTGTATTTGTTAGTAGCTCCTCATTACTGCTGTATAAACAGGCGAATGAGCAACAGAAGTAACAAACATATACTGTTTCAGATCCTGCTGTTAATTATTTGTATGTAAACAGATTATGGATAATCATACAGCTGTGCTACATTATTAATTATTAATAAGATACAATGATAGATGCTTAAAATGTCATTACTTCTGCTACAATTACATTTTAGTGTGTTATAAAGTATCAGGTAGTTTGAATAGGAAACATTTTGAATAGGTGATATAATGAAGTGTTTCGGTTTAAAAGCTGTGCAGAGTTTTGCAGTCTTACTGTAATTACGGAGATGAAATCTAGCTCACAAAACTCTCCCTGTATACTTGCTGAGGCACACATCCTGTATGTACCCTCTGCCCATCACTGATCCCATACCTTCTTCTATCAATATCGAGTTTATCCAGAGTTTGTGTTTGCTAAACAATTCCACGGGGAGGAATTTAAGTAACTGACCTTGGTGGGGACTACTTTACACACATGGGCAGATACTGCGGCCAGTTAGGCCTATTAGCTAGTGGCCATCCCAGACACAAATCCTCGCCCCCAGGCTTGTATTTAGAAAACGCCAGGCCTTCTCTCTTGCTGCTTTTCCATCCATGGTTTCATTAAATGACATATGAGGTTCTATGTGCAAACAGCCCTTCGGGTATCCTCCTGCCTCACACCCTTGGAGAGAAAGACAGCTTGAAATGTGCCCTTTCTCCCTCCCTCTGCTCCTAAGGTGAGCTAGGATGCCGATCATGAATGGGGGCAAATAGTATTAAATCGGGGGGCACCCACAAAAGAAAATAATCTGCATTTATATCTGTGGAGTAAGGTTGCACACGCCACTTCTATTTCTAGCCCTTGAATAAACACAGATTAGTCTACCCCACTAGACAGGGTTAATAGGAGCCTGTTTGGTGGGCAAGCTCGACACCTCAAGGCTTGGCCTCGCCGATCGATAGGAAACTTTGCTGTATACATGCACAGTGGCATTACTGTACACAAGTATATACGTTGGTAGCAGCTGGCGACTTTTAATTGACTGTCAATGGACACGTCTGCCACAGTGGGGAGGTCTGTCCATGTAAGGAATGCTCTGCACATAGTCCTTTGTTTGTTTGTTTGTTTGTTTATGCATTCTGGGAGTCGGGCTGTGCTGATTGAAACAAACAGGCCACATATAGTCGTGCACAGTCCTCCAGCCAGGGGAGTTATAATTCGCAGCACCGCTTTTGAGTCTAGCTCAAGTTTCATATTTTTATTCTCTCTCTTTTTTTTTTTTTACAAATGTTTTACCAAACGGCAAAAGCTATTTTCTTTAGAATGATCTTTAGCAAGTGTTGCATCCTTTGATATCTTCATAAAGAGATCAGGGACCTTGTAGGCACATTAAAAGGTGATTATAGCAACACTTCTTTTTTCCTTGTGTGGGATTAAGATGATTTTATCTCATCTCATTATGATGACAATGTTGCTGCTGCTGCTGGTGGTGCAGTGTCAGGAATCATCATTTCACATAGACACTTTAAGACATTTCTGAAACCAAAAGTGCAAAACCAGATTTTATAGGGGGGCAACATAGAAAAATTAATGTGGGTAATAACTTCAGTTATATAGTTTTTTTTCATGTTGGGTTAATGAGACTTCAGATGTCACATACAGTACATAACAACTGTAAAACCCTGTTCAGATAAAAAAAGGTCTGATAGTTGTGCAAGGTATTAACACTAAATGCACATGGGCTGAAATGTCCCGGTCAGACTGCAGTATCCTCAGACCTTCAAACCTATACAGTTTAACTTGTTCAGTTAAACTTTTAATATATTTATTCTCAGTTAAACTTTTAATATATTTATTCTGAGCCAAACAATCCATTTAAAAAAGACTAACTAGGTTTAATGCACATAAAGCACAGCAGGCCTTCTGGAGAAGTCTTTGTAATTCGCCTCCAATTTTTTAAGGTTTCTAAAAGATGACATTTAAACAAAATCTAAAGAAATCCTGTTTCCCCAAATCAACACTCTTATGTGGCCCCGAGAGCAAACCTGGGAATTTGTAGGACCCAGCAGACCTCCCAGCCCCCGGCTTCACCTGTTCGCATGCACATTTCCTCCCCATTTTTTCACTTGGGATTGCCTTCCATCGCCCCATGATAATGACCAAAAACCTCATGCCTGTAACAATGCTGTCGTACGCGGGCTGCAGCTTGCTGATCCTATCCGTGTCTCTCGCCGGTGCCTCCCTTGCCGAGATGGTGTTCCGCTGCCCGGGCTGCACCGCGGAGCGCCAGGCGCTTTGCCCAAAGCTCACCGAGACTTGCGCGGAGATGGTGCGCGAACCGGGCTGCGGGTGCTGCCCCGTGTGCGCCCGGCAAGAGGGCGAGATGTGCGGCGTTTACACCCCGAGGTGCTCCACCGGTCTGCGATGCTACCCGACACCCGACTCGGAGCTTCCCTTGGAGCAACTGGTGCAGGGCCAGGGTCAGTGCAGGCGCAAAGTGGACACCGAGACGACCACTTACAGCCAGGAGCACCGGGAGCAAACCAGCGGTCAGTCAGTTTACTGGAAACGTGGTTTTCTTCTATCAATTTTTAATGACACTGTCTAGACTGCAGTCTGAGGAGTAGTGTAGGAATAGTGCATTGTCATGAAGGGTGAAGGCTGTGTAAAAGTTCCAGGGGATGATATTCCCAAGAAATCGTTATGGAATGAAATATTGGTTTTCGTTTGATGTCTGCAGGTCACCCTTTATATGCTTATTGGATTATTATAAGCCCCCTTGGAACTGATTTTATGCCACTTGGCATCAGGATTCACCTACAGACTTATTTTTGAATCTTAAATAATCTAGAAGTCTGTACTGCCAGACCTATAAACCGATAGTGTCCCTTGCTGTTCATTTATTCCTTGCTTGTTGCATATTCTCACTCTCCTGTCAAACTCCTGTTGTGTTGCACAGACCTGCTTGAAGTGGTGTGCATGGGGAGAGAGAGAAACAAAAGGAACAAGTTAGGCTTAGGTATGCTTCAAACAGCTGGCTCTCCAGTCTTTCCCAACATCCCTCCAAAAATCTGCCTTTAAAATCACTGTAAATGAGAATGAGGTAGTGGCCCTGCAAAATTCCCAGAAGTTTTACTCAGTGGGGTGGTTACAGAAAACATTATAGTATTGATGTTGACATTTCCACAGGGGAGTGGAGAGAAAGCAGCAGAGAGAGAGAGAGAAAGAGAGAGCGTGAGGAATGTTGCATTGATTGGAAAAGTGGACTTTAGGTTTTGACCTGAAGTTACTATAAACTGCCGATGACAGGGAGGACATTAACTGGGTTGTCTACCTGGAAAACGAAGCACGGATGTATGAACTGGTGGGATCACAATGAAGCACCGTGCAGCCCCGGAGCGAGCAAGGCTCATGTGGTTTGTATTTAAACGAAGGCAGGTCACAGTGAAGAAGAAAAGTACACAGCCTCATTAACTGGCTGATTCTGAGGCTGCAAAACGTCCGCGAGTGTCCAGTGGAGCCAGCCAGGGTGTGATTTCTACTCAATTCCAAATCCATGCATTGTCAGAGTTTACCTCCAGACTGACACGTTTATTTTAGCACTGATCTGCTGGAACGTAGAGAAACTACTGGAGACAGCATTCACAGTCTGTGAGGACTCCCCAGCATGCTGACAAAAAGTCTAAATGCTCCGCAACACACTGATGATGTCAAAATCAGCCTGATAATGACTTCATTCCGCATTTATGTAACCTTTACTTTGAAAAGCTTATTTCTTCAGCCCTTTTCAAACAATATCAGAAATGCAGAGTTACATAAGTGCAAAATGAGAACAGAATACACGGACACATCGTGCAAAGGCTTGCTTTCAAGAAGGCAGTTTGTCAGATATCTGATTTTTTTTTCTTCAGGTTTGAGTCAGGCTGTGCTTCAGCTTGCAAGTTGAAAGGTTCTGGAAGGTAGTTAGTTAAAAAAAAATGGTAAGAGCCCAGAAACTGGCGCTAAAGGCCGAACGCAAGGTTGTTTTGGATAAAAGCCTTGCTGCTGCAGATGGAAGAGTCATTTCTGACAAAGACGGAGGTAGAGAATGTTACAGTGAGTGGTCGAAGTGAAGTGTGTAGATTTTTCAAGGCCAAAAAATGAAAGAAAAATATATTTTTCATCAGAGTGCGCCTGAATAGGACTCATAACCTTCTTTTTCCTGTGTCAATGGGATTTAGTTGAAAATCCAGCCACAGAAAACTAGTGTATCAGCTTCAGAATACGTTGACAGGCTGCGCGTCCGCTTGTTCTCTCTTCATGCCTTTCTGTTTTCTGTAATGACACATTATAGAAGTGTGTTGGTGTTACAGATGGTTACTGTCAGTCTCCTGCTTTCATTTGGCCCCGTTTGAGAGTACACAAACTTGATTTCCTGTAATAAATTCTACTCAGATACACAGGAAAAAAAAGAGGAAGTAATGAAATCTCTGATAAAAATCTGCTCACAGGGGCTGCTGGAAGATTGAGAGCAAACATTAACATTCTGGCTACTTTCCACTGCATCTTCTTCATTCCAGGAATTAATCCGTGTATTAGAGATGTGTACAATCTCTAATGCATCTCTAATAAAATAATGTAAATAGTAACAAAGCGCCTTTCTTCAGCTGAGCAGGGCAACCTGTGTGAATCATGAGCTGATTCGACACCATGGGCAAAGAAGGAAATATGAAATGTTGCAGCTGCTTTATTTGGACGGCTCTAAACCCCCACCATCCTCACATCCTGTTTTTTAGGCCTATCTTATTCCAATCCCTTATCAATTAAACATGACATGCTCTAACAAGTAACAGCAAGAGAGACCATACTGTATCTCATTAGAGGTGACATTCATGCAGGTTTTTTTTGGACGGGTCTGATCTAGATTATCTGGAGTTACGTTGACAGCAGCAAAGAGGTTGAAGGTCGAACCCAGTATCGCTTTGACTCTACAATGACCATGCAGGAGGAAGAATAAATGAAGATAAAGACAAAAAGGAAGGTGGAAACAAAACCATCAGAGGAGGGGAATGTCCTGCACGAGTGTGACTGTGAATTACAAATTTGCGTTCAATTTAAAAGTCTGTTAAATGTTATTTTCAGCTCAGAGCTTCTGATTAAGCTCTTAATGTGATGGAAATCTCTAAATGACAGTTAAAACATGCAGTAAACTGAGCTAACTTAGCATGCTGTCTGTTTTTAATGAGACTGATTGGATGAAACGTTCTGGCACTGCCTTATTTTCTTTTCTGGTCGAGAGTATAGGCAATTTCTGTTTGCTGTTTTAAGTTATTGAAACAATTGATCACAGCATATTAGTAATTCAATAAGCAAGTGACAGATATTGCTTCATAACTTTCTGAGAGAAGCCTCCCCAGAGAGCAAAGAGCAATTTGAAAATGTCTTGTTTGGCTCAGCAGGAAGTTGATTAAACTAGGGCCACAAAACTGACTCACATTAAAATGAGCTTATAAGTACAATAATTTTACTCAGTTTCTATTGTTTAGTGTGAGAAAATAGTGAAAAACAACCATGATTCTTTGCGTGGTGATGATGATGATGACATGTGAGGATGGAGCTATAGATAGAGGTGTGTCAAATAGTTTCAGCTGAACACCCGATATGAAAACATGAAAAGATGTGCTATCATTGCCCCCCGTGTGCCGTTAGCATATCTGATCCATTTGTTTGTGCTGTATGCTGCAGCAAGAGAGGCAAAAGCCATCCAGACGTGCTAAAACATCAGACCATCGAAGGGAAACATGTTGGCCACCGTTCCTCCCACTGAGCCCACTCGTTTTATATTTGCACACAGTAATGTGCAACTATGATAATTTCATTTTTGTAGGCAAGATATAAATTTGAAGGTGATGAGCCAGAGATGAATCTCAAGGCAAAATCACCAGGATAGGATAATATTCTGCCTCTTACAATAATTATAGTGTTAAAGCAATATGCCTGGAAAAAATGTTAATGACATAATGAACATATATTCTTATTTTAATTTCCTGCTTACAACAGCACAAAGAGTCCAAGATTCAAAACTAACATTCACAATTTTCCCATTACCCGCTCTGTTTATACACAGTATCATTTGATATTTTGTTCCCATAGAAACCTGGACCCAAATAAAAGTTCCTTTAATCCGATTGGATTGTTTTGACTGGGATCATACCATATATGAGCTTGTAAGGGAACGAGATGATTAACGAAGCCCAGGCACAGCACATATTTGGTTGTTGAAATGTCACTTGAATGAGAAAAAGTGATACGAATACAGCGGTGTCCACTTTTTTTTTACTGCATTATGGGTTATTAATGTTCAAAACAACGTCGTGCTTCAGGGCTAATGTTGCCCAAACCTATCCAGAGACAATCAGAAGGGAAAACACGATGAAGAAGTTTTGTTCTAACATTACTGTTATAAAAGTCGGAAAATGAGCGGGGTGGGGGAGTGGCGGGCTTTACTCCTGTGCCATCTGGTCGCTGAAATAACATTGTTAGCTAACAAGGGGCATTCCTGTGTACCTGCGGGGGTGTCCAGACGGAGCCCGCAGGACTGAAATAGCTCCCAGATAATCCCCCCACCCCAGGCTTCTCCAAAAACAGGGGCATTTGTGCCATCTTCCCCCAGGCATCAACTTAATGTGCACCCAGGCCAAGAATCTCCTCGTGCCTGTTGAGATCCAAAATAACTTCCCACCCTTTTTGGCCAAGGGTGATTTAAGACAATACAAATGTGAAGTGCTACTGACACTGCAGGAGAAAGGGACGCAGGGTGTCGCAGAGACGAGGGACAGTTTTGGTTTTGAGATAAAAGAAGTAAGTATAATCCCACATTTTGCGTTCATTAATTTATTGAAGACACAGTGAAATGAAAACAATACATTTGTCAGTTTCCTATTATGCAGTTTAATTGATCAGTTCAGTTTTTCCTGTCCTGAACAACAGAGGTGAAGTGAGGAGTTGCCATGCACACACTTTCACATCCACTGTTTGGAGCATGGTAGTGCAGCAGGAAAACTCTGCCAAAAATCATTCAATAGTGGCTCATTTCACAAAAAAAGTCAGTCCCGTAGTAGTGCTAAACAAAATGTCCAAGCATCCCCGACGGCAATAGGATGCATCCTTTGGGAACCGTGAATGTCTCTACAAAATTTCATGGTGGAGGGTTTTACTGCTCCCTGATGGTGCAGTAAGGAACAGGACTAACCAAATATTTTCAACAAAAATACACACCTCTTGCTTTTCAAAATTGGCTCATGCACTTCTGTTGACTGGCTTAGGCTATAACAAAGACATTGACACAAGACAAAACTCAATTTGCAGGATGTACCATATGCAAATATGCTTTGTTCCCACATTATTACCTCTCAGGCCCCTTGTTGTTTATTAGCAGCTTGCACTAAAAGCTCACCAGCGTTGAAGGTAGTGAGTGAGGTGGATGGTCTTGGATGCGGCAGTGTGTACATACGTGCCGGGGCCTGTCCAAAACCTGCTTTTACATGACTGTTGCAGGCCAGGAAGCCTTGAAGGTAAACATGCCTGCACTCTGCACATGCACTCTGAGTTTGTGTTTGCAGAAATACACTCCCACTAGGTCTTGTCATGGATGATGGACTGCTCTGTAGCTTTCATCATTGTACATGTGGCTCATGAGCTATTTCATACCTGAGCTGTATTAAGACGTAAATTGGGAAAATGTGTAATTTTAGATTTAGTTTCAAATTAGTTCAAATAACATAAACTAACAGGTATAATCTATAACACACTGCAATGTGGGAAATTGAGTTTCATTTAAATTTCATAACATAATCTTTGGATTTATAATTACACACATCCGGTACTGTATCACTTACTCTTTGCATTGCAGAACACTGTATGGAACTATTGGAGTTTCTCAAAAGACCGATGTGCAGATAAAGCCTCAGTGTTTAAAGCAGATTTTTCTGTTTTGGAGAAGCTGCTTATTGATGCCGTTGACACGAGTACCAAGCTACCCCATCAATGTCCCTTCACACAAAACACAACACAGAAGTTTATTTCCATCTGCAGAGACAGAATGGAGCGAGAACGCCGATGTGCTTCAGGGATCTTTTTCCACCTTTCCATCCTGAACGTCTTCGCCAAGTCTGCCATTTGCTCAGTTGACCAGAATCTGGACAATCACACATGACACCTTTGGCCTTCGTGCCATCTGGGAATTTGACATAGGTCATATATAGAAAGGACGCCTCTTAAGCCATTGTGTGAGGATTAATTCAAGCAGTAGACTGGACAGTAGGCCTGCTGCTCTGTTGATACTGCTGATCCCCAGCCCACCGCTGTGGAACGACTGGCACTGCGGAGGCCTACTGCCCCCCAAAAGTGGGTCCCTGACCCTTGTGTATCTGTGTGTGTGCGTATTCAATGAGGAGATTGCAGCTTTTGCTGCTTACAAATTGTCTGTCCATGACTTTGTATTTCCGTGAACATCTCAGGTTTCCTCAGACTGGGAGTGATGGTATTGAACTTGGATACCGTAGGGATTATGTAAGGCAGCAAAACAAAAAATCACCCCATCTGCCAATATTTCTGAGTGTGTTGTGTGTTTATCTGCACAACATGCGTGTGCACACACACACACACACATACATACGGGCCCACACCTGATTTCAGTTGACTTTTGCCCCTTTTTTCGCAGAGAAACTCAGTCTTCAAAGACAAGCCAGTGAGAGCACGGTGGAGCGTTATAGGGGGAACTGAAGTCCAACAACACCAGATCTATCTGATGGCAAAAGGCGCCAGCACCTTGTTATTGCTTCGTTTGGAATTTCCTTTCTCCCGTTCTCTCTTTCGTCTTTTGTAATCATATTCTACAACCGGACGTCAAAGTTACCTCTTGCAGAGAACAGAGAGTGTCTCTCTAGTCCACCACACACTTTCATTCGTCCTCCAAATGCCTTTCCAGAAGTCTGTGCATTACAGTTCAGTCCTTACTCTCTCTATATATCTAATTCAACTGTTTAAAAAAAATAATCAGTCTTTAATCATTCAGTAGTAGCTACACGGAGCTAAGATGTGATCCTGTTAGGAGTGACACTCTTCCACTCCCTGCCCATCAACCCTAAGTATGCTCTGTTGTCAGAAACAACATGTTGGGTTGGACCTGATGGCCTCTCACATTGTTTGCTCCATCTGTTTGAAGAGAGAGTTTTTTTTTTTTAGGTTGATGTTTAACAACTCCAAGGAGAGAAGGTATGGTCAGAGTCAATGAGAAGTGCCTGGAGGAATCGCTGGATGGCCACAGGGGCTCAGCTATTTGACATGGTTTTTATGGCGGGGGCCAGGAGTGCATTTGTTGTTAGTTAGGAGCAGGGAGAAGTCTGCCACATGACGATATATGAATTGTTTTGTTCTTTCAGTGTTCCCATGTATGAAAGCTGTGGACAGTAGGCCTCTTTTTATTTATTGTTGTATATTAATTGTTGGAATTTGGTCTGAATATCACAATATATCATCTTTTTAATGCATTTTCTGTGATGATTATGCTTTTAATTCCTCATGTGCTCTTCTTTACAGTAGAAAGCTGTAAAACTTTAAATGTCTGATTACATTAACTTTAAGGTTTATTTATCACCACTTTAACATCTGCTCATGAAACTGAATCACATTAGGTGGAAAAAAAGAAACCATGGAAACCTGACTGTGACTAAAGTTCAGCAGTGGCCAACATTTCTAAGCCCGCAAGCTTGTTAACGGAGCCGCATGTGGTTCCTTCATTCTATGAGAAAGGAAAAGAGTTTGGTGACTCAGTGATTGTGCTGATGTATTTCAGAACACTTCAGTGGTTTGGACACTTGAAAGCTTATTTTTTCCTTCAACATTATCTTTAGAGAAAAACTCACATTTTTGACAATGCGGAAAATTAGAAAAACTAAATAAATGTCCTAGCACATAATATGATCCTAAATCAAATAAACATTAGGGGGTGAAAATGTTAGCAAAGTACGGCTGTGAGACTAATGCTGTGTAAAAGCCTTAAAGTGTGCCAAAATGAAAATACAAAGATGCAGCGTGGACGCCAGCTGTCGAATAAAGTCCAGCTTGTGCGCCAGCGTTTATATCCTGAAGGTGCCCAGGTGAAGTAACTCAGCTAACAACCTCTCCCCAAGCTGGCAGGTTGCTTTCTGAGCCTAACTAGCATCAACCGTTTGACGCAGTGGGGGAGACATTAGAAAATATAAAAGGTTTTATCATCTACGCGTCTCTGTTCCACATTTTTGTAAATTCCCCTTTCCACCTTCCCAAGCCTCCCCATTATTCCAACACTAAGACCAAAAAATATATGAAAAAATGTAGCATTTTCTTCAAATTAGCTCATTTTCTTGCTAATTTGATCACAAATTAAGTTATAGCTATTTCCATGGGTGCACATTAATGAACATCATGTGGCTTCTTGAGCGATTAAACATCTGCAACATGGACTGCGAGCACGATCTGAAGATAAAAGAGGTCTATTTAATAGGAAAAGCAGAAAGAAAAAGATTAATTTGTCCTTTCACCCTCCTCAGAGAGCTCAGACTGCACAGTAAGGGTCACCCCTGCAGCTGGTAGAAGTCCATCTAGCCTTTTCCAAAAACCTTTTTAGCAGAACAGCCCACACACTTTGTCACTCTGAAAAATGATCTGTGCAGTTCAGAGCTTATTTCTCCCCACTTCCAGCCTCTAAAAAGCCCAATCCATTACCACGTTGATTGCAGGAGTGCGGCAGAGTGGCTTAGTGCACAGATAGAGCCTTCTGAAAAGACAAAGGTTAAATGCATTTAGCAGCCAATATGTCCATCAATGTAATCTTGAGCTTCATATTAAAATCCTTTCCTGCTCAATCTATTCTCTAACCCACATTTTTGTTGGGTGTACTTTGTTTGCCGTGTGATCTATGCTGCATATCTTTGATATTTAAGTGTATTGATACATTACCATTTGTGACACATGGATTTTTATGCTTGGGTCCCCACAACCGCAGGTGAAGCTGTGGAGCCGCTGACTGAGCAGGGCGTGAGTGAGATCCCGGCCGTCCGGAAGCCCAGTAAAGAAGCCACCTGGCTGGGACCCAAAGAGAGTGCCGTACGCCAGCACAGACAGGAGATGAAGACCAAGATGAAGACCAACAAGGTGGAAGAGGTGAAACCCACTCGGCCCAAACAGGTGAGGAACAGGAAAAACCTGGAAAGTCTGTCTTTGTCTTTAAGCAACAGTCTGGGAATAAGCATGAGAGAGTGAGACATGTAGAGCTGCCACTGATTATTCTTTTTACTGACTATAATCTATTGATTGATTAATTGATTATATTTTCCTTTCTTACGCACTGCACTAAAATTTTTAAATGATTGAAGACAACAGCATATCAGTATTACAGGCCTTTTGGAAATCCTCTCTGCTCACGCAGAGAATCGGCACCTTGAGGCAAAGGAGTGAGAGACCCAAGGAGCACAGTGCTGCCTCCCTCTGGTGCAGCAGCTGTTTGTGTCTTTTAGTAAAGTATTTTGTTTCCATATTTGAAGATGATGCTGACGCACAAAGGTGTAGATAAATAATAGTTGTGCACTTTGAATTCCTTTCACAGAGGTAAAGAACAAATGATAATTTTAAGGTGATTATACGTTTTTATTCCATTCAGCTCTCCTAACAACCAAAAAGCCATTTTTATTAAACCTGTATTCTGTGACCTTGAACACACCTGCTCTACATCCTGGAGCTGGGACTCACAGGTGAACTCTGCTGTCATCATCATAAAAATATTCACAGGTTATTGCTGTACCAGAACCACTTTAATAGTGTTAATAAGTGTCTCAGCAAGACATTTGGCTTCACTGAGCTGTAAGGTAAACCTGAGGTCCCTGACTAGAATCATGATTCATTTCCTCATTAAACCACTGTAGTTAAAATGTGCTGACTAGCTTGCAAACTCATTTATATCTTGGACATTATTAAATGTACAAACATGTAAACTTTCAAAATATATATTTTTTTAAGCTACATAAACTGTGATTCAGATTCTGCACGCCGACCATACAGGTCACAGAAATCGAAGTCGTATGGATCTGTAAACAAGAACACTTCTCTTGTTTTTGTTGTTTTCAAGACTCAGTGTCAGCAGGAGCTCGACCAGGTACTGGAGCGAATATCCAAGATGCCCTTCAGAGATAACAGAGGTCCCCTGGAGGACCTGTACGCTCTGCACATCCCAAACTGTGACAAGAGGGGGCAGTATAACCTTAAACAGGTGACTCCAGGCATTTTGGGAAAGAGGGTGGTAAACGGCTACTAATTTAAAAAAAACGGCTAGTAATAGTAGATAAAGCATCTTTATATCATTTAAATGTATTACAACTCTTAATAAAGCATTTAATTATAAAGATCTGATTAAATATACTTTTGTGTATATTTTTGCACAAGCAACAGTTGTGTATTTAGTGGTTTAAAATTGCAATAATCCACTAAATCTATTATCTTTCAGTGCAAGATGTCTCTCCACGGTCAGAGGGGTGAGTGTTGGTGCGTCAACCCTCACACCGGACGACCAATCCCATCAGCACCCACTGTGAGGGGCGACCCCAATTGCAGCCAGTATCTCAGAGAGCTGGAGTTGGAGCTGCCTGACATGGCCCAGATATAGTGCGTAATGAAAGTTAAAAAAAAAGAAAAGAAAAAAACTGTAAAGTTCTTGGGAACAAAGAGCATCTGAGTAAGCTATATATTATCTTTCTGTGGGTATGTGTCTGTAGTTCATTTGATGACATTTACAATATCCACCAAAAAAGATTAAATGATAGAACCCAGCTTGTTGCGTAGCTTGTATCTGCAGATTATTTTTAGAGGCAGCAGTAAAGATAAGACTCCTGCTGCTTGTCATAGATATACACTAGACGTCAGCTGGCGTGTCGGTGACGTTGCTTTCCCAATTGTGAGTTTGCTCTGTTGTCAGTGTTTTGTACTGTACCTGTTGAAAAATGAAAAGCCTTCAACGTATTTGATGTTTTTAGGTGTGTCCTAGCTTGTAGACTACTGTCACACCTCATTCTATACTGTAGGCTTCGAGTACACCCAGCTTTTAATACACAGCATAAAAGATGAAATGTAGTACGTGTCCTGATGTTTAGACTGTCTGGTGATTAAAAGATAATGCTATTAAAATAGTAGTTAATTGAATTTGTGCCTGTGTTTTTATTGAAGATAATTTGTGCCTGTGTTTTATTCTTATCCGCCATAAATTTAAATAAAGGACGCACAATCAGCATATATTAGTTTTTTAGCCACACTCTAGTTCATCTTTGGAGTTCCCATTACTTCTACGTAGCCCTCTGCGCTAAAATTGAATGGCTAGATGGTGAACATTATTTAAAGGACGACTTCAAAATCCTTCAACTAGCTCCATGTGGATTTTCTTGTGTGTGTATATGGATGGTATTTGCTTCAAGTCCTCTGGAGGACTTTATGTCATAGGTCGACCTATAACCTGTGTAGTATGGTCACCAGGTGACATCTGTACTTAGGAACTCCTCCAGATAATGCCATGAGGTTGCTCGAGTCTATGCAAGTCCTCTAGAACACCTCCAAGACATCATCAAACTAAAGTAAGATGTAAGGTAGATGGAAAATTAATACAATTCATATACCCTGCGCTTGCTAAACTAGAACCATAGGAAGCATGTTGAAAATGAGTGAAGTCGTCCTTTAAGATCCACTTGTGTGCTGCAGCGGTTGGCGGAGACCAAAACAAAGCTAAAAGGAGAGAGAATATGGAACATAAAAAAATAAGCTGGCCACACCTCGGTCAGTGATGTCACAGTGGGCGTCTTCAACCGTGCCAAGGTCACAGAGACGCAGTTGCACAAACACACCCACTGCCTCATCAATTTACCACCTTCTAGTTTACACATTTATGACAAACGTGCAGATACAGGAACTTTATTTAAATAGTGATTTGTCATTACAAAAAATGAGTACATCAATTACACGCCTGATAAATATTTCACTATTATGTTCACATTAATATTTTTAAAATGAGTTTCTGAAATGTTCAAAGTGTCACCCCGTTGTGTTTACTTGTGTGCTAGAATCAGCAGCGCGAGAGAGGTGTTTTATTGGGAAGAATAGGCTGATGAGCCCCTGTCAAAGCTTTCCTAACATCACAAAATAGCGATTAGGCAATGTCAGAGATTATAAGAGTCATATTATTATTACAACAGAAACAGGATCTTAAGCATATTTTGCACTTTACAACAAAAATATTTGTCCTCTGTCATCACACGCTCAGCAGCGCTTGACTGGAAGATCATGATAACCATCATCAACTGGAAACCAGAAAAACAAACAAACAAACAAACAAAATCTGTCAGACCTCATCCACACTCTGAAAGAGTTTTCCTCTTTTGTGCTGGAGCGTCCCGCATTCAACAACACAATGGATTCACATGCAAATAAGAATTCAAAGTGGCATCGAGCAGAAGGCACTTGAATTTACATACAAACTTAGCGACCTTGCTCTTCTCAGGATAAAGGACCCGATGAACCCTGAGAGCAAGTCTTCATCGGCCAGCAGATTTGCCTGTGCGGTGGCAGTGAGGACGTTGCGCACGGAAAAATAAGCAACGCAGGCCTTTGCATACGATTTGTGTGCGAACTGCGAAGGACAGTACCTTGGGTAAGCTGGGCTTGAGAGACTTTAGACCATAGCTTTTTGAAGAACTACAAGGGCAACAATGGCACAAAGGAGTAAGGTACACAAACACACACACACACACACACACTGTAGGTACACTGATAAACAATGGATGCAGTTGTCTGGATTTGAAAAAGCCTTTCCAAAGGAGGCCGTCAAATACAGTATGTTTCTTTGAGGGTACATTATATCCAAATTACTTTATAGTACTATTTGTTTGTCTGCAACATGTACTTAAATAAATCTAATAAATGGCTTATATGATTTTTTCATATTTAATGGCCCAGTACGATACGAGTGGCATCAGTCGTCTCGTCTAAATCTCTGCGAGACGGCATATAAGTTTAAGTGTGTAGACAATTCAGTTAGCTGTAGATCTAACTGACATGGCTCCACTTTATGAAAACAGACCAGCAGTTTCTGCGAGTCTACGCTGAGCGCACAGTGATAGCTATCGTGCTGACATGGAAATGGTGTATGAAATGACTTTCAGCTGATTCTGCATGTCTCCTGCCCATCTGATGGTGATACACGCAGCCCGACAGACACCCTGCACAACCTGTCTCCCCAGTATTCAGTGGTAGTGGATTGAGGGCAGGACTAAATCACTGACACCATTTACAATTAATTGCTAAAATGCAACATTGCTATTTTAGATGACTCACTTTTTGACAATGTCGCATATTGTCCTTGAACTTTCAGCCACATTTGAAATATGTCTTGTCTTAGAATTCATTAGTACATTTAACAATATATAACTTGCTGCCCAGTCTCGCTACACACAACATGTAATCAGTATTACACAAATATATATAAATCTCTATTACCTATGGATATAAACAGATACCTCATTTGTTTAAATGTACCTCATCCTCAAACATAGTACACAGACAGAAGGGAGCCAAAGTTAAGACCTACATGTGAAGGTTTTTTATCTAAGCAAGCTTTTCAGTTTGGCTTCCCTATGAAAAAACAAACAAATAAAACTATTATGCAGTCCATCACACCTGACCATATATATATATATATGTATATATGAGCATTAGTGCCATATTTTCCTTATTGGCAGTCATTAAGCGTGCTAGCTTGATTGGCAGGTTTGCAGAAGAACGGGGCTCAACAAATGTGACTGGTTCAACCCTCATTCATTGCTGTTGCTGCTGTTGTCGAGCACTTTGCACTGCAGGTCTCCTCCGGCGTCGTTCACGCCAGGGATTCTCCCCCCGAACCGGTCAACGCACCAGCAGATCCCTCTTTTACGGCCACGAGACGGCTTACACTGCAGGTAAAGAACGGCGAGAAAAGGATCAGGAGCTGAATGAATAATTTCTTGTGGTATTTTTGCTTTATTGGATATTTAAAAGACAAAAGATGAGACACAACACTTGTCTGATTTGTTAGTCAACTGAATAAATGTGAAAGGCGGTATCCATACCTGTTTGCGTTTGAAAAAGCCCTTCTTGTCACAGTTGGGGACGTAGAGAGAGAAAGCCATGACCCCAGAAGTGTACTTCATGGCTTTAATGAGATTATCCAGTCTTCTCCTGCAGGGCCCCTAAACACATAGACACAGGTGTGGTTGTTATAATCACAAATGTGCGTTTTTATGATTCAAAGTGCCTTGAGTGGTTGGTGAGGACTAAGAAAATGGAAAGAACTTGGCATTTCACTGTTTTCACACCATGTTGTCACGTATGAAAATGGTCCTGCAGGGCATCTAGGCTGATTCGTCAGAATTGGTTATTCTCCAGTGTGCAAGACAAATAAAGCCTGAAGCAGTTTTTTCCTGATTTAAAGGAAAGCAAAGGTCTGTTCGTTTGCCAACATCCCAGCCAGATATGGTTTAGCAACCCCCCACCCCCCCACCCCCCCACCCCCCGAGTTGAGTCAGTTTTTCATTAGGGTATGTCATTTTATAATGTCTGTTTCACTTACGAACTCATGCTCCAGTTTATCCCGGCTTGGTAGTACGATGTCCTTGTTGGGGGCAGGTCCCCGCCTGGCCAGCTGATTCTTGCGTTCGTTGGCATGCTTCTTGGCCAGAGCTTTCTGACTATTGATGTAGTGAAGTGATGTTCCATATAAGGCCACCTTGGTTTGGGGCAGCTCGTGGACGGGCAGCAGAGGGTTGCCGTGAGATTCGTCTGATAGAGAGAACAGAAAGAAGAGAGAGGGTCACTTATCGCTATGACCATTACCAATGCGCCGTGGGGTTTTCTTTTAAGCAGCAAGTTATATTTACATACACTGCTCCTCACTAAAATACACTGTGTATATCGTTGCGGCCTAATGAAAGAGTGGAGTGCATTTCCCTCCCCAAAAAACATCTGCAGATCTGATGGCTTAAACTTTTTAACAGCTGCATTGCCTACATTCACCAACGTCTTACTGGCTTTTTTGCCGGTGCGCTGATGGTGTGTTACCATTGACACTGTTATATAAGCACGGGGATTACAGTATACCAGCACAATTAAAAACGCTAGAAGAAGAATGGATACTGAAAAAGCGCAGCTGCAGTTAGCTCAAGCTTGATCCACACAGGATTACTGTTATCAGAGAACTGTCTTCACCACAGTATGGCCAGTAATTTACACCAGAACCTCACAAATTACAGACATGGCAGCATTAAAACAACCAGAGATACCCAATTATTACTAAACAACCTAATGTCCACAGGTATAATATTAGTCCTGTGTGAACAGGGCTTTTTCTGTTGCTTTCAAAAGCGTGTTTGAAGAAGGCGCTATGATTGCTCCCAGCTGGAAATATATCTATTTGAGTGTCTAAAAATAAAAAAGTAAAGCTAAACATATGAGGGCACGGGACAGGAGTGTCAAATTTGGAAACGTCACAACACGATGTGATTATTTCACAACACCAACTAAATGCTTATTTAGCACAGTTAGTTAGTGGCTACTGGCCAGGTTGGGACTGGATTCGTTGACATACGGGACAACACAGCCTACATTTATGGCAAGTTAGGTTGCCAGTTTGGGGTATATGCAGACCAGGGGTTTTAAAACTTTTATAGCCAGTGACCTAAATGAGATATTTAGTCTCACCCTGGCACCCAGGCTCATGAAAACATGCTATTACACTTGTCATGTGGCAAGCCACCAGAAACAGCCGCAGCCCATTTTGGGACCCAACCCCCACCCTCTCGAACAGCCCTCATGAACATGCATCTTTTCATCTGTGCAGAAAGTACAGCTCTTTGCTAAGTTTTGGTGAGTCGCACACACTCACACAAACCTAGCCCTCGCCCCCTCCCTCATCCCAACTTCTATTCATACGACCACAGCGTCTGTGTTGGGACCAGTGTGAGTGGCTGTGGCTTTCTTTCCCAGAAGCACTTTAAACTGATATTTCTCTTCATTCATAGCTTTAAACATGCATTAGCCTTGTATGTGTCCTAAGCTACAATTGGCCCATTTCCACTGCTGTGTCACGCACTTGTTCCTTTTCATTTTGGCAGATTGCAAACTCTGCATAATAAACCGCTCCACTCCTGCACTGACGTGATTGCTAAGCTACTAAGCTAAGTGGGTGGTGAAACAAGGTCACTGCCTCACTGCAAATTGTGCTTAAATTCTCCCAATCCCCTCCACCCCCAGTGATGATGATGAAGATAAAAATGATGTCATCCGTCCCCAGAATGACAGATTCTTGGGAAAAGGGAGAGTGATTCCCTCCAGTTTCCCGCTGATGCAGATCTGCAGCCAGCGTGCATCCAATCAAGTCCTCACTTGCTAATCCTCGAGCTCGTCTAATCTGACCTGTGCTGACTGATCCTGTCTCCTCCTTGAGTGACAGTTTGTGTCATTCTTTTCTTATCTTTAACACACAATAAACGTGCACATTACACTACATGGACACCTGCTCGATGGTGCATTAATGAAAGTCATGCTTTGTTTATGCTTGGCAGCTCATTTAACATTTTAGCAACTACACAAATATACAGAATCTATGCTTTTTGGCTAATTCTGTAAATACTAAACTGTCTATAAAATGTTATTTTCTATGTGTGTATGTATTTTTTCCAGTGTGCATAGGTTTTGTTTAATTTATGTGTGGCGAAGACGCCCAGCATGAGACGTGGAGCTAAAGGAGAAGCTGGCTGATGGGCAGACAGACAGGGGATCAGTAACCCACGCTCAGCCTGCATTCTGCTGAATCACTGCACAGCCTGAGCCTGCCTGCAGTGCTGAGACGGAGAGAGGTGCGCGGGGAGGGAGGGAGGAAAGGAGAGGAGTGGGGAGACAGATGAAGAGATCTGGGTGGGACTACTAACGAATAGTGGTGGGAGGGAGCAGAGGAGGGCCTGGGAAACAGGGGGATGAACAGAAGAGTTTTTTTGATTATACAACAGTTTGTCAGATGTGGAGCTGCCCTGAAGGTTGACATTGTCCTATGCTGGTTGAAGAAGTGCAAACTGAGTCACTGCAACATTTAATAGTAAAAAAAAAATCCTAATCCTAATGTTATTAGCCATAAAAGCAAATGTTCTTTAGCTCAACTCACTGAGGTTTAACACAGTCACTCAGGTTCTTTATGTTTGCAGAATATCTTTTCGTCTACAGTATAAGTCCAATCTGCAGGAAAATTAAACACAAGTCAGAATGGAAAGGGTGAAGCTATGGGGGTGGTGGGTTGGGCGTAGTGTGGAAAAGATGAAGAGGGACAGTAGCCAGGCCAGGAAAGAGGAGAAGAGGCAGTGTGGTGGGAGAGAATAAAGAGGCAGAGACAAAAAGCTGGGTTAGGTGTGGGGAAAGGAACAGGTGGTGTACGAAGAAAAGTAGAAAAAAGCCAAAGACATAAAAGGAAAAAAGAAAGACAGAGAATGAGAACAGGGTAAAATATGACTTCCCATCTTCAACAGAGCGAGTGTAAGAGCCACAAGCCAACGTTTCCCACAAAGCTCTCCTCAGTGCTCCCCAGCAGACACACTGACTGTCCCTGAACTGCCATTCAAAGGAGCCAAAAAGGAGCCTTGCATAGCACCACCTGTAATCTTCTGCCTTGTTTTATGTCGGCTGGGGGGCCCCCGGGCGATAAACCTACACCTACACAACCTACACACGAAACCTACTGATTTACAGCTTGCAGACCCACTAGAGGCCTTTCAAGCCAAGATGATAGGTTGGTCGCTACTCTGCACCAATTGTTGACAGAGTTCACGGGGTCAAGGCACACAGGGGCTCTCGAGTCGTGTGCCTTGCTAATGACCGACTGCTCGCTTTAGAGAGAGCCGCGGGTTGAGTCACATCAGCCTGGCTGGCTGAAGACAGAGCTGCCCCCAAACTCTACTGACCCTTTAGATTTATATATAGAAAATAAAAAATAAATTCATAGCATAGGTGTCTGAGCAGGAGTTCGTGACAGGGTGTGAAACAATGATTGACTTTTGGCCTGGTGCATCACTGGCTGACTCTGTGTGTGTGTGTCACTTGTGGCCTTCATTAAAATTCCTGCATTGACAAGGGAGGAGTAACATCTTTATCCAGCTGTTTGCTATTTATTTGCACCAGGTCAGATCTTTGGTTGACACATTGTTTCTGCAACAGAAACACCAAACATCATATTATTAATAACTGCTTAAACAAGCGGTGTGTCATTTCAAATTGGGCAAATTAGATAAAAATACTTTGTAGTTACTCTAATGAATCAAACGGACGCTGCCGTCATTCATTCGGTTAATTACCGTTTAGGGCAGTGACCTGTTTTCACTGTGATCTCCATCAGTCATCTCTCCACGTGCCTACCTTTGGACGGATGCAGCAGCTTATACGACTTCTCGTTCCTGCACACCCCGCGGCCGTGCAGGAGCGCGTGCAGCGGCTTCTCCTCGCCGTTCTTGGGCAGGCAGCGGAGCCCGCGCGTGCACGGCCCGGTGTACACACCGCACGCCAGGCCCTCCTCGAGCGCGCACGTCAGGCAGCAGCCGCAGCCGGGCTCCTTCACCAGCTGGCATCCCACCGGCACCGGCGGACACATGGACAGGGCCTTCTGATCGCACGGCTCGCACGGCACGTACGATGAGCCGCAGCCGCTTAAGCTCAACAGCGTAACCACCAGGAGAGAAACTCTCAGCAGCATGGTGCGCTTCTCGGTCAAACTGCAGGATATGTGACCGAAAGATTATCCGCGATTATCAACTCGATTTTGTGTTGAATCCTTTCTTTGAAAAACGGTTTGAGTCTAAACATCAGAGGAGTGTTTGCCGTTGCATCCACAGGTGCTTTTGCGCGCTCGGCTCCCAAATGTTAATGCATCCGACGCTGGCAGTCCTCAAATATCCTGCCCCCCCTGCGCTGTCCTTCAAACTTTGCAGTTACCAATATATTGAAAAAGCAAATGAAACATCCAGGCACCACGTATCTCTCCCCTCAGTGATGCCCGGTGTCGTTTACGCACAGGCTCTTCCTCTCCAAATGAGAGATATTCCCGCTGCCGCTGCCTCCGTAGCTTATTTTACCCGCACGGTTTGTGAGCAGAATGCATAATCTGTGGCTTTGAGCTTTCCTTTTAAAAAAGAAACTGCCAGAGGCGAAGCCTATAACGATGGGTATGTCAAACAACTTTTGCAGGGGGAGGCGCACTTGTCAACTCCGTGCGCTGCGATGCTGATTTCACAGGGCGGGTGCTGGCATGCCTCCAGATCTGCCAGATACGAGACGATGCTGCTGAAGGCGACAGAATAAGACCTTTTCTCTCTCGTTGCAGAGTGGCCATAATCCCAGACTTTTAAACACAAAATGAGTCTTTGTTTAGTGGTTTCTCAGATTACTTGTTGTAAAATCACTCTAGCACTCTGGAAACTTGAATTTGAATTTTGATTTGAATCACAGTCAGAGACCTTTCCAAACAATGCTACTGGTTTGAATGACTTTGAATGGTTTTTGATAAATTGCCTACAGATTTTTTTTTTACTTGCTTTAATAAGAGATAGATGATGGTGGCACTATAGTTTTTGATCATCTTATTACTTGTCTCTTAATGATTCTTGTTAATGTCCCTGGTTAAGCTGCACATCCTGTTCTTCATATCTGTTGCAGGATATAAACAAACCTGTTGATTCTCTACTTTACTGCACAGCACTGTGCAAGCACTTGAAAATATAAGCTTGCTAGAAATGTGGTGTTCAGACTTGAATTGGATTCTAGATTGAAATACTTGTTCAACACAACCTTCAGATTCTTAAGTCGACCACAAACAACGTTTTCGTTGTTTCCCCGTGGAGCTGCCAGATGGATACAGCAGTAAGATCCCACCATAACCCAAACCCTAATATGCGTTATCTGTTTTTTTAGAGAATAGTTGGTGAAACCCGACTGTATAATGGCACCAAATACACTTATTGCTGAAGGAAACTGAAGACTCTTAGAAAAATGTAAGGGTGGGTTCCTGCTTGTGAAATAAGAAAGCTTTATAGTTCCCCTCAGATATCTTTGGGTTTCTCGTGTTTGCCAAAGAACAGTAACTTTAAATATTTGTGTGATGCTGTCTTAACTATAACAAATGTATTCTCCAAAGATCTGCAGTGACTCGCTCTACAAGAAAGAAAAAAAAGGTCTACATCGGGGCAAACTGCTCTCGCAGTGACCTTATTTTATGACTCAGCGAGGTCAGCGTCCAGTGAGATAAATGGTCAGCTCTCATGGAGTGTACAAAACGCACATAATTCACTTGCTGTTTTGGCAGATAGCAATATATGTCTGAGGAATGTAGATGATCAGTATGTTTTTGTTCTTAGTAAACAGAGTCCCGGTGGAGCGCGAGATGACTTAATTTAATGCCTTTGACCCTGGTCATGTTCATCCTCTTGGCGTAGGCTGTTATTGCTGTTTTGATTATTTGGTTTTATTTACCTCTTTGCTAGCATCCTGTAACGCCTCATCTCAGTTTGGGACTTTAAATGGAATGTAAGTGTCTCATAAATCCAATTTCAGATGTTTGTCATGCCACATAGTTCTAAAAGTGACTTTAAAATCTCACGCTGATTAAAGCTTTTATTCGTTTGCTGCACAGTTTCATTTCCTCTTCCTGACATCCCCCCCTTAGTCAAACTCCACATAGATCATAAGACCCCTGTTTGCCTTTGCCTTGACCTTGATCATATGATGTCATATGTGTTGAAAAGGGCAGCTCAGAGTTGCCCACTTCCCCCTTTTATTTCCCTCATTTACCTTTAGTGTTGAAGAAAAAGTGGCATTCAGATTGAAACCCGTGCTACGCATCTGTCTTTCAAAGGATCCAATAAAAAAAGCTCCATCTGAAACTTCGTCCCGAGACTCATCTACACATTTATGATTCATAAATTGATGATTTATGAACCAGAGGCATATTGGCAATCCTAATATTTCTGCACTTGTTTTGTATTCTCCAGATGTGAGACATGAAGGAACTGTGTTCCAAGTGCAGTTCGAGGTCGGGCTTCCTTTATAGTTTGGGTCTGAGGTGGTGAAAATTGGCCATGTGAGGCACAGATGGTGGATGTAGCTGCTCTGGATGGAGTTGAAAGGGACTTCCCTGGTTAATTAAGCTGGGGACTAAATATGTGCTGAGGTTTCAATGCCTGTGGGAGGGTTGGGTGTTGATGGCTTTCTTTAAAAATGCTGCTGGAGGAGCAATAATCCACATATCCACATTTCAGAACATTACACTGACTTTGAATTTATGAATCCAACTTTGGCCGCCACTTGATATCATAGACCCTTCCAGCTCTTTCTGTTGCATTTGCCATCCTCTATATTTATATATATATATATATATATTTATATTATAGTAAATGACTGAAAACACAGATGGTGTATTTTCACGTTAATTGTATATTTTAAAGCAGTGTGATGCATGATAATGTTGCTGTGGTTTCTACTATTTAAATGTGGTCAGAGTGCATCTAAAAACGTACTTGCAAAAGTGCGTCCCCCAAAAAATGTCACCAGTCACCACTGGGGAGGACACACTCAGAATTACAGTATTTCACACCAAGTTATATTCTGAAACCAAAAATACCAACTAAATAATAATTTATATCTATATGTTTAAGTAATGCATAAGGCAGTACTGTGTTACATATTGTTACACCCATGTGTGAACACATCATATTCACCAAGTATTAGCATTAAAGTCATTGATCAGTGATAATGTTGCTTAACTTGACCAATTAAAATCCACTCTGTGAATAATAGAGACTTGGTCTCACTGTTTTCTGAGCACTTTTCATTGCCATGGTTTTCATCTGCCGACTGGTGATCTGTAATCAGCAAGCTCCAGACCTTGGCTAACTAAAAAATCTTCTTTCTACTACTACTTCTGGGTTAGGAGCATGTGAATGCACTATTAGTTGCAGATTGTGTTATTTGATAGGAAGTGCAGGCTCACCTCCCACTACTCAGATCCTGTCTGTAGGAACTTACTCTGACCTTTGACCTTCCTGAGAAAACAAGTCAAAACAGGAAAACCCGTCTTATAATTTGTTTGATTTTAATTTGTGATCTCCTTTTGGGTACAACTGAGAAAACGTGTTGTTAGTTAAGTCGTAGCCAGGAATTAAAAGGTAATGTGAAATTAAAATGCTCAAATGATGTAATGCTGCTCATGCTTGGACACCCCCTACCCTGCAGTGCTGGTTTGCTTCCAGCTCCTATAGCGGCAGTATACGAAAGAGAAAAAAACAGTATGTGTGTGGCAACTAAAAAGATGTATTAAGAGGCTTGTGACAGAATAGCACCCACCAAAACTTGGGTCTTGAAAGCCCTCAGGCTAAAAAGGAACAGCACAGACAGAGACAGACACAGACACACAAATCTTCTCGACACTCACCTCCTCTTCCCAGATTCTTAACGTTAGCCTGTCTTTTTCTTTTTGTGAGGCCAACAGTAGTCCAAAATATGGATCAAAAAGCATAGGTGATATATAGTTTAAAGTTAAAAAACAAGCAGGAATAGCTTTTGCTCGCCTCGTTGATTTTGCTTTGTGCAGAGAAGTGCTTTTATTGTGGTAGCGTATTTCAAGTACCTACAGCATGTGCAGGTTTACAGACCATTAAGTTAAAATCTATAAAATAAGCTTTGCTTTGGATCCTCGAGAGGTTTGGTACATAATGTACTTTATAAATTCATGCATACTGAAGTCAACTACTGTATCTTTTGGCTCTCTCTTCTGTGATTCCCTCCTCTTTCTCTACCATTGTTCCTGTGCCTCTGTCAACAGCTTGGCTTTCATATTCTGACCTACTTTGTTATCTGTCAAAAGACACTGAAGCTGCTTCTGCGCTTGTTCTGGAAGAGATAATGGAACCAACTCGAGCAACGTCTCGAACGGAGAAAGTGATCAAAAGCTGAGAAAAGAAGCAACTCAGCACAAAATGATTCAGAGCAGCGATATAATCTATGGGAAACAGAGCTCCAGTGTCGTATTTCTCCTCAGCCCCAGGACCTCAGGCTAACATGCTGCTTTACAGGAGAGAGTCAGGGGAGAAAAAAGATGCCAGACAGTGAAGTCATCCTTGTGGAAATGATACCTTGAACGCCTGTGCTGCAAGACTTTTTCTAGGGTTGAAAGTACCTATTTTGTGTGCCTCAACATCTAAGTCAGGCGGCGTCAAGTCAGCCTAAACCTTTCTCCATTATGAGAATGAACATTTTAACATGAACTTTTATTATTTTTGAGCAATTGATCGTTTCTTCTGATGACGTCTGCATCGCTGTCTTCCGTTGCCAGTTCTTCTTACTTCCAATATAAAACATGCAAAGAAGTTATGGAGCTTAGCTAGTTAGCTGACTTTCCAAACTGAAATGGGTCATATACTGTGCATTCTGAACATTTGTAGTATGAACAGAAGTGTGTGCTTAACTCAAGAGTAAAGGCCGACTGATGGTAGCCGCTTGCCTTCTGACGGCTCCATACCTACACACGTTTCTATTCATACAGTTGGGGATACGTGCAGAACAAAAACATGTTGCACGCATACCCAGTGCAAAACATGACGCCAACTCTGGACAGTAGCAACAGTGAGACAAAGCGCTCTTTTGTTTGTTGCATTTGACTGAACAAGATTCAGTCAAAAATGAAGAAGTGAAAGAAATACAGCAGCATGTGGAACTGCTTTACAAGAAGACCGTAACAATACAATAAACGCCACAAACCTTCAGTGCATGAACCAAGCGTCTGGTTTACTTTTCTGACACATGTGTAGTCAGTGCACTGTAGGGCTGTGGGCAGTGTGTGCAGTTTTGGGCAGCACGCACACGTCTTGGATACCAACACATGAACACGGAAAGCAAAAACTGGCCCTTAAATCTTTTTCTGTCAGAGGTACAGTGGAAAGTATGGTATGAATCAGCCTTTGGCTGTTTGAAAACTAATGTGCACATATAATATGAAACATGAACCTTACAGGTGTAGCATCTGCATTATTGATGTAAGTGTTCATTTATATAGAAAGGGTAAAAGATAGTGACTCAAACAAGACAAAAAGCATGCATCATGTGGTTACAGAAAAAGCTTGGCTGCCAAACATGGGGATAAAAACGAATCTACGTGTAAAGTGCTCACACTACAAACAGAGCTTTTCTACCGTGTCCGGATTTGTTGCTGCTAGTTATGACTCCAGCTGGTTTCAACCCACTGTTGATAAGTAGATGACTAGTTCGTGTGACCGATGTGCCTCACATGACACAGTCAGAGCTTACTGTAAGCGACACAGCCGAGTCAACCGCCGGAAATATGCTGAGGCAGCGCGCATTGCCCGCCCCCACACACACCCTCACACAGAGATAGAGTCAATTTCCCAGAATACAGTAAGCACTTGATCTTCAGAAGGATTAAAGAAGTTCATGCTGGACAAACTGGGAATGAATTTCCAAGCAGTGTGAGATTTTGTGGGGTTTTGTGTATGTGACAAGTGGTATGCAATAACAATTCATGTTAGATAACATATGATGTATTTCATTAACAACTCTAATTGTTGTTAAAGTAAAACATTTTTTAACTCTTTTGCCAACTCTTCATAGAAAAGTATTCAGCGGCACAGGAAGTCTTAAGTTACATATTTCTGGCATCAGTGGCAGGGTTGTTTGGAATAATTAAATAAAGAAGCGGGCACGAGCTGTCATCAAACAGAACGACGCCTACATGCACTTAAGTTTAATCATGGGAAAATCCCAAGACAAACAGATATCTGTCAGATGTGGCCAGTGAGGTGCACCGATACCAAATCAATGGCAGAATCTGAATCAAAAAGGAAAAAAAAAAACAGAACAACAACTAAATGTGTTGTGGAAAACAAATCTTGTGCCAATCAATATTTTCCACCAAAAACGGACTTTTACTGTAAACTGTCTGGCTGCGGTGGCTGTGATTCACAAACTTGTTAAGATGACAGTGCACTTTTGTTTCCATGACACTGCAACTGCAGTCAGCGACACCAAATTACCCATTCGGCACGTCTGGGAAATGTCAACCGCAAATCAGCAGGGTGCCGCGATCTGTATATGAAACTACAGCTCAAGGTAAGAAGAGGAAAAACAACCAGAAGCGAGGCGTTTGAAGAGCTCTGCAGGCTGCAGGCTTTGGTGAAGAAGGAGGATTATAGGAAGCAGTACGTGAGATGGCAGATTGGCTAAAACCTTGTCAGCACATCTGTGTGGCCCTGGCAACTGTGGATTGGACAAAGGCAGTTCATTGGATCCAGATGTTGGAAAAGCTTTGGTGCGCCTGTGCCATGCCGATTCTATTCAAAGAACAAGTGCTTTTTTCTGTGAATCTATGGAACCCGAACATTCAAATCTGTCGTTTGCTTTTTGTAAAGGTGAGCTGTGTTTAAAGGGCTTCCAGTGAAGACAAATCGTGTCTGGTGATGAGTCTCTCATATGGAGGAAGTAACTTGAATGTGATCCATCACAAGAATGCTGTCACATGGGAAGGGGATTTACAGCAGCGTTTAACTATCTTTAGGAATCTCTGTATTTACAATATCCCACACACAAAAACATACTGTGAAGTGTTTTTACTAAAAGTGTGCACTGGCTCGCAGTAAATTATAACTCAATGCATCGTTGGGTCATGATGCACTGACCCCGCCATAGCACCTGCAGAGTGCTAAGTTGGATTCTAGCAAAACATTTCTTGGAAAACAGGGATTTGGCACACTTTTAACTGCCATTACTCATATGGAAATACTTTCTCAGAATACACAGTTTCTACTCGTCTGCAGCGTGTTATGCGCGAGATCTCCCAAGAAAATATGGATGAATTTGGCGCGAGGACGCTCTCGCAGGAATCGTTATGATTTACTGCGCTGAGGCTTCAGCCCTTGTTGTGGGCCTGCACAGTTTGAAGCTGTGGTCACGCTGTCCTCCGCTTTGTTGCTTTCCCACTGGCATCGGTGCACAAAGCAATGAGTGATGGTTAGGTTTTTGTAAAGGGTCTTTCCCAGAAGAAGTCCCGCTGTGGTTTTTGGGGTCAGTGTGACTTGGAGAGGCTAAACTAACTTCTTCTGGCCTCGCACACGTTTCTAGTGCATCATTTGTGTCAGCGTGTCCACACATCAAGTGCCAGAGAAGTGTTTCCTTGAGTTAACATCCTCATTTTAAGATGGCTCGCTTACAGAAACAAAAAGATGAAAAACACATAAATATGAGTTTTCATAAATATGCACATGCACACCCGCAACCGCTGACGGAATATGGGTGAGTGGGTTTCCAAAGGCATGACATCCAATCTCTGCTCTCCCATTCAGCAGGGCGTGTTGTGTGGGTGTCAAATCATGTATATTCACACAAAGCTTAATAATAGTAATATTCTTCTAAGAGTACAGTAAACAGAGTTTGTCCATGCTCGAGGCCATAGAAACTGCCTTCTCATGACTTGTCTAGACCAAACGCTAAGTTTTTATGCAGCACTTGATGGATTCTCTCATGAAAACAAGTATTGTAACCAATAATCTCCTTCTAACATCTTAACAGCAACACTTGTTTTCTAAATTAATAATTTTCAACATTTTCAACAATTTCTTGACCACTTAATGTCTTGGAAATGAAGACACAGGTCACCCAGTGGAGCCCTGTGTCTGGTTGATGTGTTTCTAATTGACTAAGATATTATATTAAAAATCGTTGTCATTAAAATTGGGGACGACTGCTTAAAAATGGATTTTAAATGTACCCTAACTATAACTATAACCATCTGTCAACAGTGTGTTTATGTGTTTTCATTTCTGGTCATCGAGCAGCCATCCCCAGGTGTTTGATTTGGGTAAGGAGGTGAAATCGATGTTACACTTTGACATAAAAATCTCATAGAAATAATCTTGTGGAAAATAGCTTCTACTACTTCTCAACTTCTAAAACGTACGCATTTTAAAACCAGTTGGTGGATTTCATCTGTAAATATCTCATGTGCCCTACCTCCTTACAGCCTCGATTGTTGCAACAATTCCAACCATAAATAACCAGAGGCTGTATCCTCACAATGTAGGACTTTGTGTCCTCCATGCAGTGCAATAAAGCAGCTGTGTAATCAGGTTAATCAGGTTGGTTCCTGTCTCGATTAAGCCAGAGTAATTTGGTACAAAATAGTTGAATCATTCATTGAAATTTGCTGACGAAGGAACGCTCACACACCGCACTGAAACCTTCAATCAAGTAGTAAATATGTCAGCTTTGAATGCTCATAAAGCAACACCTCTAATTTAAGCTTATTTGACTATAGTAAGGTATTATATAGGGAGCATGTCCTTCGGCTTGACTCAAAGAAAAGAATGTGCCTCAAACCGAATGGATGTATTTTGGAGGCCGATAAAACAAACTAATCTCTTTGTCCTGACATAGCCTTGTGCACACTTACGCTTTACATATACAAAATTTATTATTTCCAACTTAACCATTAGATAAAACTACTACTTACCAATCCTGTAATTAAAAAGAAAGACTTTGACTGATTTTACATTCAGCATTTTACACAGAAAAGACTTGATATGATGAAGAAACTGCTCATGTGGGCGTGGGTTTGTATAAACACTGGTACACTGTGGTTTTAAACCCTCAGATGTAAATTATCCTCAACAATTTTGCCCTGTGTATAATGATATGTCAGTACGTAGCGAATCTGTGGTGGGACTACAATCTGTGGCTTTATTTTACGATGCGGGCTCAGCTTACATCAGGTAAATCATCTAAACAATTCAAGAGATTCTTGCTTTCGTCAGTGTCCTTGGAGATTTTGCATATCATGGCAACTTGAGAGGCCGAGGGGACCAGCATGATAAGGGGACCCAAAAAAAAAAGGTTTCAATAGCGTTGCAGATTCCTATCTGAAGTGCTGAGCTGGTCAGTTCCGCATTTTTGGACACCAAGATGCTGAGATCACACTGATAAGAATCATGGAAATATGCATAATGCACAAAGTCTCCTACAAGCACAAACAACACAAAACAAAAACAAAACCGCCTGCCTTTCTACGTGCAGCACGGCAGCTTCTAGAAGCAAGCCGGACTGACACTCCCACTGGCAAAATGTGGCACATCCAACACCGTATCATGATCGACACTGTCAGGGTGGAATCACCCAGAAGATGTTGTACTTTTAAGACTCAAAAAAGTGCATGCGAGAGCACACATATATAATACGTAGAACTTGATGATTTGAAGAGCCAGGTGACGGGATGTTCTAAAAAGAAGGTGAACGGTAGGTTGAATGGCCCTGTACATCCCAAAAAGTCAACAAAACTCTTTAAGCGACATATATAAAGCATAAATATGTATGCACTTATTTGCTTTCATGCAGGGAGATAAAAGAGTATAGTAAGCAATATTTTATTTTAGCTCAGTGTAAAGAGTTGAAACAGGGGGGAAACAGCTAACCAGCATTTATAAAGCTTCCTAACCTGTTTCGTCTTGTTTCTTTAATTCATACGAAAAAAGAAGTGTGAAAAAGACAAGTTATGCTGTTACAAGGATATTCCTGGGTTTGATGTTAAGCTGATCATCATGTGTCACTTATCACCTCTCCGTGGTTATGTGGCTATTTCTTGCCAAGAAATAGTCTGGCACAAACCCCTGTAAATGTGCTACATTACTTCTCATATTTGCACTTTTGTTTTTTCTATAGTTACCTTTGGACTGAGCAACCTCACTATTTCGCTATAGTTCTTCCTCACCCGCCACTTTTGAGGTTTCATTTCTCTTTCTCCTCCTCGATCCATCAAGAGCTGAACTCCAGGACATCAGTCTGCGTCCGCAGGTGAAGAAAAACAACGCAAAACAAACCTTTCAGTGAGCTTTCACTGACACATCTTAATACCCACTACAGTCTTGATTTAATAACATGTCAGAAGTGCGGCCTGAGTCACTCTTCTTGGCGGAGACAAGGCTCTTACAATTACACTCGGCAGTTGATGGAAATCTGTCAGAGGGATGCATCTCTTTCTCCACCACACATAAAGAGCTGCTTTTGTTTTTGGCCAGAGCCGGACGTGTGTGTCGTGTGCACACTGATGTTTCGACTGCTGAGTAAAGGTCTTATTCTTTTTTTTTGTTACATGGTTCAAATAAGTGAAATCTGAAAAGGAAAATTTGAAACTTGCGAAGATAAATCAACCAAATTCACAGTGATGTCTTTATTGGATCTGAATTTAGTGCTTGACTAATATTTTAAAATTGCTTGGATTGTGGTGTATTTGCAAAGCAAGAGTCTTAAAGTCTTCCAGGATTACAACTTGAGACTCGTCTTGATGCTAAGTTAATGAACCCACTGATATCACATAAGGAGCCAAGACTGGTGAAGGAGCATATTTTCGCTGAGCTCCTGTTTGATCACATTCACCAAATGAAGCTTGATTTGTCATGACAGCACAGTGATTTTATACGTTTTCTGTTCTCATATTGGGACTTACTTTGCATCTCCAGTGAAAAAGACTAAATAGTTGCAGGAACTTGACTATGTACATCAGTTTAGCAAGTGAGCTGAGATGTTAGGGATTCACGCTTCTGCAGAAGGGCACTTCAGCGGGGCTAATCTTTGGCGGATCTTAGGACCCGACCCTGAATTTGTGTGGTCAAGGGACGCAATCCCTGCTACTTCCATCCGTCTGATCCAATCCAGCCACGGCCAGCTAGGAAGCAAAATTTCCGTCTCTCTCTGTGTTTGCAAACCACCTTCCTTCCATGGCCAAAAGACAGAACAGGCTGCTATTAATTACAAAGAAATACTATCCTCTTGCGGGAGGTTCGCAACAACACCAGTGTCCAAAGCAAACAGATATGAGGAGCTTGGAAGCTTGGTGCCTTGTACAGCTGCCATGCCAAATCCAGGCCCTCAGATCCTCTTAGAGCAGATCAGAGAGAGAGACAGACAGGAAGGGAGGTTTGTTATCATGCATGCTGCGGCATCATAATTCCCATTTTATATACTTCTCATGACTACACAAATGATAGCATGAAAAAGTCATTTTGTTGTAATTCCTTGTCTGTAACTTTCACATTCAGCTGCAAGAAAAGTTAACCGAACAAACTTCTGCCGCTTCAGAAAAATCTGATTGCATGAGTGCACGGTAAATACTTCCCAACACACAGTGTGATAGCAGATGGTTATGTGGGAGGGTTGTGAGTTTTTAAGCATGCACAACACCATATCAACCCTGCTAAACAGCACAGGAGGAGGAGGGAAAATTGCATTCATTACACTCAAGATGTTATTTCTTGTTGTAGGAAGCCTTTCCAAGGTCAGGAACCATTGAGATGTGATGATAAAATCTGATTTTTTCCATCCGGTAGTTCTTTGCTAATAACATTTGACTTAAAACATGATGAATTCATTGCACTTAAATATATTTTAAGCTCCATAAACGCTTTTAGTAAACATCAGAATACGTAACCTTCACTTTTTAAGCTACTGAAGCTCTTCGGACATGTTAATTCACAGCTTCAGTATCTAAAGCAAAGGGCATCGCAAAATGATGATTTTTTTTTAAATTTTTTTTTATGAACACTCTATTTGTCCATCACAGAAGTATTCCAGCATTGTCCCTGAGTGGCTTACTGCTATTTCAAACGTCAGCGAACATGCTGGATATGATGACGGTTTAAGTTCAAATACTCCAAGTGTTTGCATGTTTGCTTTCAAGCTTGAAGTTAAAGCTTTTTTAAGACAGAACAACTGTGCAAGCTTTGTCAGTGTATTGTAATTTCAGCATTTCTGTAAATGGAAATTTCCTCTGGACATCACAGCTGCTTATGAAGTTCACTCAACTCAAAGCAAGTTCAAAGATCAACTTTCTAAACTAGATCGGCTTCTCTTGACCTGGGTTACACCATGTTAGTATATGTATATATGTAATATGAACATGAATAAAGGTCTGTGACTTGATGTTATTTACAAAAGTAATTACATTTTAATACCAGGTATAAATTGGACCACGACTGTTTCAGAACACACCAACAATTTCCACATAATTAAGACATAACGCCAAACCCCCTCACATGGTGTGATCAACTTTGCAAAGGTGTGATTAACCTTGCAACACAGCCTTCTGTGGGAAATGATCCACAGCGCAACTATTGTTGTAGATTTCTATAGTGCAGTGTCAGCAACAGAGTGAAGACTCAGTATGTAAGTATATAAAAGTCTCACTGCTGGACCTCCTTTTCTCCCCTTAAGCCAGTGTATCAAAGCTAACATGCAAAAGAAATACATATATAATACACATAATAACAACCAACATACTGAAATATTCAGCATAGACTTAAATGACATTTCTACCGTCTTGACTAAAAGATAGGCCTCCTAATGTGTGTGTGTGTGTGTGGACTTCAACACTGTCATCAAAGACTCAATCATCAGTTTCTTTCTACAAGAGGCTGACGTCAAAACAACAACTGCATGCTCACATCACCACAGAGTTGCTGTACTGAGACTTGTGATTTTCTGCCTCCCTTCACTCACTGGACATTAAGGCCTTATTGTAAAATACTTTCCATGCGCTGATAATAGTAGCAGTGCTTAAAATAGTTCATTCTACTGTAATTGGGCTGTACTATAATGGAAACTTGGATTAAGTGACCCTCAGTTTTTTCACCCGTGTCTGATTTTGTTAACCTCCTGTTTATGCCAGCTTTCTCAAGTGTCCCTTATCCAACTCCTGCATTTACACCGGAACTCTTTTGTGTACATTTCCAAAAACCTGCATGCACAAGTGACACTGCAGATGTGGTGGAGAACAGTCACATAACAAAGCAAAGAGCAGTGGCATAGCTAGTTAGTAGTTAGCTGTATATTGCATACATGTATTTACATGTTTAAGGATTTCGTCATGATTTTGAACAGACATTTGCTGACAAAGTATCTTTTTTAAGGGCAGTCATGCGATCAACTACAGGCCTGCAGAGGATTACTCTGCTGCACTACAGCAACAGAAAGGAGTGAGCTTTAATCCATGACAATGTAAATCTCTTGTGTAATAGTTGCCTAGAAGCATTTTAAAGCTGCAATGATGAATATTTGTACATGAACAATTGATAAAATTACCATCTGTGATGTGATGGGGCGATTCTCAGATTGACAAGCCCACAGAAAATTATCAGTCAACTCCCCAGTTTCCTTCAGCTCCAGGGAGCATTGAAGCGCCTTTCGAACGCTTTGTTTTGGTTTCGTGGTCTGCGATGGTCTGGTGTCATAACTCCTGCACTCCTGATTTCCTTTTAATATTCTACATTTAACATGAAAATCATAAAACAAACTTTGCTGGAAACCATTGACTTAAACCACTCATCTTCCCTGTAGCATCAACTAGCAATTAACCTCTTAACCTCAGCTATTTGTATCACACTTACTTTATTTTCTCCTCAAAAAGATATAACTACTGTAGGTGAGCTGTTAGATGTTACGTTGACACTGCATCAGAACTTTGCCCCGGGATAAAAAGATGAAACGTTTACTGATGGACATGTTGGCTGTTGTTAGTGTTGAACCGGTGACCTCTCGATTTCATGGACAGAGGCAAATGATGCTGTCAGCTCTGATCTCCAGGCATCACTACATCACTACAAAGTGTTCTTTTTCCATGTCACTTAAGGTAAGAAAAAGGATTTCACTAGCCATGCACCTTTAAACCCCCTCAAGGGAAACAGCTCAGTTCAATAAGTTCAGCTCAGGTCCAGTTGTGTGTTGAACAGAGACAGTGAGACAGACTCTTAGATCTTCTTGTAGCACCTCAGTAGTTACCAGTGATTCATGTGTTTCTTTTCTCACCTTTATTTTCCGCTAAATTTTGCTGAGCAGACACCGTGACACTGAGACGCCGCATGACCATGATCATAAAATTTCACAGCAAAACCCTCCCGAGCAAGCTCAGTGAACCACTTCTTCTCCGTTGGTGCAGTTCTTGGTTGAGCATTTTGCTGAGGGGCATGTCTGAGAGAGTCACTGCTGAGAGAAAGGTGAATTATATTTTGAGTTCCTCTACACAAAGGTTTCCAGGAAGATGTGATTTAAAGTGGTCAAAGTTAGCGGACCAGCAGACACAAGCCTGTGTGTGTGTGTGTGTTTCCAGGCTACAGTGGGATTTTGTGTCTTTGAGGAATTGACAGGGTTGATGACCAGTACCAGTGATTCATCGATAACTTTGCCAGGTACTGAGTTTTACTGGCTTGCATCTAGTGCTAGTGCTTCTTTATGGAAGAAATATGCCTGCTTTCTTCAGAAATCAAGAAATATGATGTTTTTCTGCTGTACACTTCTTTGACAATTCAATAATCTAATTATGTTGATATATGCATGAAGAACAAATAGTTCTTGCCTAAAAATGCTTGCTGACATCTTTAAAACTAAATACAATTACAGATTTGTGTTAGAAATCTCTCGTCAAAGCTTGAACCTGTTTGATAGATAGACGTCAATCCTTATGAGCCTTATATCCTTTAAGCCGAGCAGAAATGAAAATATCTTCAGATGCCTTTAAAGAAGCAGCTCTACCAGGACGCTGGTGCTTGTAGTTAAAAGCAAAATAATCTCCATGGTGACCATTAAATTAAATATCAGTGGACCAGCAAAGTCATTACTGAGAACAGTTCATCCCCTGCCCCATGTGCTGTCCTGTCCAGCTACTGTTCAGCTGCTAGTTTCTTAGGACAGTCGATGCTGATAGCATCATGTTTTTATGAGAGGGCAGCCTCCAGAGTGGCGTTGCCGTGGCTGAATCCAACAGACGTGTGGCCTGGCACCTGGCACAACTTGTCTCACGATAGAAGATATCTGTCTGTTTTACGGACCCTTGACAGCAGTTGTTGACATTCCCGAGTTGCAGGTCTGTCTCTGGTGCCCCCACGCCTGATTGCCTTTCCTCATCACGCAGATCATGACATCAAGGCAGCAATCTAATACTGTGCTAGGTGTGCGTACATGTGCTGCTCATGGCAGGGATTAAATGCACCTTGTCTGAACCGTCTCAAGAGACAAATGTTGTGTAGTCTGATCTCTGGATGAGACCATACATTTTTGATCATGAGTGAAAACAGAAAGTGATAGTAGTAACTATCTTGTAGTAACGAAATCGAGGAGAAGATAGAATAAGAGCCGTGCTACAACTGACAGGGAAGAGAACAAACATAAAAGTGATGTCATCCCTTAGGTTGCAGGGGTGTCAGAAAAGCTCAGGAGGCTCTTCAACAAACACAGCATCCCTGTACATTTCAAACCAAGCAACACACTGAGACAGAAACTGGTCCACCCCAAGGACAAAACACCCAGACACAAACAAAGCAACGTAGTATGTGCAGTTCAATGCAGCGAGGAATGTACAGATCTGTACATAGTATAATAAACACGTCACAATGCAGACGAGCCAGCTCATCAGGACAAGAGTCAGCAGTAAAAAACCACATACGCCCTGAAGATATACGGATCTAATAAACTGTAAGTTATCTTGTTAATGCAGAATCCAACTGCCATGGACAGATTCTTGTTGGACTCCGACAGATTTATAGAGTGGTGCACATTTGCAGTTTCCAGATTAAGGCATTCGTAGCATATATGGAGTGCAGGATGTGTGAATGTGCATACTTGGCTCGCCGACACCTCAGCCAAATTGATTTAAAGCGAAAAAATGTCAGACTGAAGCTGAGATAAAAATGTATATTAACATAGACAGTGTATGCAGTTTTCTGCCAGCTCCGTCTCTGAATGAATGTGTCGAGTGGTGTAAGTTCCACCGTGGAGGAGATCGTCTCGATTTTTATTGCCATTGGCAGAATTCATAGACTAAATAATGGTTGTGTAATGGAATCGGTGCTGTCTTAAACACAGGAAATAAATGGTGGTGGTCATGTTCATTCATGCCGGTAATTATCACTGCCTTTTGAAGAAAAAGTGAAAAAGCAAAGAAATTATTAACTTTGGAAAGACACTGACTGGAGTACACCCATCCAAAGTTTTTAACCACACGTGTGTCTGGTGCACTCAACATTTTGATACTGGGCAACCATTAAGGAGAAATAAGTCCTGCTCTGCCTCGAAAGGCAGTTTCCAGCCGGATGAATCTTCAACTTATAGGTTTCTTTTCCTTTTGTGCCTTGGAAAGACTTTTAGAAACATGATCTAAGAAAACTATGTGATGACAAGGAGCGCCTGGTAGATATATTTCTATATATGTCACATGTATATTATCACTTTTAATAAAAGCATCTGAAACACATTACTGTATGCTAGTTTGTACATTGTGGATTCTTTTGAAGATACCGGCTCTTTGAAACTGACCTGAAGACAGGCACTGGGACTCCTCAAGGGCCACGCTGTAAAAAGAAACACCTATGCCCCAGTATGGTTCAAATTTGGGAGTGTTCACATTAATGACAGTTTGGCTTTTTTTATGAAATATAACGTGCTGTTTGAAGCAGGTTACCTGCTCCCCCTTTGGCCTGCTTCTTGCAGTGTCAAAATCTTGTGAAAAATCATATCATGATCTTACAAGGACTTGATACTTCTGCAAACTGCAAAGTGATTTACTTTGTTTGCTTTATGATATCTGAAGGATTCATCAAACTAAGGAGTGTAATATGCTCAACAGCAAATCATGGAGAATAATACGACTTAACAGTGCAGGTGTGACTGAACTACTTAACTCTGCTTAGCTTAGCATAACATTTGGAAGAAGCAGAAAAAAGCAGCTAGTCTGGCTATTCCAAAAGTTAAGAAATAAACAACAAAAAAACCAGCCTGCAATTAATTAATTGTTATTCTAATTAAGGAAACTGAACATTCATTTTGTAGGTATAGTTAATTTTGGGGGGAAATATTCTTATGGTGCTGTCCAGAAATAACTTTTCCTCTTCACGTCTTACAAGGGTGAAGAGGAAAAACTCAAGAATGCCCCAAAGTGTCAAACATCTCACTCAAATTTCCAATTATGTGGCCAATTACAAAATTCTGTATGCTTTTTTAAAAAAACTCTGATATGTCTCTGAAACCACCCAAGTACAACACAGCTTCTGCAGATATTTCTGTGGCAGAGACAAGAGGAAACATTCATCCTTATCTTGATCCTAGCTAAAAGAAGTCTGCTTGTTTTCTTCCAAATGTAAATCTACACTTGACTGAGGTACCTCATAGTTTCCATACAGTCTCACAGAACTTGAACCTTTAAAAGCTCATTTGGATGTGAATTTTCACTCGTCACTCGACTGGAAATGGACCTTGGTGTGGCGCATATGAGCGCCGATGTGCCCTCTGATGCACGGTCTTTGGTTCTGGAGAGATGTCACGCTAGCTTGAAAGTAAAAGGGTGTCAGTGAGCTGTTGCAGGGACATGACGAGAGTCTGTTCTGCTGCTTTGGCGGGAGAACAGCTGGCCTGTTTCAGAGCCGAACGCTCCCTGGCCTCTTCCTGACCAACATGTGGATGTGAAGAGAAACCCAGTGTTCCGTTTCCACCCCTAATTAGTCTGAACTCAGCACTGTTATCTTAAGGAAACCATCAAGAGCTGTGAGTCGGTCGGACTGCAGATATGACAGGAGCTTGAAGTGTTTTGTGCAGCACATGGGCTACATCAAGTCTCCCCGCGGGGAACATTATCAGTGGCAGAAACAGCTCACCAATGTTGCAGATCTCTCTTCATCATTAAGCTGAAAACTGGCAATGACATTATGTCATGGACATTTAGAGGCGGTAAAAAGGCAAAAAATGCATTTAGCGTCACTTGTGGTGAGCACCTGCTGCTACAGGAGATTAAATCAACTCTATTCTGTTTTCTATCCGAGAAAAGTAAGTAGAACATGGAGGAGGTGGAGTGCAGAGCAAAACAAGCAGGTTGATCTTTCCATTTGATAAGAGCAGAGTGGGAATTTTCCCTTGTTTGAATATTTACAGTCCAGTGGCATCTACATGTGCAGGGGTCAGATTTTTCCAAAACGACTGCGTCGCTGTGTGGGAAGGTCATACCTGGGTGAGATGCCTCTCTCAGACGATACACATTTCCACTACACGCTATTGCTCAGTTTAACACTGACAGGTTCATGTTGATGTTAAAAATGTGCAAGCTGTTTTTATTTTTTATTTTTATCAAATCATGCGTTTATGTTTCATAACAGTTACAAGAGCTTTAACGCATGAACTGTCCATGCATAAATGTTTTCTTAGTAATTGTTCTTATTGAATTTTCATGCTGGCCTGATTTAGGCACATACGGGCCCATTTTATATTTGTTAGTTGCTTATGCAAAAAAAACCACCTCAACAAAACATGTATTTCTATAAAATAATTGTGTAAATAATGTAAACACGAGTACTAGTTTGTTTTACCTTATTTAAAATAAACTTCTCTATGAAATAGTCCAGTGCCTGTGAGATTAATGAGCAGTTTACAAGTTTAATTTTACTCATTCTACCAGTTTTATATGTGAAGTTCAGCTTATTCGTGGAAGTGGAGACAAGCGGGAGAAAAACTTGTTTTACGTGACAGAGAAAGCTGCTAAAAATGCTCTGTCAGCTGTATTTCTATCTTGGTAGGACAAAGGGAACATGCTAAACTCCTGATTCTTCTTTTTCTTGCAACTTCTTGTTTGGCGTAAAACACCATCATGGCCCCGACCTTCAGACTGGGCACCATCCCTTTACACCAGTTTACCGCACAGCCCTCATTCTGCTGCTGATCTGGAGTCTGAACGTCTGCTGTGTTTTTGTTGCCAAACTACTGTAAAAGAAAGCTGTGCTGTCAGTGTCGAATAAAGAGCGTGACTTTTGCCCAGTCTGTTCATTCTGAGGGTCAATGCATATGTAGCGTCTGTGAACTCAGCCGGGATCCAACCGAGAAACCCATGATGCACGTGGGAGTGTGTGCCTCCCTTATAGCTCATAATGTGCCGCAGTGAGAGAGCTGCAGCACCACCAACATAATTTGTCAGGGGGGAATTGTGTCATGCATATTTGTGAGTTTGAACACTGTCTGCAGCCGTGAGAACCTCGCAGAGTTTTGATTATATTTCTTTATTGCCTGCCTCCATCTCTTGTGGCTGTGCCTGTGGTGAGCAAGGGGCTCAGGCCAAACAAACAGGCTGGGCTACTGCTTGGAGAGGTGCCTCGTTGACTCTATAGCACAAACACACACCTGTTATCAATTTGTTTTCCTTGGAGTGTTTAATTTTCTAGTTGCGGCTGAGAGTCACTTTGGTACGTACTACACAATTATGAGTTTAACCAAAGGGTTAAATGAATCGATAAAATACAATACACTGATTGGGATGAAAAGTTGCAAACACAAAACTTAAACTCCGCTTATCTTCCAACCTAAACCGAAAATACTACATAAAAAGTTTTTCTGCTTGGTTGACATGCAACCACAGTTGCACCCTGCGTGTGAAATCAAAGAAGTTAAATCGAGTTGAACCATATTAAGCTGTTTTTTAAACCTCTTCTTTCCTACTGCGTAGTGTCGAAATGCATTGTGACCTCTGTGTGGTCTGACCTGGTCACCTGCCGTGTTAAAATGCAAATAACGAACAGAATTAAAGAGATAAATCAGCTCCCCTGTCACAAGAGGATTACATGAGGGGTGGAGGGGGGGCAACTAAAAACATGCAGTAGTTTGACAGTAAAATAACATGGCAGGAAGTAAAGGTGAAGAGGGCAGAGGGAGAACCAACAGTCACATGTGTCTTCAGCTCTTATGCAAAGAGGTTCCACATGAGGAAAGGATAAAACTTTGCTTTAATCTTGCGCCTCGTCGTGTGTGGCTGAGGTGCTTTCACTGGAGTGCATCTCTCCACACAGGGGCACATGTTGCATTAGAGACCCGGAAGCTCTTTAATATGAACTTCCCTAAGGTGTTCCACGTTGAGCCTAATGAGGTGCTGCACACCTGACGGAGAAGCTCGGCGATGAAGCTTCTGGTTGGTGTTTGATGCTAAAACCAATGGAAAACAAAAGGAAATGATCAAAATGACACCCATATAGCTTAATTTAACTGATTTGTATTGCTTTAATGTATTTTTTTCTCCTTAGGAACAAGTAAGCCATGACAATATAATGTAAATGATAAGCGCAAACAATATCTGAGACCCTTTTGTACATCTGTAGTAGCACATTCATACAAGTTCCATCTGTACATAGGGGTCACAGAGATCACTTCTTTTTTATTGAAACAACTGAGTAACTCTTGATTCAAAGCCAACAGGTACAGTGTTTTTTTTTGTTTTTTTTTAATTTTGAGGTCTATTTTTTCTCCAAATGACTAAAAACGAAATGAAGCTTGTTAGTAGTCGATTTAGGTGCACTGCACCTGTTTGCTCTCAATGAAGCGCCACCGTACATTCCTCCGTTAAAACTGCGATGACGTGAAAATGCGACAATGAAACAAGAGTTAAAAAAAAACATGTCAGGAAAAATAAACGAATAAATAAGAATAAATAAATCACTGACTTTCGAGAGGGCCGGAGAAGACACCATTGGCAGTCTGACAAAACTGCAGCTGTAGAGCTTTAGCATCATGGTGAGACACGTCTAACTTTATTTACCTCCAGCACTGACACCCATATGGAATTTATGTCACTCCTCTTTTGGTATTGTGAATATAAGTGCTTTGTTTGCACACTTCCAACTGGGGCACAGCAGGCCTGTTCTCTCTTGAACGGGCGATGGAGGTGAACACATTTTTGTAGCATTGAGACACTAGTAAAAACAAATGCAAAAACGCTTTCGTCATCTGCAGCTGAATGTCTCGCTGTATAAATGCAAGGGCCCCTGTGTGTTACACACACAACCTATAACACCCATGTCTGTGTCTCCTGGCTCGTTCAGCTTTCTTAAGTTTGCTGTTAAAGCTGCACAGGCTGTGCAGTTGTAAAGTGTGAAACACAAAGATGGAAACGGAGTAGCAGTTGAACATAAAAAGCAACATGCAGCCAGTCAGCATAGGTGTAAAGTGTTTGAATCTTTGGCTAAATGATAAGTGTAACTGTCATGGGTGCATACAGCTGTTTTCATATTGCATTCGAAGTTGGCCTCTGACCTTTTTCGTGCTTCCCTTTTTTTGAAATTTGCATGTTTTTTTTTGTTTTTCTTAAACCTAAATTCTATCAGCTACAACGCATCTGCTTCTATGAACGTGTTTCTGCTAAGGAGACACACTCAGACGCTTCTGTCCATGCAATTCAGACTTTTGGCTTTTTATCTCATTCATGCCCTACCTCGTTCTGAGAGAACGCGAAAAAGGAAAAAAAAAACAAACAAAAAAAAAAAAACGAGCCCAAAACAAACATATACATGTACAAAGTAATGTACACCATATATTCAAACACATTTCAAAATCCTCAGACTTTGAAATCATTAGCCAAAATAAGTATATATTTTTTTCTCAACCCATTAGGTAATCTTCTTTATCTAGACTGTACAATATATGTATATATGAGTAATCATGAGGGACCAAAGCAACAAAAATAAATACTTTTTCGCTATGTCACCTTTCAAAGTAGTATATCTATGTACATTTATATCAATATCAATTTTCCTTAGCTTATTGTGAATGGTTGAGCGTGTGTTCAACAAGCAGGCTTTTGCGCACAGTGTGGAAACTCCTTGTGTTTTTTTTTGTGTTTTTTTTTCTTCTTTGCCCTAAAACGTATCTAAATGTAAATTATGACACTGTGAAAATAAAAAAAAACAACAACAAAAAACCCAACAAATACTGGACTGCCCTTGTTACAGTGAAAGGTAACCCTGGTTCAAATGGACCAAAATTTGAAGAAACATAAAGTAAAAATATAGCATCTCACCATCATGTGACTACTTCAACAATGAGTTGTCTACTTCTTTTCAGGAGAGGAGTACAAAAAAGTTGTCTATTTCATGCAGTCTTTGACAAGCCATACAACCTCAGTGTACTTGTCTAAAGGTTTTTAAGTCATTTTTAGCACACACCATAGAATGATTTCAGTGATGTTGAATGTAGCTATGGGGGGGGGGGGGGGGGGGGGGGTGGATTTTG
>JAUYWH010000012.1:3669884-3720233 GCA_034779795.1 Ctenopoma multispine | reverse complement strand
CCGCCCCCCCCCCCCCCCCCCCCCCCCCCCCCCCCCCCCCCCCCCCCCCCCCCGCAAGTGGGGACAACAACATGCATAAAGAGCAGTGCATAGGTCCAGGTCGTTGGGCCAGTCCCTGGTGGTTTCCAGTGTGTTTCAGTGGCAGCTTCTATCAACAGATTCACTACTGTAAGCAGTTGATGATGGGCAAGTCTATGTGACGCTGGGGGCAGCGTCCAAGCCTTGATGAGTGGTGCCATCTTGTGGACAGTCTTCCTCACTCACTCTGTCTGCCATGCTATCGGGAGCTTGCTGACGTTCAGGCAAGCGTAATCCATTAAGCCAGTTTTGAGAGGAAGTGATCGGGCTTGAACCAAAGGTGGAGGTGATGCAAGTGTAGCTGCACTGACACAAAGTGTGGTGACCTTAGCGTGGCAGTTTTTTGAGTCCGGTCTGCTATGCGCAGTTTAAGATCAGTCGTTTCACTGCAGAGCCCTTTCCAACACACAACAGACCTAGAAATGGCCACTTTAAGGATTTACAATGACTTTTGTTGAAGGTAGAAGAACCAAGCTTAAAGATCAAGCGAACATGCATAAGGTCTTCAGACACTGTTTTGCTAAAAGCCATCAAGGCCAACTTTTTTCCTGAAGACAAGTTCAAGAAGAAACTATTTATGTTTCTTTTCTTTTTTTTTTTTTGTTCAACACTTCATCTTTTGAAAAGAAGAAATAATAATGGCTTAATAGCTACATCATATTTGCACTTGTATTGCAACTACCTTTGGTAAATCAATCAACAAAAATGACAACAGAAAACCCTGAAACATACGAGTCCTTACATGTTCCTCGACTGAACTTAGCATTTTTCCTTTAGTCTTTAGCGAGCATTTTCTTCTAGTACTGTTCTTCCAGAACAGGTTGCCCTGTGAACTTTCTCCCTTCAATGGCCTCCATGTTTGTCACATTCACAGCTCCACCCCACACATCCTCAAGAACCAGTTTGGATCTACACCAAATCCTTCAAATAGACTCTTCCAAATAAAGACCAAGACAAACCAGCAAGGCAGAGAGAAGAAAAGGGAAACAGAAACAAACCAACGGGAAACAGAAAAAAGGACACCATCGCGCCCTGGCAGAAAAAAGACATCGACGAAGAAAGAAGATCTCAAATTAGCCACCGCCGTTTGGGAGCTGGGGGTTTCACCGCTTCATCATTTTGGAGACAAAGCTGACGATGGCGGAGGCAGGCTGATCTGGGGTCAGCTCAGCAAACAGATGGCTGACGTTGTCTGTTGTGCTTCCTTGTTTCCTTGCGACAAATCCAAAGAGCCTGGAATTATAAAAAATAACATAACCTGAAAAAACAGCCAGTCTGTGTTTTTGCAGTAGATTAATACGTGTCGTCCTCACACGTCTGTACAGTGACAATTATTATGTATTATTTAAACTTACTTCACTGAGCCACCACCTTCTTTGCCCCATCTACAGAAAAAAAATACAGGAGAAGTAGATTTTTACAAAAAGTAATCAAAAATTGTGTTCTTTTAAGAAATGTATGATAAAATGATTCTTACTTTCTGTCCTGGGGATCAAGGTCACAGTAGGTTACTGTGTTAATGGGATAATGTCGCCTGAAGAAAATTCTGCAGCAGGAGAAATAAAAGACGAACAAAATGTATCACAGGTATCTATTAAATCCACAAAGTTGAAATATTCCATAGATATATACATATTTAGTGTATTTACTCACTTCCTCTGGCTGTCGGTGAGTGTGATGCCTTGCGCGGACACCTTGAAGTGGACGGTGGTGGCGTCTGGCATAGGGTTGGTCGCCAGCGTCTGACTTATCGCCTTGGCAATGGCCTGAGGCCCCGTGAGAGACTCCATATCCACAGAGTTGATGTAGAAAACGTTGCACGCTAGAAGTGACACACAGTCACAGTTAAAACAGGTGAAAGCATGCGCGCAGCTCAGTGAAAGGTGATGAAGGTTGCAGTGAGGGTCGCTGCACAACAGTGCCGTGTAGTTAAGTTTGTCATGCGCTGCACAGGTGGTGCTGTACTGCAGCAAATACAACAACGTGCTGTTTCATATTTAGTCAGGTGACTTTCATTCTCATTATGCTAGTCATGCATTTTAACTTCTAATGGAGAACAAACTTTTTCTTTCATTCATGACATTGATATTCAGTTAGAGTGCATGATGGAGCAGAGCAGTGCAGTATAAACCAGTATTTACCATGGGCTTCCTCAGGAGCCTTCTGAACTGTAAGGTAAGGGTGACAGAGTGTGAGCAAATTTGCTGTTTTCATTAAGGTTTTAACCAGATATCCTGATAATTCTGTGTCTTTTTTAAGCGTGTTTCATGTAATAGGACATTTATTTTATTTTCATTTTATTTATTTAAACCTGACATGGGGAGGTCTGTTTTGAGTGGCTTTGTATTACTTTATTTTGCAGATTTTCAGACACATAGATGCAGGATGAAAACTAAAAAGGTAATACTGATCATTGTACACAATGTACTGAATTGGCCAGTAAAAAAAGCTTTCTGATGGGTTATTGTAAAATAAATTGGTCAGGTAATTCTGTGGGACTGTACAATGTTTAAACCACTACTCCAGAGGCGAGCTGCACTAAGCATTTTCTGCCTTTTATGTTCCTCATTCTCACCTGCTCCCTGCTTCAGAAGCTCAGCAACTGGATCAGTAGGTGTCGCAAGTTCCAGCGCCTCTTCATTTGGGTCTGTGAGTGACAGAGTTACGCGAGTTACGTTTTGCAGCAACAGACATTAGTGTGCAGCTGTTGACGTTACAATAAACTCCATTAAAACAAAAGAGGGTGAAGCTGACCTTTGGTGGGGATCATGAGCTTGCAGGGCAGAGCCAGTGGAGTCATCGAGTGTTGGTACACCAGAGCAGATAGACAACCTACACACACACACGTTTATATATATTATTATACATATACCTGTTAAATTAGATCACTCAATAGCGAAACCAAGTCATGAACTTACCAAAGTAGGGTTCATTGGGGCAACCCTTCAGACGGACGCCTTTAGGGCTTGTTTCAATCAGGAAGTGCCTCACTAGCTCGTTAGTTATGTCACCAACTAGAAGAATGATTTGATAAGTGTATGTTTAAAGTCAAAACTGTCAGTTAGACAAATTTATATGTTTTTTAATCATAACAGCTTTATGGTGCCTAGAAGTGCTCTTTACCCTTTTTGTTCTGTTGCACTGTTGGTGGGGGGCAGGCAACCTTCATGGCCAGACCGTAGGCCCCACGGAAAGAATGGCTGTCCCTTATGATAAAAGCCCCGGGCTCCCTGTCCTTCAACAGATTGATGGCTTAAAAGAGAGAGGAGACCACAGAGGTGATGGCGGAAAACTTAATTATGTGGAGAATATCTGTCTGTCATAGAGGTGCATGGTTTGATATATTCAGCTCTCACCTTGCTCTCTGGAGATGTCTGGCTTGTACCAGTACCTGGAGGTGTCCTGGACAAACTTGACATTCATCTTAATGTCTGGATAGCCATCTGTTAGCATAGAAGGACACAGTGAATAATCACTGTAGATGACCAAAAACATTTGTGAGCTTAAAAAAAAAGTCACTGTCTCACCATAAATGGACTTGGAGATGTCTGGCAGTGTGTGTGTGCCAGACAGGTTAGGCGTGCTGCCACCACTGGCAGGGGTGGGCGTCAGGTTCTTGTTGTCCGTCCTCTCTGCATCTCCGCTGGACATGTGCCTCTTCTCTGGCAGCTGTGGGGAGACGGGGAAGGCGGGCGTGTAGGGTGGCTGAGCACTACTCTGACGGGATGCAGCCCCCAGCTCATCGGGTGTGCTGTGGCCACTTGCTGCTGCGCGGCGTCCCATCAGAGGGCTGGGGGGCACAGCAGCGGCAGCTGTTTTAGGATTTCGGCCAATCAGAGGACTGGACGGGACGCCAGCTGGAGATGGGTGTCTGGCAAGTGAGGGGCTGGCCTGACCCAGGCGTCTCTGGAGGGCGGGGCTTGGCGGTGTGTTGGTGGCCACTGTGCGGTGGAGGGTGTTGGGACTGCCGGGCACAGTGTGGACGCCCATGACATTGACTTGGGATCCCTCTGGGGAGGCCAGTGTGTGTGAGGCGCCATCTGAAGAACCAGTCCTCCACCTAGAGACAAAAAAGCAAAAATGTGAATATTATTATTAATTAATGCTGTTTATACATCAAAAAAGTTTTTGTTGTGTCTTTATTTAACCTCTTGTGAAATTTGTGCATTTAGTGTAAAACCAGCTGAGTATTAATTATGTTTTAATAAATTATTTTTACTATCTTTTAATACTGAATTTGCATACCAAGAGGACAAGAAGTACAAATTAGTCCTGTTGTCCTTGTTTTAACAGAATGCCACACTTACCACAACTATTCCTCTGGTAAATGATATTAATACTCACCCATCAGCACTGTGAATTGGACTACTGGAGGATAGAGGAGCGCTGAACTGTTGTGCTCTGGAGTCCCCAAAACTGCTATTATCTGCAGATCAGAAAGCATTGAAACACACACAAACATGGTCAGTGTCAATTTTTTTGTCTAAAACCAGATCAGGTAATTATCAGTTGTTGGACCCAAATGAAAAGTTCAGTGAAACACAAAAACATTGAAAGACAAATAGATGTGCTGATGTTAGGTGCAGAGGCGCGTTAGAGGATAGTGCTGCAGAAATGCTCCTACCTTGCTGTCCATCATTACAATCAGAGTCTGACACCAAGGAAATACAGAAATCAGAAGTAGCAGAAGAAGAAGAAGAAGCAGAAGAAGAAGAAAATAAGATGCACGGAAGAGGAAAACCAGGCTTTTGCACAAAGCAGGAACCTGAGGGTGTTTGTTAGCCATTAGTATTTAGCAAAGAAATTCTAGGAGTAAGAACACTTTTAAGCACCAGAGGGCAGCGTTCACTAACAATTACAGTGTTATACCCAAGTTCTAGTGCAATGAGTTGCACGTCCAGCTCAAAGACAGAAATGGTGTTAAAATACTACGGTTCCACATCTTTATTCAAACTGTGTGTTTACACTGAATAAAATATTAAAAACCTGGACTTTGGAATCTGAAGAACTAAGTGCTTATTATGAATTTTCAAGAGCAAGACGATTTAAATTCTATGAACTAAAACATTTACGTGCAAGAATTATTCCGCCGCACCTTTAAAATGTTTTGGACAACAGCAGGATCACCCAAAAGAAATGATTCCTAAAATCCAATGTGTCAGTTCTATACAAAGACATAGACTACATTAAGACTAAATTACTATATCTGATGAGTGCAAACTGACCTGGTCCACCCTGCTGATGTGGCTTCAATCCCAGTGTTGCCAGAGGAGTCTTGGTCAAACCTGGAGGAGAGCGAGCTAGAGACAGAAAGAGGCATGTAAAGGAATGGCATCAGATGAAATCAACAAAACACTTTAATGTCGACATGATGAGTCATGAAAATGCATAGAAATAAACAATTTGTATACAATAAAATGCTGATGAGGTTCTTACTTGTGTTTCTCAGGTCACCAGACCACGCAAAAACATCATTATCAATAAATTAGAGAATATGCACAAGTCACACTATTTTATACTATTTATAATAAATTAAGTAGTTTACTATGTAATCTATAATAAACTATTATCTATTGTTATTTATCTATAAAGTTAAAATAGAATGTGATAACTTTTTATGAAGCTGTAGGTCAAAATGAGCGTCCACCTACAGCACAACACAAGTAAGTTGTCATGAAAATGCTGCAACAAAAACAATTATTGGATCCAAGTTAGGTTCTGACTGAATGAGTTAGCAACACGGAATCAGTGTGGAAGATGAGGTTGTACAAACGTTGGCATGCATGATGGAAGAGACACACCAAAATTCTGTCTAAAACTGAGGAGTTATTTCCGAAATGAGATGTGAGCAAATTGTATTTTCGTCATTTCATCATAATACAATAAATTCATTTAACTAGATAATTTATTAGAGAAATTATTTGGTTAAAGTAAAGGTAATGAGCATCCTGCATTTTGGAAATGAACCCATGAGTTTTAGTTCATCCACTTGCACAAGAATCCAAATCATTTGCATGACAGGGATTCAGGCTAATGCTGAACTCAATGTGGCATGGAGGAGGACGTGAGCCGCAGAGTTAGTTCTTACTGCAACAGCTGTGTATTCAAGACTGACTGCAGGAGTGGGGGTGGGCAGCGCTGGTTCATAAACACATCACAGACTTAACACAGTCGGTCACACAGACCTGCTGAGCAGGGTAGAACCTGCCACAACTGGGTGTAAATCTGGGTGGGTCTTGAAATCTGAAGAACTTACAGTAGGTTCCTTTAAATTAGTACTAAACCTGACTGGTACAGTTGCATGTGTGGCTTGTTTGTGCTACAAGAATCAAACAAATAAGGCTACAGAGTCATGCAACACTAGTCATACATTTTGCATTTTCCTTTAAATATGTCCGGCTTCCTGGTTTCACAAATGAGTGCATTACAATATGGATCTATGACCATCCAATCCATAACTCATGTTTCTCAAAATATATTAAATCAAAGAATAAGAGGAAGAATGAAGAAAACAAACAGAATAACAAGCGGAATAAATTTCCGCTTTGCAGACGCAAATCATCCAACGCATATGTTCTACCTGAAGAACATTTGTTTTGAATGTCCTTCAAACTCACTGTCATTTAAACATGTGGTTTATCTATGTGTGTGTTTGTGAGACTATGACCCCCACCCTTAAAAAAGACAACTATGCCCTTGCAATCCCACATATGAGGAGATATTAATGTGATTACATAAAACATTTTTATGATTAAAATTATAATGCTTGGCTACAGTCTTTCGAAATAACCTTGACTTGATTTAGCTGCCTAACCTCAAACCACCTAACACTAATTTACTTGTTTTATCTATAGGAAGTATTACAGAATTTATTTTAATGAGTAAAATGTTGTAAAATGTGTCTCTGAAGATGATAAACTGTACAAATAACCCCAGAAAGTCGATTCTGCTCATCTGGATATAGCGTTAATTTGCAGTTTTACACAAACAACGCTGACTTAACTTGAAATCCAAAGAATAGTAAATGCTATTCAGTCCAAACATGATTTTCTGGTCTAACAATAAAGTATGGTAGCAGTCAGCAGCTGTGCGTTTCTCATTTTACACCTGAACACAGAATGCTTTGTTAAAAAAAGAAGACCCACCCTATGCAAATACTTTTAAGAAAAGAAGAAATAGATGGATACAACTTAAAGGGAGGGTAGGACTTCTTCGACAACGATGGATCAAGCCTTTTCCTGCATCCTGCTCTTGATGAGCCTGTATGCCCCTTTTGGCAAGTATGTTTATATCACGACAGAAAAGACCTGGCTAGAAGCTCAGCAGCACTGTCAGGAGTTCCACACAGACCTGGCTCCTGTCACTAATGCACGGGACACTGGCCAACTTCAGCGGGTTGCTGGTAATACCTCTGGCTACATCTGGATAGGACTGGAAAGAAGTTTCACAAACAAGGACAAATGGTTGTGGTCAGGAGGTGGTGGAGTATCCACATTTTTCTGGGCACCAGGCCAGCCTGATAACCTGCCAGGCGAGGATTTCGGTTCGATTCAGAACTTCATGTGGCACGATGCACATGCAGACCAGAAATTGCCATTCTTCTGCTACAACGCGGTCGTCGTGAGAGAGACGATGACTTGAGAGGAAGCTTTACAATACTGCAGGGTGAACCACCGCAACCTGGCCAGCGTGACATCAGAGACAGAGATGCTACTCATCCAGAAGGAGTTGGGCAAAAATGTCACAACAAAACAAGTCTGGATGGGTTTGCGTTTTCTACCCGAGCGCTGGCTGTGGGTGGACGGAGAGACGCTGAGTTACCAGGCCTGGGAACAAGGCAGACAGCCTACGATTGCTGATGTCAATCTGAAGTGTGGTGCCTTAAACACAGTGCAAGGAATGCAGAGAAACAATGGTACAGAGCGTCCTCTGCTCCAAGTGGGACCAGTGGCAGTCTACACTAATAATCAACAAGGTAACGTTCCGCGTATTGGGACAAGTATGTCTGAAGAAAGTAATGTGGATGCAGGTGCAATAAAGATTGTATGGAAAGCTCATGACTGTGGGGAAAGGCTCAATTTTATTTGCTACTGAGAATTTGCAGTGCTGCTGGTTAGTATTTATTGATTTATTAGTTTATTGTAGCTACCATAAAATGCATTTCTGACTGTTGGGAAGTAGTTTTCTCTTATTCTGCTTGGTTTTTAGTGGTTTGTTATTCATTTTTGGTTCAAACTTGTGCAATCATATAGTTCATATTTTATTATTTTATCTGTCTTAAAAGTTTTCTTCATTGAAATAAAATAAAACATTCAAATAAAATAAAACAAATGATAAATATATGGCTTTGTTGCTGCTTTTATGCAGTTGTTTGCTGGCTTTTCCAGCTTCTCTTTTCACTACTTGAACCATTTTACAATTACACAATTAAGAAGACTCAAAAAGAGTGATTAAAGTTAACAGTGAGTGTTTAAAAGACTTGAGAGTGCCCCCCTCCCCCTGTCTGCAGGCAAAGTGGACCTACACAGGTTGAAGTAAGGAGTCTGTGGTGACACAGGGAAGCCTGGAGTCTGGGGAGAATGCTCACCACCACCTCCAAAAGTTGGACTGTTGGTAAATCTGTCCACTTCGTCATCCTCACATGTTTCCCGGTAGCTATGCATAAGACCCTAAAAGAGATGAGGTAGACATATTTATATATATACGTATACAGTATATCTGTCGTAAATCACCAAAGGTAACAGGTAACAGTAAAATGGCCTTTATCATATAATATATTTCTAAGTAGATGTGCATTTAGCTTTTAGCTCAGTGCTTGCTGACTGAATACTGTACCTCTTTCGGTTTTCCTCCTGGGTTGTGTGCCAGATTGTTGGCAAAGTTGGATGAATGCACTGTCGGTATATTATCATGGCTACTTTGGTACTGTCCCTCACTGGTGGTCCGACGCCGACCCGTCTCCTGTGGTACTTCTGGGGTCATTCCTCTGGAGTGAACTCCTAAAACATAATGGTTGACTGACTACTGATATAAAATCTGCTTTTTATGTAGCTTATGCAATGTCATAGAAATATTTTGTAATATGGGAAAATGCAACTTTAAAAGTGGAAAATCAACCTAGATAGAAAAAGACAATGAACTGCAGCAAACTGATACTTGCCTAAAAAGGATATTTGTGGTTAGGATATGTCAAATACAAAGTGTTTTTTTTCCCTACAAATCGGCTTTTTAATGCCATTTTTGTAATAATCCTGTCATAATCTAATTAGCAAGTGTGTAGGTTGAGTTTCCACTTTTCACAGCAAAACATAAACATGACCTCCCCATCTTCCTTAAGAAAGTTAGGCAGAAAGAGGCAGAAGTCCGAAGTGTAGCGCAGGGAATAAATACAGAGTAAAAATTACAAATAGAACAGAAACAGGAACTGATGAAAAGGCATGAAAAAAGTGTATTAAAAGAATCAGAAAAATAATTGAAAAGCAGAAAAAGAGTAAACAAATGCAGGAAATAAAATGTAGGAAATTAAAAGCGAGGGAATTTGAACAAACCAGAGAAGGAATAGGAGCGATGGCGGTCAGATTGTTGAGGTGTCATGCTTTCACTGATTCCCCGAATACGAGCGTTGTACTCTGTTCCCGGGGGTAGGGAGGTCAGGGTGGTGGGTGGGAGGCAGGAGGTGGAGGATGAAGGTGGAGGAGAAAGGTGAGAGAGGTGCGGAGGGAGAAGCAATGTTTGGAAGGGTTGTCCATACAGCAGAAGGAGGAACAGCAGAAGGATGAATTGAACAAAAAAGAAGAAGAAAAATCATAACAGAAATGAATCTATGAAAGTGAAGAGAAAATGAAAAGATATTCGTCAGATGAGATGAAATCTAATTCATAGTCCAACTGAGTGATACACAGTTTATGATTAGAAATGTTAAAAAGCAGTATAAGAAAGTACACAGCACAAAACCTTTGAGTGACGGCGTCTCCCTCTGACAACCTCCAAATTAGGTATTTACAAATTTGTTCCACCGGGAGGCGCCTAGGAGCTTCCACATGGTTTCACATGAAGGTAAATATAAATGCAGACAATGCATGGAAGCTGAGGCCTCTGAACGCTAGGCTATTCTTGCTCTTTTCCCATCACCACACTCACCAGCTCTGCTTTATTCAGCTGCAGAGCTAATTTTACAAGGGCAGGTCATTCCTCTGGTGCGGCGCCCCATGATGAATCTATAACAGACACGCTGGAATCTGCACTGTTCATGTGCTGTTTGCTGCTTTAGGCTAAAGATGCTTCAAGTTGAAGTTGAAATTATTTAATAAAGCTCTAAATTCAAGCACTATCAGCTTTTTGGTTTCACCTACATTGCACAAAGTGATTTAGGCTATTTATAACAAATAACTTTTACAGTTACAGTTAAAAACACACTATATATGTTACTGCTGCTTTAATTTCTCTGCTTTCAGACTGTAATGTTTCTTCTAATAAAGCAAATATTAGCCTAAGCCTAAAATATGACTGAAATACTGGAATTAGACTCACTCGATTACATTACATTACATTCACTCTCTCCTTTCCTCCCTTATAGACCAACCTGAGCCGAAATCTCAAAGTCTTACCTGCAATGCGATGAGCCACCAGACCTTCTAAGTTTAGCGTCTCCTCCTCTGCGTCTTGCTCTCTGGCCAAAGAGGAAGAAGATGTATCCTTGGGCTGGGGGGTGAGAGCAGGGAGAGGAGAAGAGGAAGCACTATAGCCTGGGTAAGGAGACGAACCCTGCAGGTCAGGTGAGTGGGACAATCCGCTGCCTGGGTATGAGTTCACAGGCTTCAGTGGTGCCTGCTGGTTGAAACTGGAAGACAAATCAGTGGGGTAGTGGTGGGGTGCTTGGCGTGTGTGAAGGTAGGGCTCAGGTGTGTGTGTTGGAGTGGTGTTTTGGTGCTGGTAGCCGGCATTGGGTCTCTGGGGAGAATACACTGGTGACTCCATAACTGGGCTCTGGTTGGGCAACGCTGACACTTTCCCAGTTGATAGTAGTGGCTGATCAAAGGAATTGTTGACTGACCTAGAACTGTTGTAGCCGTGGATGGCAGAGTCTGCTTGGTATGAGGGCCTGGCCAGGGTCTGGGAGAAGGGTGCCTGTGATGAACTGAGGTTGTTCTCCCCAGGGGGTGCACTGTGGGACTTGGACATGTGGGAGTTGATTGGGTCTAAGTCGAGCATGAGCATGTTGAGAGCCTCAATGGACTGCTCAATGTCCCGCTGTGAGGCTGAGGTGGGGAAGTGGGGCAAGCTATGGGTGGACTGAAGAGGAGGGCCAAATGGATCATCTGGAAGGCTATACTGGTGCCATGCATTGAGACCTCTTTGAACGGCCTCTCGGCTACTGGTGCTTCTCTCAGGGGCCCTGGGCATCAGTTTAGGATTGGTTTCAGGGCTTGCTGGGGGGTTCCCAAAGGATTGTGAGTGATAAATCCCTCCTCCGTTCTGGTAATTGTTATACCCCCCCTGTGGTGATGCTGAGTCCACAGACCTCTCTTGCATCGCGGGAGTTCGTACTCCATGTACAGGCATCTCACTCAATTCTCCAAGAACGCCTCTCTCAAGGTATGGTCCGTCGTTCTGCCCGTTGACAGGCGTCTGTGATTGGTAATAGAGGTCAGCTGGTGTTGCCTGGCCTTCTAGGGAAGAAATTGTGCCTAGGCTGTCCACACTATTGCCCTCTTGGCTATTTGGCAGTTCTTCATCATCAAGAATATCTGTCTCACGGTCGTCTGTTGAAGGGGCAACAACTAGTCTTGTGTGGCCCCCATTGACATGCACCTGTGCTGGAACCAGGTGTCGAATCCCTCCCCCTGGACTGGTGGAAGTAGACAGATAAGCTTGGCGTTGGTGAGTTGGTGCCTCAAGGCCACTCAGAAGCTGATCAAGCTCTCTCTTCTCCTGTGGGCTGAGTGATGGGTGGGCCGCAGTGGGGTTGTTGTGGTTCACAGCGCTCAGCACAGACTGACTGTGCTCGTCAGTGCGATCAGTCTTGACGGACGCGGTAGAGTTGCCTGAGTCACTGCTCACGGACAGGGTATGGTCAACAGCAGAGAGAGAGGTGTGGCCTGTGACAGGAAGGGTCTGGTCAGTGGTTTGGAGAGGATGATTGGTGTGCTGCAATGGATTATCTGCAGTGGTCAAGGGGTTTTCATGGACTGGGAGGCCATTGATGGTGACAACTCCCTCCAGGGAGTCTTTTTTTCGGACCCGGGCATATAGGCTTCCATCTAGTGGACCTTGGGTATGAACAACATCTGAAAGAGACATAATGACACAACAAATTATATATATATGTATATAGATGTTTACATGCAGTTCTAATCATACACAAAATCAAAACACTGAAAGAAACGGGAAACATTTGTCTTTCATGTATAGTAGATGTTTCAAACAAGCACAAAACCTGTTGTCAGTGGCTCCAAACATCAAGTCATTTTTGCCCAGGATCATTCACACCACAAGTGACCCCCCTCTACACCCATCGTTGTTGACCCTGAGGTTCAGCATGTCTCCCAACACAGCCCTTCCAGCTCTATTAATAGCCAATTTGCAGGGCTAAAGCCCCTGTCACGTTGCGTCAGTGCAGGTCCACATGGTTTGACATGAACCAGGGCGGGCCCTGTCCAACACACTGAAAGAGCTGGTTGTGTGAGCCAAGGAGAAGAGCAGCAGTGCCAGTTTGAAAGCCCAGAGCTGGACTAACAGAGGAGTAACTTCTTCAAGATGATTTTTTTCTCTGCTGAATCATGCTGGCAAAGTCAGATACACAGCATACATGCTGCACAGCATTTTAAACCACAGCGTGCACACATCTTTTCATGAGAATGTGTAACATATACTATGTACAGTATATAAAATGGTTATGGCACAGGTATACTGTATATTCCTGTTTGTCAGACTTGTTTCAAATTGGGAAGGGCATTGTTTTATCTGAACTGAACAACTACGCTGAATTCCTTTGGCCTGGCTTTGCTCCAGTTGAAGGAATAGGGAGTAACTTTAGCTATGAAAAAAATCAAAACAGTCTGTAGTCTGTTCAAAAACACTGAACATCATGCAGTTATGTCTGAAATAGCCTAGTTTTCAAATCAAGTGAAGGCACAAAACCTTACTGTAACTGAATTAGACCTTCCAGATGACAGAAATTAAAAACATTAAGCATGGGGAAATTCACCATCTGTTTATAGCATCATAAGTGTGTAGAAATGCATCTGACATTTTTTGGACACACACAGACCAGCTTATGTCATCACGGTTGATTTAGGGACGTGATTTCCAGTAATAGACACCTATATTCAAACCACAGATTGGCTGCTATTTCAGTGGCAACGTCAACTGATTCTTTAAAAACCCATACATTTGTGGTGCACAGGTTTTGCCAGTATGAATGTACTGTATGATCAGTCTAACTGTAGCGGAGATGGATAAAACACAACACAAAAATACAATACATATCTCTTGTGGCAAATTAACTCATTTTTAAACTGTTAACCACCATCATACAAGCACCAGTCCATCCTGTGGTAACACCTAAGCTTACAGAAAGAGAGAAATACTGTCTTCCTATCCAGTATACACTTGCAAAGTGATACACAACATATACATGGCTATCGCTGGCTCATGTGTGGGGTGTTCCAAATTGAGCAAACCTTGGGGACAGATGGTGGATCACTTGGACCGCAGCTATTTCAAAACTCATGTCAACAACAACTCACAGGCAACAGTAGCAACAAGAATGAGAAGACAGGTGAAACAGTTTTTAATACTGACACAGGGATTATCGTTATGTACTGTACTTAATAATGCCAGGTTTAGTATTAGGCTTCTTGTGTGTTAAAGTTAGACTTAAGACTAAATCATCAAGTGATACCTAGACACATGGAATATGTTATGTTAAAGACAGCAATGATATAATAATATAAATTAATTGATCTAAGATGTTCTAGACCTCGAATATTTAAAATGAGTCCTTTTCTAAAAATTCATCAACTCATCTCTGCATTGTGGTATAACAAACATCATCCTTACCTTCAGGTTGAGGTCAAGCAGCTATATTTCAGTTTATACATCAGTAGTCCTTCTGCTGACTCTGAACCTTCTGCCTCTGGGCTTACCCTCTCACTTTCTCTGTCCTCTCTGATTCACCCATCACCCAACATGTGCTCTACTGGATCAAGGTGGGGCTGTACCACTAAAGCTGCTGAAAGGGGTGAGCTGGCATTTTGACTGTTCCCGGCAGCGGGGGAGGGACTCCGCCACTACCACCACCTCCACCCTGTTGCCTGGGAAGAGATGTTGTTTCAAATAAACTACAACTTCCATACCATCTGTTGGGCCAGCACTACTGCAGCCCTGCCTGAACACCCCCCTTCCTCAGGATCACCCTCCCCTCACTCTAATTATCTGCAGGTCTTACAGAGATATTGTCTTTCGCAAGTAATTGCGCTACATCAATTCTTAGTAACTATATTTTAACATTTTTCAAGACCTTACAGTTAAGTAATCTATTTCAATGCTGTTCAGCAAACTGTGGCCAGCATGAGATTTTTCTGTCTTTTAAACCATGACCTTTAATAAAATAGGTAATGCCCTTGTTCTAGTACGTAAAAGATGGTATTTCACTACTCCATGGTACAAACTACTCAAGACTGCCAGGGTGACACTTTTTCCAGCTGCTGGTTAACCCCATGCTGGCGTTAAATCAAGGGAGCAGACAAGTTATGGATCAGAGAGGAACGAAAGAACAGGGAAAACTAAAATGTGCACAGCCTTAGCCTTTAGGCAAAAGTGCTACTGTGGTATTGTAATTATAATTGTATTACCAGGAAATGATTTATTTTTGATTGGGTGTCTCGGTTTGGTGCCTGTCTTTGGGTATGTTGCCTAAAATGTTTCCACTGAATCACCACCAAACGGATGCACAAATACCAATTTTATCAGATCTCAACTCATCTGATCTGAAACTCAACCAACTGCAAAACAATTTGATGTTAATAAAATGTGTTAATAATAATATTACATTTCTGATTGTTTAACAGCTTTGTTAAATATATGTCAACAAAATAAAGTTACAACATTGAGGAGCGACTGACTCAAAGTGTTTTCAGAGTAACATCTTTAAACTACTTCCTCGCCAGTGGAAATGAAGCAGCCTCACAGTTTGGTGTCATCGTCTTGACTTAGAAAATAATGGCGATGACAAACACCTCTGAGCATGATAGGAACTTACTAAAGACGTGTTGCAAGGTCACAAGCTTTATATTGGCCACACACCCAGCATGTGCGCAAGCTGGAAAACCAACACCATCTACCACCACAGACAATATACCCTTCAGCTAGAAGACCAAGGGATGAGTCGGTTATCTGCACAGTGCCCTTGAGCAAGACACTGAATTCCTTTTAGCTTCAGAAGGTGCTGCTTCTGCTTATACCAGTCATGCAGCACTATATGTGCCAAGTTAAAGGGGAGTGATTATACTTGAAATACAGTAGGAAGATATTTTTTAGCAGTTTTAAATAGATAACCCACAATGACTATGTCATATTTTAAATATACTGTATATTGCAATAGAACAAAGTGATTAAGGTGTCATCCATCTGACACGCCGATGCTACTGTGGCACCAAAGTCAAAAGGCTTCAGATCTGAATAGTAGAAAGCCTGGTATTACATCCATTGACTAATACTGTGCACAAACAAGCAGCCCACCCCATGAATGGACCAAATGGCTTTTTCTGGTGTCAATAAATAGCTGCAGCAGACCTCAAATTAGATCAGTTGAATCACCAAGGCTTAGATACCACAGATACCTAACGGCTTGTTTCCTACTGTGCTAAACTAGTGTAACATACTGTACCATTGTCTTTGCTTTATATGACGATGCCACATTTACTGTAAGAATCAGACTCGAGAACTATTTGTACATACAATACAAAAAAAACAACAACTTTCTGACAAATGCTTTCTAAATTTAGTATCAAAATGAGTGTTTTCATCACTTTAGCACTAATGTTGGTCTCTCTCTCTCTCTCTCTCTCTCTCTCTCTCTCTCTCTCAAACGTATACAAACTCACAGCTGTCACTTTTCTATATTCTCCACTGTGACAGGTGCTTTCCTCTCTTGTGAAAGTACTAGAAGCATTGCTCATGCGTTTTACACACACACATTTACTTTGCACCTCTCTCTCTCTCTCTCTCTCTCTCTCTGTGTTCTCTTGTGCTTGCTTGAGAGTATGATTGCCACATTACAGCCTTGGAGGTAATTAAAAGAGCATTTAAACACCTGTGGCCAATGGTTTATTAGAAGCAGACAATGTGCTACAACCACTGTTACTGCTGCATGAAATGGACCAGCTGGGATGTGCATGTACTTAGAGAGGCTTTTAAAAAGCACACTCTAAATACACTAAGTAAATATTGAACATTTAGAACATGTGGGTACAATCAGCTCTCAGATAATGCAACTGTGTCATGTTTAATATATTTAATTTGGTGAAATGTTTTAATAAAATTCTCTTATCAGCCACTTTGAAAGTTTCCAAGACTTGTGCAAACTCAAAGATGGACTTGATACTCTTATAAAAGACACAATTACCTTGTAAAAAAGAGCCAACCCCAATTTGACAATATGCAGACGTTTATAAATAGAGGAAGACATGTAATATTTATACACATGATTAAACAGACCAATATGCTGGGCTTCACACCCACTTAGGAAATAGGTTTGCAAAGATAGTTTTATTGGATATGGTGTATGATTTCATTTGTCTGTATAAATGCATACTACATACAGTGTGCACTTACATGCACATGCATACAGACACACACATCTACACTAAGTGCTATTTAAAGTAAGAAGGTGTCATCTGCTAAAAAACTCTCTTTGAAGATCTATGGGTTAGAGGGAAACTGGGTGTGCATGTGTGAGAGCAGTAAAACTAGGAGCTCGGGATGAGTGAAGCACCCTGTTTGTTCTCCAGTGCCCATTAAAGGCAAACCCAAACAATGCTAAACTTAAACTTGGAGAAGCAGAATCAAGAGGGCAGCACTGAAAAATGTCTGTAGATGTTTGCACCAATCAGTACAAAAAAAAGACGAGTTTCCACATTGAAAGTTATTTTTAGACTTAATTACCTCACTGAGCTGACTTATGTTATTTACTGATTACTTGTATTAATGGAAGAAATATCAGAAGTCTTATCACCTCTGCCAAAGCATCCACCATTCCACCTCAAAAAGTTTACGCGCACGTCTGTACACAAATGTGAGGCTGTCAGTGAGCCACTGGGCATCTCACAGCAGGATGTGACATTCACCTTCACAAATTTCATATGACTGTGACGACAGCCAGTCTGCATGCCACCAGTGACTGACTGGGTTTGACAGACAACCGACTGACTTCTCTTAAAGACCTGTGTGTGTGCGCGTGTGTGAGAGAGAGAGACACACACACACACACACACACACACACACACACACACACACACACAGGGACACACTGAAAAAATATCCCCGTTAAACCATTTAATCCAGGTTTTGGTTTTAAAACACTGGAACTGCTAAGGGACACATTTAGTCTGCAAATGTGCCACAGTGGTTGGACATGTTCTTGCAGCAGAGCGCCCTCATAAAGGATGATGTGACAGTCAGCCAGTGAAAAATGTGTCACGGTTGGTGTATCAGTGACTGGCATAAGGAAAACTGTCGCGCTTTTATATTTGTCATGTCTGCCTCTTGGCCCATCCATCACTCAGTGTCCAGCTGTCACAGTTTGAGGTAACGTGACCACGATTGCTTTGAGGGTGATGTCATGCATCCCCCTGTCTCTCATATGCGTGAGTGTGATAAAAAAAGCATATCTGTCTGACTGAGTATACATCTGGCTGACAACTCTGCATCTGAGACATGCCATTTCTTTTCTTCCTGCAAGACAAAAAATGTGAGTTCCAACTGCAAATTGGGATTTGGGGTATAGGTTTTAAGGTAGACCTTTTGGTTGGTTTACAATGCTTTTTGATGTTTTTTAGTATATTTTAAATACCGTTTTACTGAATGTAAATTATCAACTCAACAAGGTCTTAGAATGTATGTATGAAAAATGTATGATCAAATTTATTTCAAGTTAGCCTCCATACGTTATGAACAAGAACTAAATAAAACTGCCAGCGTGTCATAATGTTGGTTCAGGCATGAAAAGATGACCAACAGGATCACAGCTAGCCTTCGTGTCTCCCTCTGTATGTCTGGCTGTCTGCTCAGTGGTGGCTCGGTTTTCTGTGCATCTGTCCATCCATCTGTCTTTCACTTACGAGGATCAGTAACTGTCATAAAAGTGCATCTGCCTGCTCTCTACCTACAGTACAGTGGATGACAGTCTGTCAACTGTGGCTTTTGGGGAGACAGAAACCATTTTACCTGCACTAAGTAAGTAGATTCAGGTATAATCTAAAGAATTTGGTTCTGTATTCCTGTATAAAAGCTGAAGAGGGAAAAATTAGTAGTAGGACTACTCCAGCGGGGTTAGGTCCTATATCTTCAGCTATAAGCTTCACTGTGCACTGTGCTGTAATTCCTGCCTAAAAGTAAGAAACAACAGAACAAACAAATCCTACATGTACTGAATCCCAGTCAAAGCTCCGTGGAGTTCACATGAAGTTACCAACCAAAGTCCCTAATAGTTTTGGTGTACCCAAATTGCAGCCTGCTCATAAAATGTTCCACACACAAATTGCCTGCTCCATGACTCATTTTATACCATATAGGTGCCAAACACACAGGATGCAACAATGTTGACATGGTAACGCAATAAACACACAAACAGACTCTTGTTTCTGCAGACCAAACGAACAAGAAGTTGTATTCTTGTCTTTTTCTCTGGCCAAATGAGTGAGGACATGATATTTTAGATAAGGAGACGTTTGACTAAAAAACACATGCACTGCAAAAATAACACATTTTGACCATTTTAAGCTATATTGGTAATATTTAAAACTACTGAGACGCTATAGGCAGCCACACTTTAAATTCAGCATTTGAAGTCAGCAAGGGTTTCCATTTGTACAGAAGGTTGCTGGTAATAATTCCAAGGCCTCTTTGTACTACTCACTGCTGTTCAGTTGCTCCTCTTTCTTTCTTTTTACTTTCTCCTTTGTTGCACTTTCTTCTTCATTCCATCATTAGCAATATACAAAAAAAACTCACTCTAAATTTATAGAAAAAAGTTTGCCAAAGCCTCCTCTGCCTGTCTCTGCCTAGTTGTGCCTGTCTCTCTGTCTGTCTCCGTGCTGCTATTCGAGACAGGTTTCAGGGCTCAGGCCCTGCCAAATATGGGAGGAGGGCGGTAAACATGGATGACAAGTCACTGGGCCTGTTGCCCTACTGTACAACACAAACGCACACACAGGAACACAGATGCAGAACACAAACTGCATAGACTAACAGAAAACTCTAATATTTATTATTGTAATAATTAAAACTGAATTCCAGCACCTGAGCTTAAGTGATAATTTGCTGTTACGTCAAATTACTCACATGCAAAATATCCCTTTAATACAATAAATACTGAGCATGAAGCATACTAGTATTTAAATGACCACAATCAAAAAATTACATTTCTATGTCACAGCAAATGCCACACAACGCTACTCAGCAAAATGAGATGATCAAATGTCATCTTACTAAGATCTGGTGTTATAATAAAACATGTTTCCTTATAGCAGTGCAGCAGACCTACGACTGCTAAGTGACCCAAACGGTGGCCCTTGGTCTGGTTTGACCTCAGGGTCGACAGCTGCCACCAGATTGCAGAGCTATTAGTGGAACAAAAGCCGACAAACACAAAGCGCACTGCACACACAGGCACAACCACACAAACAGTGCTGAAACATTTACAGGCATACACAGATGATCACGCATGCCAATATAACTCTATGCACCCAACACACAGCTGGACAAATACTGTGTCTTTACACACAAACACACATGCACCTCACATGCCACCACACTGAACAACTGCTTAGTGCAACACTCGCAAATACCTTTTGGTAAAGAAAGCTAAGGATGCCCTCCCCTCACGTTCCCCCTGAGCGTGTGCATCAGCATGAACACACAACTCTAAGCCGCCTAATGCCACAGACCCTTTAAAAGCACCCATCTTTTGTTGGGTCTTATCGACTGGATTCTAAATGTCGCTAAAACCAGCGTCAGCGATGAAACATTTGTTTGACACCTGGACAAATAAACAAGTTCGGATTCTTTTAATGATACCTGATGAGTGATGAGCATCCACTCGCTGCACTGCAGGATGTAAAAATAGTTTGTTCTGTCAGCATCACTGTGCTGTATGTGATCACCTGGGTTTACACCTCACAGTGACTACTGAGATTTTTTGTTGTTGTTGTAACAAGTTCTGACAACAAAAGACATTTTTTTGTAAAATTATGTTTCTTTCTTTGGCTGCTCCAATCCTTATGAAAACAGACACTGTATCCCTGCACCTGCTTCATCTGAACGTCCATACTGTCATGTCCAAGTGTAAGAGCAAAGGCTGCAATTAGAGAAATGAATAAACTGGCTGAGAGTTTTTTTTTTCTGCTGAGTGCTGAGAACACTGCCTCCCATTCAATTAGGATGAAACTTGCAATCCCGGCGATTTCCCACTGACCTTCTTGCAACACAGCAATTACCACAACGGTTCTCTGGGGATGTTAATAAAAATGAAATGGCTTTTTTGCTAAGCCATAAAATAAAAGAGATCCCACATACAAAGGAGGATGCAGCACCACAGTAGCTGCCAGGTCCTGACTCAACTGAAGGTGACTGCATCCTACTATTTGTACAAATTTCCCAGACTGGCAGCAGTAATCATGCATCTCATCATGACTGAGAGGAACCAGGGGACTCTGCAAGACCGTCAGTTATCTTAAGTTGCCATCTACTCTACACAGATATTTTAAAAACACTACTTTATTACGTTCAGTTTATTCCACACACTCTCCTGTAATGACGTGCTACTCTCGGCTGTTTGGTGATGTAACTTCGACACAGAGACTTTCCATTACTAGATATGCAATACTGTGCAGAATTATGCAGCTGCATAATAAAATGGCATATGATGCATAACACAACCTAAGAAATTACAAAAAAAGCTTACAGAAATAGTGATGTATGTCAACACATACATCTCTCTGAGTGCGATGTGGTTGTTTTTTCCCTTAACCACAGATCATAAGTGGCGATAATAATAAGTAATATTAACTTCTTTGCAATTACCATACTAAACAAAATGGCAGTTTTTTTATGCTTATTGGCTGATGACGTGGTCCTTAACCAAATTTCATTTATTATTTTACATATTCATATTATTTAATTATTTTACCTAATTTAATTTGTATTTAAATTTCACTTTAAGATTGAACTACTGTAGCCCTCATATGTTAAGAAACAAATATAGTTAGTTAGTCGAGGTGGACGGGTACTTGTGGGACTTGGGGTTGGTGGTGTTTCAGGTTACAGCCCCCCTGATGAGTAGGCAGCCAGTAACAGGGCGACTGGCGCCCCCTATTTCTGCAGCAGCTATTTAAAGGCCTAATTGACAGGCCTTTAGGGGAGGAGGTTACAGGGCTGTCCAGAGTGAGGAGTAAAGGTAGGTGAAAAGCATAAAGACACAGACGTATCTTCTCCTTAGCAGAGTGCATCAAAAGCCAGAGATCTTGGAGACCACCTCTTCATCAAAGTCTGCTTGTGTGCCTGTGTGTTTGCGTTGGAACTTACCGTGCTCAGCATCCACGGTGTCTTCGGAGCGCTGGTTGAAGCTCTCATACGAGTCCCAGCGGATCAGAGGGTCCTGGGTGTTGTAATCCACAGAAACGCTCGGCCCGTTCTCCAGGTGGCTCAGACCTGCACACGACATCAAATGGATGATGCACAAGTAACATTGTTATGATTTCCAATAAAGTTGGACACTGGGTTATAAAAATTGATTTTTTATTTTGTAAAATACCTTTGATTTTTTCTGGTCCATATGAGAAAACAAACTCCACCTTCCCATACTCTGGAAACCTGTCATCTGCACAGACACAGACTTTTTTTTATATAAAACACAAATGTACATGTAAACGGAGCGTGTCTAAATGTGTTTAGAGTATCACAGTGAAACACAACAAATTCCTAAAAACACAGACAATTGCAGTAAAAACAAGTGACAACTAAACCAATGAAATAATTTATAATTATTAATTATTATTCAACAAACTCTGGCATTTTCTTCCCTTTTTATTATCGTACATGAGCTGAGCTACATTCACCACCAGAGGACCCTGTTTAACATAAAACTGTTGTAGCCAGAGTGCCGTGTTGCAGCAGGGTATCAGACCTTTACTGCTGGATGACTGAAAACAAGTAGAAAAAGATTTAACATTTCAGATAAAATGTGTAACAACAGCAAACAAAAAGAGAGTGGTTACCTTTGAAGGTTTCATCCAGCTCGTTCTTCCCAAAAACTACCCCAAGGTCGTGGATGGCGCATGTGTGGAACTGCACCCTGAACACCACGTCCCTAGTCGGGCTCCTGTATCTCTTGTGGTAACACTTCAGCTACAGTGAACAGGAAACATAGTTATCAATCCATTAATATCAAGGGATCCTGAGGGAAGTATCTGCATGGTATTTTTCTACCTAGTATTTGTGTAAAAAGATCAACAGATGGAGTGAATTAGTTCTTTAAAAGAAGGACTTAAGGCAGAAGGGTAAAAACAAGTTAACGGTATCTAGGTTAGAGAGGAAAGTTCAATGTTCTCAGTTCATCTTACCAAGATATCTCCCTTCAGAAGCAGGCCCGGTTCGATGGTGATGCAGATACTGGTGTTGCTGTCTCCTTGTACGTTGCTGTGGTAAAAAAATAAAAAAAATAAAATTCAGTTACTGTTTACTTTGCCTCTGAACACAAACTACACTGAACTGGAATAAGAGTTTCCATACTATATTCCTGATGTATAGACTGGTTGCATTGCCTGGTAGATCTTCAGGAAAGGGCGGCAGCCTGTGAAGGACATTGAACCATCTTCAAGAAAACCAGTAAAAAAATGACTTCTTCTTGTATACCTGGAAGAGGAAAGTACTCACCACCTTTGGACTCAAAGTTGGGGATTCCGTGCATGATGACGTGATGCAGGAAAAGAGGCTTGTTGTTGATTTTTATGTGTCCGGACAGAAGGCCATTGAAGTACTGCACATACCTGCAGAGAAACGAAAGATTTTGATTCTGTTCAGGTGTCAGTTGTATATCACAGTGTTTCCCTATTTGACCTGATGATGGTGCTAGACGAAAAGTCACTGGGTTGGGTCAACATGAACATCGCCATCAAATGGGGCTAATACTTACTGAAAGAGAGGTCTTAAACAGATTTTCAACCACTAAACATGTGAAGATCTTTTGGCTAGATTAAGTCTACAGTGAATAAACCCTCAACCCGTCAGCTCCAGCAACACAGCCAGTGCTCAATTCTTCTCATCCTGTAAAACAGTCTGCATCTACTATAGGAAATGTCAGAGTGAATCTGCATGTTCAGAGGCCAGTTGGGGGTCTGTTGAGTTAGTGTGGTCTGGTTGTTAATGATAATAATGATGATGGCACCGAACGTGACCTTGACCGTGGGGTTGCCACATGCAGACACCCCCCTTGCTCTGCTGTCAGTGGCCAGATGGTTTAATTTCCCTGAAATTCAATTACACATGAACATGGATGCTACAAATGCAGCACTGAGAGGAAGACGGAGCTTGTAGTTACAGAACATGTGTGATGTAGCATGTTCTGTCTTTTATTAAGATGTTATCTAATACCAAATGTTTAGGTTTTTATATATCAACTTACTGTATGTATGTAACTCATACTGTATATATGTATAAACCTTCTGTCAGAAGATGTTACCAATTGTTCTAAAAAAGAGCCAAAGCCTCTGCAGAAACTCAAACAGAATTGGGAATTAAATACAAATAGGAAACATATTTTCATTGTAAAGTCACAGCATTTTTCAGCATTATGACCTGATGAAACGTTCAGTTAAACACATGTGTTTTGGAGTTGCAGTGTGCAAGCTGTACTCTTTTTATAAATGACCCTTTGCATTCAGATTTTAAGCCACAGACAATAAAAAGTGACCAAAACCGCCATGAAAGCACAAAGGATGCTGCACGGAACACCTTTAGTCCAAACTTTTATATGCTTTCATAGCAGCAGATTGAGCTCATCTTTTTCTCTTGATGTTAATGTCACACATTCCAGGCCATAATATTACCAGACTCCAGGGCCAAAGATAATTATATCCGAAGCAGGAAATAGCAGTAGCAGGGCAGAGGGCAAGTCTATAGATCTGTTAGGGAATGGCTTGCTGCCTAATTCACTAGCTTAAATGAAGTGGTGTTAAGTCCCCCGGTGTTTACTGCGTTTCTTCATTTATTCCCTGCAACCTTTTTCCTGTTCATCCTTTCGAAGACGCTCAGATCACTTGGCAGGTGAAGAATGGAGACAATGAGGGGTCAAGCCTTTAAAGAGTTGTCTGTCTTATACTGCAGAGGGAGCTCATAATATGGTAGGAGTAGATTTATGACTTAAATGAGGATGTCTAAGAAGACAGTGCCCCTTGAGTGAGTCGCATTCAAATTAAGACATTTTTTAAATACCTTGAAACCACTCTTGATTGGTCTGACCCACACTGGTTTGGAATTTACTCTGCTGTTTTGCTCTCTGGTCATGGGAAGGACATTATCTCAAGACACTTAAGGATAAAAGTGGAGAGGAATTGAAAGAAAATATACTTTGTGATGCTTAAAAGACAAGAATGTACTGCCACTAAGCCCCACAGGCTCCCCAGAGACACCAGCGGAATCCCTCAGATAGACAAGAAAGATCGTCTTCCTCTGTACTGTGACATTTACACACAATTATCCTGATTAAAACGAGTAAAGAATTTCCTCCATAAAATCTTTCTAAGACAAAATAGGAGATTTAGCTGGGCCACAACAGTGATCACTCAGTTTGTCTTGATATTTGGTTCTTCGACTGAACATCAGATGAACCTCAGAGACTGTAATTATGGCTTAACAATTGTAAGCTTTGCAGTAAGACTCGCAGCTGTGGAGGTTCCAAGGGCAAACGTATGAAAATTAGATGCAAGGTTAACGTTTCCTGTAGCACCACTGTGCAGTATTTCCCAATCCCATGTTTTTTGATCCTGTATATTACAGTAAACAGGAAATGAGGTTGTAACTAACCTTCTTTGTGACGGCTGACCCACAGGAAGAGCTTTGTCCTCGTAGAAGCGCCTCATAGCAAACCTATCCAACGCCTGGTCAGCACTGCACAACACAAAATTAGACAATTAGACATTGTTACAATTGTTCTTTTAACTTCCTTATTTAACTTACATTTTGCAAAAAAACTAAATTTGTATAAATTTTGTAGAGTCAATAACCCTGCAATTGCAACGTTAGGTGCCTCTACCTATGACATGCTTGATACCTTGCGGATATGTTGCTATAGTGCATGTACGCAGCCACCACCACCCCTGTTCGACCCCGATTCCCCTGTAATGCAGAAGCAGAGAGAAAAGAGAAATGTTTGTTTGTATCATGATTTTATATTTGAATGTGAGTGTTTAACACAGTGACACAGCCAATGCTGCTGTACCTTGTTATGTAGTACAACCACATTGTGCTGGTCTCCATTCAGCCACGTGTCAATGGCCTTGCACATGCTGCAGATTTTGTCCAACGCTGGTGCATGGTGATCTGGCCAGCCAAACTCCAGAACCTGGTGAGAGTAATTCATATTAAAAGATGGTTTCATTTCTCATCTTCTCGTTGTTTAATTTAGGTTTCATTGCCCTGAAACCTGCCTGGTCTCACCTTGTGGTTTAACTTTGATAAGTCACTCCTCCACTCGCTCAGGTTAAGCATCTGAAATCAGAAACAGAACAACAGCACTGATCAAATACAAAGATCAGATCAGATTAAGAGTTTGGAAACATACATCAAAAGTAATTTTATGTACATTTTAGGAAAAAAGTCACTAGGCGGCTATCTCACCAGATAGTTTTCGCCATGTTTGGACTGCAGCATTGACGCCACCTCCTTGAGGTTGGTGGCGTAGCTCTGCTCCTCTGCGCCGCCGGGGAAAGAGACAGAGATGATTCTCTCTGTGATGTAGACCAGGTCGACCTCATAGCTCTCCTCCATGGCCTGAACCACACTCTGACTCCTGGATAGGTAGAGGGAGCACGTGTTGTGTGTGTTTTTCTTAGTAGAAGTATTACATGTATTCATCATGCAGTCATATAATCACGTATACATGACTATGAATAGTTCAACTCAGAGATCAAGTTGAGTTACAAATTGAGCTTACTTATTCTATGTGATTATAACTCATTTTCTGACTTATCCAAGCATTGCACTGATTTGTTCATTTGCAAAGGGCATGAAGACAGCCTTGTCATTTTAAAAAAATGTCCTCTAGTCCTCTAAATGTATTCTACCACTTTAAACAACTGAATTTGATGTACAGACTTTTTAGGACAGAGCAGAGTCAGGGCTTTGACCTTTTTACCTTCTAAACACAAACACAAACACAAACGTCGTGATTATTAGTTCTGTTTGCTCCAAACGGCGTTCCAATTATCTGTGATTATCATCTTTACGAGGACGGTTGAGAGACTTTTTTTACAGCTCTTGAGAGAACATTTCTAAAACCATTCGATTTCTCTCAGGGACTAACGAGCGAGTTCATGGCAGCTATCCACTCGATCAAATGTAAACTCCCGCAGCTCACTCTTATATTTCTTGGAAAGTCTCTCCCTGACTGTTGACAGGACCTTTGCTGATATTATGCAAGCAGTTTTGCTGGCCAAACAGTAATCAGGTTTATTGGCCAATGAGCGTACAGTAAAGCTCCACATGAGAAATAGCTACACTTGACAAATAACAGACAAAGGAGAGTGGAATGAGAACAAACATTACTAGAACAAGACCAAATGTCCAACCCAACTAATTAATTTGATTTGTCCAAACAATCATTTGGAGAAATAACTCTTCACCTAACCTATTCTTATACGATTTCATTTAAGGATGGAAAAACTTACAACATGTATGACGACGCTGTGTCTTACCGTGACTGCTTTCTCCTTATCTCCACACTCTTGCAGGACCTCGTAGATCCCTGGAGAGTGAAAATGATTTATAAGCAGAGTTCATCTGGTAGTGATGATGGTGTTATTGAATTATAATATGACATAACCTATTAAGGAAAAGTTCGATCACAGAAGCAAAACTGAACCTGCTTTGGAGAAAGAGAAAGATAGAGAACTAAAATGAGGAAAGGGGAGATAAATAGACGAAGAGAAGGAGGATAGCATAAGGAGAGGAAGAAGAAGGATAAAAATGAAGATAAAACAAACAAAAAATATGTGCAGTAGAGAGATAAAGAAAAATAAATCATGCGGTATGGAAAGAAAAGCAGAAAGCAGCAGAGGAAGAGAGAAGTAGGCAGATGAAGAAAAGAAAAGATGAAAGAAACAGAAGTTGTAGCACAGAGAAAGAAGAAATAAATAAACAAGACACAGCAAAAAGATAAGAAAGAGAATGAGAAGAGCCATAGCAGACAAGAAGAAGAAGAAGAAGAAGAAGAAAAGAAAATTTAAAGGAAGGATGGAAAAAAGAGAAAAGAGATACAAGAGAAAGGTAAAAGGAGAAAGGGAGAAAAAAGAATACAGAATGGTGTAACAGGAGAAAACCATCCAGGTCTTGTCAGAACTTCAGCACACTTTAATTATTCTGTCCTGTATGTAGTTATTTACTGGGGAAAGAGTTGAAGTCCAGTTGTTTCACTGTGACAGCACTGCACTAAATATACTGTTGAGGAGTCACTGCATAATAGATGCTAGAGTTGGCTCTTCCTTGTACTATAGGTCGACTCAGGGGAGAACGTGTCTATGTACCAAAAAGATGAAGTCCTCTAAAAAGGTACGACAGCTTTGAATATGTCTTCACAAACATCCTCTGTGACACTCTTTACTCTTTCCCACAGTGTGCGTTTAGCTTTACTGCTCAAGTGGTTGAACAGAGATGTTTGCAACAAGGGTCTCTAATCATGGCGCAAGGTTAAACACACAGCCCAAAGCTCTCCATACTGCTACCGAGTGGCTTCTCACAGATGAAGCTAATCCCACCCCCAAGAGCCAAAATGGGAAGCATAATTCTCTGTGATTTGACAGGAACCAGATGCTAGGCGGACCACGGGTGCTGGTGTTTGCAAAATGAAACAGGCTGTTCGCATGGGGCTTCGGGGGTGTTAACGTCACTGCAGTTCACATCGCAGGAACAATCTGTTGTCTTGTAGCAACATGGGTGCACGAACGCCTCGGGAAAGCTAATGCAGCATGTACAGTGGATCATCTACCCGTTAAAATGCCCAATGCTAAACAGAGTTCACGTTTAGACCAGTGCAACTATAAAACAGGAGAAGTAGGAGCATGAAGTATGAGATCACTTGTAGATTAGTGGCAAACATTCCCTCAACAGAAACGCAGTTAAGGAAAAAGGAATTTCTTCAAAATGTAAGCATACATATAATGAAAATAAATCTATCAGGTGAGTAAGACCATGTCGTACACTTGAAATCTCCAGAGCAAGTACCTTTTGAAAGATTTTTGTCAGGGAAATAAGATATTTTGCAGAACTTTTGTGTTCTTGTGTGGGAGTGGCCTACCTTGCTGAACAGGTGTCCAGTGCTCCACCTCCAGGATGAACGCAGGTGAGCAAAATGCCTTCTAATAGTACTGCCCAAAGGCATGTTGTGGCACAATAACTACTTCTATATATTTTACTACAGAGACTGACAAGCTACAGAGACTCACAAGCTTGCCAGTTGACAGTTAAATTATGCTTTAAAATCACAGAGCATCATCCAGGTGATCACGAACTTCATTATTGTCCTTTGAGTCCACATGACAAAAAAGAGGCGCCACTCCACTGCCATTTGTGCCAAGCTCCATCAACAGTTACGTAACATATCACAAAGCATCTTCCCTCTCTTCCTTCGATGTCAGCTGCCTTCTCCCTGTTTTCTCCTGTGTTCTGTCACCCTCTCCCTACCGCCCACTTTGTGTTTTCTGGAACAACTCCTCCCCTGGTCTCGTTATCTCTCATTATTCCTGACTCTACCCCGGCGCACACCCCCAACCTCATCTTTATTCCCTTTTTTTTCCCAAGTCATGTGGGTTTTGTGTGCTGTAAAGTCTAGTGACTGACTTTGTTTTTATTTTTATCTTAATATTTCCCTGTTGGCTTCAGCAGTAAAATGATTATTCTTCACAACTGTTGAAATTGGATGAGGCCATTTGTTGCTTTGTATTCTTAGCTGCTTGTCATCTAAATTTGTCTCCTTGTCTAACAAGATTATTTTTGATTTACAGTGTCTACACTCACTCTCTGTTCTCCCCTGAGCCAAAGTCCTCGTGGTGGACTTGGATGATCATGTACAAACCACAATGGATGTATCCTACATAAACTTACCAAATAAATATATTGACACGTGTCCCTCCTCTGTCCATACACCATGCACCCACCCACACGTACACATACGTATGAAGAAAACCATATCATGACTCCTTATCTAAGTATTAAGAAAGAAGATGATGCCAGGAAAACACATAAGGAAAATGATGATTATGATTCTGTGTAAAGCCAAAATGTATGAATTTGTACCAATTAGCTTAACACAAGATTTCCACTAAACTTCCAGATCACTATGATGAGTACAAACACATTTTTATGTGAAATGTCTAGTAAAGGGTGAAACTTCTGTGCATAGTTTTTTGTAGTATTGGTCCCGAACACCAATATGTCATTGTCAAAATTGTTTGTGACAACTTTCCATAATTACAGCAATAAAACAGACCATGGTCAAGACAATTTAGTAGCCTCTGTCTTGGTATTTTTAGTGCTAGCATTTCTCATACACAGGCCCACATTTCCCATAAATCCTTTTTGATGAAGAAGAGAAAGCTGCTACTTAATGATAATTACACTAATTTATCAAAGATATTGTGGGATTGATGTTAAATGTATCTATATGACACTGAAAACAGATTTTCAAGTCAACTTTTCAAGGATTTTCAGTTTTCCTTTAGAATGCAACACATCTCGTAATATGTTTTTTATTTAAGACCTACCGTCTCCATCAACCTGCTTAATTGAGTTTGACCCAAACTCATACTGTAGGCTCTCTTAGGCCTTTTTTCTTTGTGTGAATGTACAGTGTGAAATAATCTCCATCCAAGCTGGCGTCCACAAACCGATCTGTTTATAATCAGACCCCGAGTCACCGCTGAATTTCTGCGGTTGATCTAAACATTCAGGCGACGGCTGACGCAAAAGACTGACTCATTATCATGACTCACAATAGAGAGCAGAGAAAAAACAGGGATGTGAGACACCAGTGCCGCTTTAATCTTTTGAATAAATGTTGCTTCTAGTTGCATAAAATGGAAAATAAAGACACTGGAGACGGTTATAATCTAAAACCTTTTAAACAACCTCACATATTTTCGCTGTTGTGACTGCTGGCTTGAGTAAACTGTTGTCTTCTCTCTTATATTTCTGGAATCTTGCCTTTTTGGAAACCAATGTCCACACCCTCCATGATTAAGCTAAACATGCCTGCTTTTTCTCGGGCCAGGCCTTGGCACCACTTCCTGGCACATACTCATCTTTGCACTGTACTGACAGCAACAGATGTTGTGGCAGATTTTCTGATTTTGTAAGGTAAGCACAAAATAGACTGGCACAGAACGAAAAGAGAACATTATATTGAATAGCTCAGACAACATGACTGTATTGAATTTGGAGTGGAATAATTAGAGAGACTGTAAAATGATCTTAATAAAATATATAGTGTGCATTTAGTAATGTAAATAATGCATGACATTTTAAAATCTGCAGTACAGTGATTTAAAATCAGTAGTATTTATCTATCATATAATGACATGACAATTTATATATTCTTACGTGTGCTCAGAGATGTGTAAGATCAATTAGTGGCAGCTAAAAATTAAGCGTGGGTCCACCCACAGAGCAGCAGCAGCTGCTCTAACTGGTTAGCTGTTGTGTTGCTGCCACCTTCTGCAGTTTGCAGGAACATGCAGGAGTTAAATTTAGGGGTCAGAGCTCAAAAAGAATGAATTAGTAATTAAACTGGAATAACTATATATATGCATTGATAAGAAATAAAAACTAGAAAAGCATCTAGTTATTCTGATGACACACTATGGACTCTATGAATTGGATGGGGTGCAAGTTTATACACAGTCATAGTAATAATAAGATGTGAGAAAGGGTTTCCACATATATTTTCACACAGAGCACCTCAGGATTGTTATTCCAACGCTGCAATAACAACGACAGCAACATAAGTATTTATGAATGAAACAACTTTTAAAGCATCTCTCCGTGGCATTAGTGCTCGTAAAGATGTGCTACTTACCGGGGTATCTACATGCTTTAATGGCAGCTGAGGTGTGGGAGGCTGGAGAGAGAAGTGAGAGTCAGCAGGTTAGTCACTGTTTCTTTCACGCCGAGGAAGAAACAACAGCTAGCGGGTGAAAAAGAGAAACAGAGAAAAGATGGAAAGACTATTTCTTTTATAGACGTCTCTCTCTCTCTCTTGCTCTCTCTGTCTGGCTGATGGTGATACAGCAGACACTCAGAGTCATTATATTAACCTTGACGAAAACACACTGTCTCCTTTTGTCTCTCTGATCTATTCACACTTTCACTGTCACACACACACACACACACACACACACACACACACACACACACACACACACACACACACACACACACACACACACCATTTGACGCAGTGCTTAGACAATAATAATAAAAAAAGCTATGTACCAATATTTTGTAATGGCATTGAAAAACACGATTGAGAAACATGTAGGAGAGAGCAACACACAACAGGATTTCATGGAGTTGCATTTTTTTTATTTTGTTTCTGAATCTTATGACTTTATTAATAAAGCAAATGTTGAAGTAATTCTCTCTTAAGTTGTGCATTTGAGTTGCTGAATGAAAGGAGATATGTGAGACAGCAAAAGAAAGTATGTGTCACACAGACCCACACACACAACCTGACAATGATCCATGTCTTAAGGAAAATCTCTTAACAGAGTTAAGCACAGCATCTAAGGCTGATGTGAGCTCTATAAACAACAAGACCGGGGACTGTTTAACAAGCTGCAGCAGTCATTTAAAAAGGCAAGTGTCCAATGTAAATAAGTGAAAAGCAGTTACTGCTGCTTGGAATGGTCCTAATTTGGTCACAATGTCGGTGGTTAATCCTGAAAATCTAAAACAGGACTGACCGAACCACTTTCTTATTTGACTTTAAAGAATATTGACTAGAAATCAGGACAGTGATCAAATTGCTATTCCTACTGGTTTTCTAATCACGACCTACAATTTGCCGAGCACGCAGTCTTTATGGAAGTGGATAAAAAAAAAAAACAATTTCAAGCTCATTAAAGTGAAACCGACTCAAGCCACAGTGTCGCAGTGCATAAATCACCCCAGGAGGAATGGAAAATTATCACTTTGGCTGCAGCACAGTATCTTTCTCTTCTTCTGACTGTAGCATTTAAATGGCATCTTGAATGTCTCAGACCAAATCAGTGAATTAATATTATGTTTTCCTGGTTTGCTGTTTCTTAATCTTTAATTTTTCAGCATGATTTCTAGTGCTCTGGATCTGTTCGATTTGCACCACTACCTTGCATTTTTCCCAGTCTAAATACCAACTGGGAACCATTATTACATATAAAATCCAGTCTGTGCTAATCTCCACTATACTCTCTCAAATTAAAGTAACACATTTACCACTGGTGAAACACTGTCCACACTGCAAAGACAAGACTTAAATTAGATTTTTTCAATTAGTAAGTCACAATTTCACCTAATATATTTAACCCTCCATGAAACTGCTCCCGCATCACCTCTGTATATGATAACAGTAGACAAAGAGTGTGTTTCGCTTGAGTTGTGCAGATGATATTTTTCTTTGACTACATAGAAAGGAAGCTCTTATGATTATAGCATGCGACCTTTGACCTCACAGTGCTCCATGCAACAATTCCAGGAAAGCTCACATCATTATGAAGAGGGATCTCAGAGGTCAGTGTGGGTTTTAAACATTTCCTTTATGGTTTTATCCGCATACAAATTCACACATTTACTGCACAAACACACACACACACACACACACTCATGTGACACTCACCAGCTCATAGTTGGTAGTTGTTTGACATGACGTGGTGACCTGTGAAAGAAGAAACACAGATTGGATGAGGGAAGAAATGCATCACGAACTCCTTAAGAGCATTGTTATATCTGATTAGACTGAACACATGAAAAAGAAAACTGAAAGAGAAAGGGATACAAGTACAATTTAGCAAAATGACTTTCCTTTAGGACAGTGTTTTAAAAACGCTACTGTAAGAACTGCATTTATTTTTGTAGAAACAGGGAGGGAGAGACATCTCTGAATGTTTCCTCCTGAATGCCTGAGTATTCCCCAAATTGCTCTCAACAGTGCAGAAATAACCACGAGGCCCTTTTGACTGTTCCTCTGCGTGGGAAACATGTCAGGGCCATTCCAGGCAAAAATCTTATTTTGTACCAAATTCACAGTGAGAGAGAATGTTTCCTGTAAAAGCCCCAAAAAAACAATTCAACATTGACTCACAGCAAGCATTACACTATGAGACGAATCCAGGCACAACACAACACAAAGTGCCTCATCAAGCAATTTCACTTGTATTTAGAAACAAACCAAGTGAAATATAAAGCAAGAAATCCTCTTATTTGAATCATGATTGCATATTCTGGTGTTATCGTGACCATCTCGAACACATACTGGACCAAACAACACATGCACCTGGTCTTTCATGACTTGAGATCTGTAAAAAATGACTTTATTCTTCCACGTGACATCATTTAAGTAAAATAAGAACTTGAAACTACTTAGAATCTCTCTCCCAAACAGTTATAATAAAAGAAAGTAAAAGCTTCAGCTCCTTTTATCTTGTTAAACAGCATCCTGTCCCTGCCTTGTAGTGTACGACATGTTTTTAGTCTCAGTAAAACAAAGGTAGATTTTCCAACAAATGCGGCTGGGTGGCACACCAGTACTATAAAATGCAAAGACTGGGGCCAAACCTTCCAGCAACAGTATCACTTGTTCCCTAATTATACTAACGCCTCAAAATTAGAGCCGTGTTGGTTTCGTGACGTTGCAGTGCTATGTGTAGCATCTTTAAATAGCAATTTTGGCATCACAGGTCTGTTCTTAAAACAGTTTGCTCATAGTATCCATGACAGACAAGTGTGACTCCTAATAGTCTGCATTAACCTCTGCACTGCAAAACACTGACTGTGCTGCATAAACAGACACTCGCCAGCAAACTCAGTGACTTGCAACTGATTGTATTTCCGTTACTGTGTACACATAAACATGCATGTGGGAATTCGCATACGCATACATGTGCGTTAGAGGAGTGCGTGCAGCGCCAAGTGTCCCCAAGTGTTGAGAGGCGATGTTTACGAGCAGTGCGCGCTATCAGTAGACAACAGACGCAGGCAAAGGAAGGAAACTGCTGTAATTAGTTTGCTCTGAGAAAACAAAAGACTCTCTCACTTTGTAATGCTATCATGAAGCGTATCATAATATGGTAGCTGGACAACATCGCAGCAGAACAGATCCCACCCAGTGCGGGCTGATTGTGATGGCATCAGTTCACCAGTCAGTGCTGACGTGGTTATGGGCTCCAATGAAAACATGAAGTGCGTGACCAAGAGCGTACTGAGAAGAGACATTTTAAGACTCTCTACATGTTTCATTTTTTGTAAAAATAATTTCTATGTTGCATCACTGGCACCTTAAAACATAGGGCAATCTGATTTACTTAAAATCAGCCAATAGCTGAAAGTAAATGTAATTTATTACAACAATGCTGACTTCATAAGTCATAAATTTACAAGCAATAAGTGAAAAATCTCCCTCAAGGCAAGTGTGCAGGAAAACATTTCACTGAAGGCTGATGACTGATGGGTTAATATCTAGTTTTCTGTAAAAGAAAACCGTCCAACCTTACTTTTGAAAGGTGCATACGCATGAGCAACAATCTTTATCTTGTCATTTTGAATCTCCAGGCTAAAAGAACATGAGGTAATTGTTACTGTTGCAGGTGCAGCAGACATTCGGGTAAAAATAAGGAAGACATAAAGTAGTGTCCAGTGCACATGTGAACATGATTGCTTGCAAACATCTACACTCAGTTACCAATTTATTAGGTACACCTGGCTAAAGCTAATGCATTGTCTTGTCTTTCTCAGCCAAACTGGCCTTTAGCAAAGCAGTTAATACCAACCTACTCGAGGCCAACAGGAGATGAAGCTGCTAGTGCCAGGAGCAAGAGGCGAGTCAGCTCACGCTCGCTCTTTACTGTGTCTACACTGACTGGAGCCATTGCTGACGTTCACATATCAGTGTTGGCGTTCCCTGTGGCCCCGGGGCCTCATAGCAAGAGCATCTGCTTTTATTTACGGCTGACAGGAGGTGCTGTTCTGTGCGCTGTACTGTAGCAAACGCCTGCAAATGTCCTGATGATGACTCCCTCCAGTATTGATCTAAAGGTCAGAAGGGTACAGTGGTGACTGTACTTACATCTACAGACACCAGACTATTCTCCAGATACAGTATATGAATCACACATTTTTCTGTGAAGAACACAAATGACTTGTGCATATAAAAAATGAGCAATTCACCATTAATATTGCTTGCTGCATACTGTTATCCTATCACAGTTTTAGTGAGGCAGAGAATATGAGAATGGACAGCTAAAGCAGCAGACGGAGAGAAAACACAGACACCGACTTCATAATCGCACAATCTTACATTCCTCCAGACACCGTGTCTCAGAGTAACTTAAAATCCTCACCGCATCACCGTGCAACAAAGCGAGAGAACAACAGCTACCCCAACCTCATCCATATATGGTGGGTGCAGCTGGGAGCCAGACTAATACGGGGTTCATGTGGTTTTTACCAGCTCAGACGGATAAAAGAGTGGGGATCTCTGAGAGGTCCTGCCACACGCTTCAGCACACTAACACCTGAACTTCAACAGAAAGTATTGGAACTATGTCTGTAGGCTACCACCTCTAAAACTGTTACATGATCCAGTTCAGATCCAGTTCTGATTCCCTCTGTCTTTTAGTTAGTAGGCATATGTTCACTAATCAAAAACTAATTTTTGCTTAAGTTCTGATAATTACTAAAATAAAGTGAATATTGAGCTTTTTTTTCTACCTCTGCACAAATTTCTCCAGTCACTTCCTAACAAATTGACCATAAAGTCACAGTGGTTTTAGGCTTATAAAACAAGGACCTTATAATCTTACTGAGTCACGAGGGGTGTCTAGAAAGCCACTGAACTAGAACAAGGAGCCAAGCAAGCCACCGAGGGGCCCTCCTCAATCCTGACCCAGCTGAGAGGCCTCATTAGGGGGCAAACAGAGGTTGAGCTGAGGCGGGACATTGGTGAATTACCTGCACCAAAGGTCAAATGTCTCAGGTGAGTCTTGACAGTTCGACGGAGCCGCGCTGCTCTTTCTTGATCTCCCATCTCCTCAAACTGAGAGTGTGGATCAGCGAGAGCTTTAATGATTCCAGCAAAGTTTCTGCTCAAGTACTCAAGTGGGTTTATGTGGAAATGAAGAGTGCAGAATATCAAAGCACGACTCTCGAGCCTGGTCCACTGAGTTAAATAATTGCTCAAGCAGAACAGTGATGAACGGCTTTTTCTTCAACTTCACACACTTCAAACAGGCTTGAACAAGCATCCTCTGATAACCACGATTACAACAAGCTTGTTCAACAACCTTTGGAATCTTTTTTTTCACTTTGTCAAACAGTGCACTTATTGCCTTTTTGATGCACAACAGAGGTATGTCTCATATTGCGCTTGATGAGACAACCTTACTTTTTGATATTGTTCAATTATCTTCTAATGTTTTATGGTCAGATCTAATATGAGCAGAAGTAGATTTTTTCACTGCTCCTTTTTTAGCCTCTCAAGTCTATAAAGCCGCAATACAGATTTTGTCCCTTTTACCTCTTTACCTAAGCAATAATCACTCTGATCTTAATTCATCTACTTCAGACTAACTGATGGGACAAAGCATGTGTCTGGCACTGTGCATAAATCATATTATTGGCTCCAATAAATAAGCCTGCCATTGGTCGAACCACACTCAACATTCCTCAAGCACTCCTCCTGCCCACACAAGAGCCACTGCTGCGCTGATGGCAGTTTGCCTGAGAAACTAAATTCTTCACCTTCCAAACGGGGTCCAAATAAGGACTGAAGCACAAACAGCCCGTTTGGAGGGATTTATCTATCATTCCGCTATATTAATCTCTAAAGTGTGTCAGTGGTGAGCATGTACCTTTTCTGCTTTAACATTTGACATCAAAAGTATGTAAGGCACCATGTTTGACTGGATGTCACTGTGTCTCTGCCAGAAGTGTGCAAGCAGTGTTGAATGATGCTATCAATGGTTAACATCTGATGTAGATTTTTTAAAAATCTAGTAAAATAATTGCGAAATAAATAACTCATGCAGAATGTCGCCTAAAGGGAATAATTCAAACTCATAATTCACTGAGCTTTAAAAAAAGACAATCCACCCTGTAAACATGTCGATATGTCAGAGGTCTGTGCTAACAAGAGTAAATTTGGAACCAAACCAGCCTTTCAGTCTGGGTTGGGCCATGAAAGTCCAACTGCTGTTTCAGAGGCTGTTGCATCCAAATAGGATGGAAGCAGGCTGGTATATATACATAATATGTATATAATTGTTTTGGTATAGTAGAGCATACCACCCACCAACAGTTTCCACTGGTGTCCATCAACACTCGGCAGTGCAACACAAACAGGGTCTTCCCACAGCATGAAACAAAAAACAAGACCACGGCAGGATGAAAAACCCCCTTTGAAGCTCTTTGAGCACTTCTTTGGTGACGTGAAATCTACCAAGCGACAAGTTCTTAGTCTTATGAAAAATCCACCATCTAAATCTTGTGGATTATACATGAGAAGAAAATCACTACCACATGGTTAACACACCATAAATAAGCATAGAAATTGACCTATGGGTAGAAGCATTCACTTCCACTCTAAACGGTTCAGACAAAATTTACCACAACATGAAATTCATCATAGTGAATTGCCTTCTTATTTCAAATATTTTTATTGCCAGTGAGCTCAGATTTGCGTCCAACAAAGGCACCAACATTATTTTCACCTCGAAACCGACACGCCGATGTTGGGTTTGAGGCTCAAAGGAACTTCAAGTGGACGCGCAAGAGACCAAAGACCATGGATCACTGAAGAAGCAGCTATTTGATCATGGTCAAGCAGAGGCAAGTGGTGAGCGGGCTCTGGCTTGGCTGCTTCACCCCTTGTGCAGTTACAACCAAATCACTGTGCGCTACAGACAACAAGATACCCCATTAAATGAGGAAATGATGAATATCAGATGTGCAATTGTGGCTCACTTTGGACACAGGTTGAAAACCTCCAATTCTGAAAGCCCACTTGTAGTTTTAGTCAAGAGCTGTACGACCACATATCATAAATGTTAGGTCATTTAATCTGGGTTTCAATCATGGGAAAGGCCTAAAATTTGGCAGACATTTAAAACCAAAACTCACCTGATTTGCAAGCTCTTTGGTTTCCGCTTGTGGGAAACAATTTGCAATTAAAATGAAATGCAATTTCCAAACACTAGAAAAGGCTGGGCTCCTTTGGAAGTTGAAAAAAAGCATGTTTTTATCATTATTGGATAAAGCCAGTGTTGGATGTTGGCGCTGGGTCTATCAGTTTCTGTTTAATTATGGGTGGCTACAGGATGCTTTCTCGCATTTGACCACTAATAGCACAGTGAAGTGACAATAAAGAAACAATGCCAAGCCAAAATCAATGGTATACACACACAAAAGTGCAATAAAATATAGCCTTCATAAAACACAAGATGTACAAAATGATTCATGAAAGCTCTTTTGCTGCAATTATGTCTGTGAAAGCCTTAATTCATGCCTATGTGTACAATTTTCTTGAAAGTGTAAATCTGAAAACAGATTGGTTTTGTTAGCTTTTATTAAACCATTTGTTTCAATCTAAATTTGCTCTCTATTTTTCAGCCTGTCACTTATTGACAGAAATAAATTGGTGGGTAGGCCCAGTGCCTACTAATTCAGCTTTGGCATCACATGTTAAATGCCATCCTTCCTAGTAACTACTGCTTTAATAACTTAGAACTTTCTTCCACATACTTTGAAGCTGACGCAGCTGGAGGATCTTGTAGTTTTCACAGTTTGTCATGCTCTTCTCATGAAGCCTACAGTATCTTAAAATTCAATCTGAAATGTGATGCACGACGTAAGAGAACAAATCTGCACAAACACGTGAAAGTTATTGCTATGTGGCAATCTAAGTTCAGAGTTAAGATGATTTTTTGCAACTTTATGTGATTTATGGTATTTTTTGCCCAACGTTTCTTTCAGTGTTGTCAAGGTCTCACCTCTCTGATATGTCAAAAGATTAACTGCCCTGAAGGAGACTAGCTATGTTATTAAGGAATGAAGAGTTAGATAGAAGAGACAAATAGCTCCAGAGTGATAGATCTACAGGGAAAGCAGCAATTTCATAAGCATCACTCTCACAGAACATCTTCATGGTATGAGCTACAAGGGAGACATGAGTTAGGGCTCCTTTGGCAATATCAGAGTGTTTCTGGGAAATGTGGAGAAAGTGAGAAAAAGTATTTCTCTTGAGACTTATGTGATGGCATGGCAAGAACATCGACTTCAGGGTGATGTAATGTCTTCAAATTAAATCAAAAAGTGCCCAATTAAAATGTGTCATAGGCTAATAAGTGCTTACTATTGGTACGATAATAAAACCAGCATTCCTTTCTGTTGTTTAGACTCCTTAGTGGGAAACAGGACACACAAGCCTTGCGACCTCTTGACTGTTCATGTTTAACCGTCATCCCTGTGTTAGCTCAAGGTCAGAGGTGAATGATTGCCGTCATCAGTCTACATCCCCTCTCAGAAGGTGTCAGAAAGAAAACGTGAAAGGAAAGCAAATATAACTCAAAGGAGAAGTAGAAAAAATAGAAAAATTTCCTTCAAATGTTCTATTTAGCTCCTGCTTCGTTTTATCTCTTGTAATCCCAAAGCACACGCAGGTTACACTGAGAGAAAAAAACACGTGTTTGCCTGCTGTGTTGACCAGTTGCTCCCGGTCTCTCTCCGGCTCTGCCACCACAAATCACTACTCGTTGGGTCATGAAAGGCTCCCGAAGCCTCAAACAGCAACTCAAATGAACTCAGCCTGTCCTGTTCCCATGGCAGCAACCTTCTCATGGGTGTGTGGCAGACTAGCTTATATCCAAAACATGCATGGGGAAAGCATTTTCATCTGAAATGACATCCAAAAATCCCTCTTTGTTGTAGTTACAAAACTCATCCTGCAACAGCCTTTTTAGGAGCTGCAAAAAACTCTAAATTGAGCTTGAGCTTCTGAAGACATATTTTAAGCCATGAAAGAAAAAAGCAAAAATCTACAAACTGTTCAAACCTATTCAAATAACCACCCACACTAGCACTAAGATATAGTGCTTGAACCTGGAAATCTCTTACCTGCACACTGATGCCACTTTTTCACACGGTCTCACTTCTCTCCCCCTCTGGCTTGTTTCTACCTCTGCGTTCTCCCTGCCTTCAGACCCCCCTCCGGGAGAGAAAGAGGGCAACAGAGCAAGTACCAAATACAGACACTTTACTCCTCCTCCTCCACCTCTCTCATTCAAAACAACAGCAGTAATCCCAAATGTGCGCCAGAGAGCTACTGAACTTGATTCCGTGCATACGCGCGCGCTCACGTGGATGTCTGTGCAGCCTCTGGACTGGACCAGGATGCAGTCTTCATACTGCTGGCTCCGGTTCCTCCTTGCAACTGCCAAGAAATTTTGAAACACGCTATATAAGGCCAAGAAAGTGGCTTGGGGCTCCTTACAATTCCAGTACCCAAAACGAGAGCGCAAAAGCCATCCAGGGGCAGACAGTAACTGTATCCCTCTGTATCCCTCCTTCTGCTAACCAGCTCTATTTCTCTCTCTCTCTTTCTCCTCCCTCCTTTTCTTCATAACCTTCTTTGTAGCTGTTGACACATGCTTAACAGAGAGAATGAGAGAGAGAAAAAAAAACATTTCTGTTTCTACACTGGAAAACGTCTCCATCGATTCACATTTGTCTGTAATGAATTCCAATATTTGCTATTTCATTATTGTTTCAGGGTCTCACAGACTCCACTGTTAAATGTCCAAGAAACAAATACTTTTTCTTCTCTTATGACCAAGTCAAAACCAAAATATGTAGGCAAGTACTGAAGTGGTTCCTTCTGCCACAGACTGGGCTTGGAGATCTAATGAAGGTGACACAATACAGAAATAACCACCAACCTTGTTATTTCAACATTTTTAAGGAAAGAATAAACACATATTTCACATTCTATATGGTATACTGTCTGCACATGGATTATATATATGCCTTTTGTTTGCCAGAAAGTCATTTAAAGACAAAGAAATGTACAGTATGTTATCCTACACAGTAAGTCTGGGGTCAAGTAGGCCCCAGAGAGGGTTATACCTCATGTAAACTCCTATAACAGACAGGAGGCGTAAAGCTGCATAAAAAGTACTGTCAACACCAGTAACAGATGAAAATTAATTGTTTGGTTTCACAGCTGGTCTTTCTGAGGCTTAGTAATAAATAATAAAGCAATGTTAACTATGTTTTCCAAGAGCAGTGGTTGTCTGGGACCCTATATTAAAACAAGTGAAAAAAATCGGGTTGGAAGAAAGTTGCATAGCTGTACTTTTACCTGTTGACTCGACTCCAGGGCAAAAACCTGAGGTCAGCAGATAACACCCCAAGATACCTATTTTTCTAAATACCTGGGAGGAAAATATTTACCATCCTCACACCCATTTTGAGTACTTCAGGTGAATTTAGCTCATGACCTTCAGATCAGGACTGAGTTAAATTGGGCCATCAGTCATCTGCTAGCACCCGGTTATTAGGCCGCCTGTACCGTTTGTCTGCCAGTGCAGCGCTGCATCTATCCCGCTGAAGGGCGTCACTATGGAGATGTGCTGTGACGGCTCTTTGATGTGACGTTTTTTAACTGGGGAAACAGACTCGTCTCTGTGAAGGGCTGCTGAGGAATGAGGAGGCTTGGCTCTTGTGTATGTGTGTGTGTCTCATCATTCCCTCCCTCACCCGCTGCCTCTCTCTTGTTCTACCTTTTTCACTTTCATGCTTGGATAGTTACTCTCTTTTCCATGCCAACATTCTTGAATGTTCCTCATCCCTGCTCCTATGTACACCTTACACTGTGTTTTTCATCTTGTTCCCTGCGCTTTCTCCTTTTGGAAGATAAATCAGATAAAAAAAGAAAACCTTAGAAGGCAAAAAGTTTGCAACACTATTACAAAGGAAACACAAGAGTGGATGAGGAAAAGTTCATCTGGTAGCTGAAACCTTACGTAGTACCTTCTGTAGTCCAAAATCATGTCAAAGTGATTTTAAGAAGTTAATGTGAATTTTCATTTTTACCATAACATTTTTTGTGAGATCTACAGTTGCTTTGGAAATTATTCCTTCGCTTTTTCACATTTTACATATGATATATAATTTATTCTAAAATGGAAAAAATAAAATGTTTGCCCGTCAACTTACACATAATAACCCACACTGACAAATCCATTACAAAATCTGAAATCTCTCATTTAAAAAAAGGATTCAGACTTTTAATTCCATTCTTTGCAAAAGCCTCTATGGCACTAATTACGGCTTTGAATCTTTTTTGGTAAGTCTCAACAAGCTTCTCACACCTGGATTTAGAAGCTTATTCCAGTTTTCCTGATAGATCCTCTCACACCCTGTCGGATAGGATGGGAGGTGTCTGTGACCTGCTGTCTTTACGGCTTTCCAAACACGTTTAATGAGATTTAAGTCTGGGCTTTGGTTGGGGCCACTCAAAGACAGCCAGAAGCTACACCAGCATTGTTTTGGCTTTGGATTATTATCATAGTGAAATGTTAATTGTCACCGGGGTCTCAGCTCTTGTAATCTAGAGCAGGTTTCCTTGCTTAGCTGCATTCATCCTTCTCTCTTCCTGTGCCTGCTGTTGCCTCTATAGTATGATGCTGCCACCATGCTGAGCAACTGAGATCTCAGACTTCTTCCATTTCACAATTACTGAGGCCAGTTTGATCCTGGGAGCACCATGAGCTCTATGGCTTTAAACCCTTGTCCGTATCTGTACATCACCACCAAAAGGTATTGTGAAGATCTGATGTGGGAATACACACACATACTGTGTCTTCCAGGTTAACATTTCTTGGCCTGGCAAGAGACTTGGACAAAGCCAAGCTGCTTCCAAAGCTAGCGGTAACTAATCTCTTGGCAAAGTATTGAGGAGGTGCATTTGTTATTTGATTCAATTTATGCAAGGTTCTCTGTATATATAGAGTACCATAAATAGTGCGAGTTTTACTGTAGGTTGTAAAAAGGGGTTGCACTCATGCCTCTTGCAATATTAAAGAGCTTCTGGGTTGCATTTTTATTGAGCATGTCATTTGCCACGGGTCTAATTAAAGACCTATCCTAGTTTTCACACATCCACACGTTAGGATGTGGATTAAAATGTTAGGATGCCAGGATTAAACCTAGACCTCAAAACAGTTGACCTCAAAATGATTTCAAGTTAGGCTTAGCTTGGAATGTGCCTGACTAAGAGACACGCAACTCAACTTTAAAGTCACACTGAGAGTTTTCTGATATCAGTAGAAAGTCTAAAAGGGCATCGCTCCTTTCTCTAAAATGCTTAGTTGTTTCTTGCACATCAGTGCTTCTGTTATGTTATGTAAGCAGTGAGTGAACTCAGGCTGACAGATGGGGATTTTGGGCCACTAGAGATGAAACAGGACCGTCTCAGTCTGCTCAAAGCAATAATATCCCCTGGATTTTCTTTTCCATTACAAAGGAACTATTAGATCTTCTAAGAATAGACATTCAGCATGTGACAGTTTTGAGACTAGGGGGCACTTTAGAAGCTTAAAACAGTTAACAGGTTGTTATTGAGTTTCTTTCTACTAATAAGACAAATAATCAGGTGTAATACTGAACATGCAGTGCAAGTGCCTATGAACATGCTCTCTATTTGATGGCCTGGATCAACAGTAATATGCTTTGGCTTTTAATATATCTCACACCCTCTGTTATTTTATTCTTGGACTACAAAAGTGACTCACTTCCTATTCATCCTGTTTCACCCCTGCTGCTGCTCCAAGATCTGTGAACATCTACAACTACGGGAAGCGGAAAAGCTTGATTACAAGAGCGCTTTGTTCAGCTCCAGTTGACCGCAGCGATAAGTTACCAAGAAGTGAGATTTTTAAATGAGCTTGCTGAAGAAAAACCTGCTAGTGTCCAGCGTTGTAAACTTTGAGTGGCGTGGTAGAGCGGTTGCAGAGAGAAGAATCCGGGTTAGAGATCAGCAATGCCCTGTTATAACACTGGTTATGCATGTTGTTAGGCAGTAGTATTGTAGGTCCAGGTGACAGAATTGCTTTGTCCTGCTATTTCTGGTGTTTCCCATGCTCCAGAGCTCAAGTCTAGTTAGACCATAAAACAATTTAAAACACCTAGTTCAAGTTCTTCTGAGTAACTTTGGGGAAGTTCTAGGGAAGTAGGGTGATGGTGTGTAGATTCCTCACATTGCTTGTTTGTGGTGTGCACCAAATTTTTATTTTTGAAGCAGAGTGTTTTGTAAGACTAGGAAAAAAAAGGAATATCTTTAACACAGCGCAGGCAAATTTTGGCGTGCGCTTATCCTGCATCAGTAATCCAAGGTTTTCCAAACAAATTTGTCTTGTGGGAAAGATAGAATTGCAGCAGTAACACATATGGCATGTCAGAAAGGACCACAATACATTTCGCAAACACAAACTTGTAAACGGTAAATTACTAAACAAAGCCAAGACAAAACGAAGGCACTCTCCAACACTGTTGTTTATGTGAGGAATATTCAAACCTCTTGCACTCTCCTTCGTCATGGCCAACCCCTTCCCATCATTCCTCTCTGGCTCTACCTTTCCCTGCCAAACCTCGCTTGTGTATTCCAACCCGAATAGCACAAACCACTGCAGCGGCATTCCAGGAGGCTCCTCCAAGACATGGCAGGGATAAATAAAAAAAAGGAATAATGAGGGCTTGTTTCCACGGTGGGTGAGAGAGAACAGAGAGCTTACAGAGTATGTGCTATCTAGTCAACACAAGAAAACACACATACTTGCACACATGGATGGCAATGGTATGCTATTGGGTGGATTCGTTTTTATATTTGGATTGCACTGGGGTCAAATTGAACCCTGAATCAAGGCAGTGGAGTGTGTCTACATGTGAATATAGGAGTTTACATGACTGAGGGAAAACAGCAAGTAACATCCTTGACAAATAGGTAAGTTACTATGGTGTGTTCCATAGTACTTGGTTATTGGTACACTCCCATACATGCATACTTTAAGTCCAAACCAACTCCTGCTGTTGTTTTATCTTAATTCTCTGTACAGCACTTTGCTCCTGTGTGGTTGTTTAAAGTGCTTCATAAATAAAGCTGGAGTTGGAGTTGCACTACAACTGTGACAGGTAAGAAGCTTGATATACAACAGCTGTACATAACAGGAAGATAAAATCTTGATCATCTGATTTGTTCCACCAACATTTCCAAGCAAGACTGTAAAACACCTCAGTTTTTGCAGTAAGGTAAGAGGACACAAAACACTAAACCACTGTCTAAGAGGGAGCCTCTGTTTCATACTCCAAGCTTGGCTCTTCAAACTAATTTCAGACAGTATCCCAACCACAACATCTCTGTCTCAATGAGCCTCCAACTTCATACAGACATGCAGAACAAGCTGGGCTCACCAAAGTCTGTCTCTTACACGCCGGTCACGAACCCATCCATTGCTGAGCTACTGTATAGTGTCCTCTGTGCACAAATAACAGATGATCACACGGAGATACTTGTGGTTAGGCCAAGAGGATAACGGAAAATAAAGGGCAGCCAGAAACTATTAACCATTCTTCATGAAGGCACATTACGAGACAACTGTCTTTTGGATGTTTCATAAGCTTTAAAAGTTAATACATGTGGCCAGAGATTTTTAAAGTTCAGCAAAATGAGGCAGAGGAAAGGAGATGCAGTATGACTAAATGTTCCATGTATTTCTGCTTGTGTTTTCACTCGTATGAAACACTTGTCATCACATTTGTGCATCCTGAATTGCAGTAAAAAAAATGTAAGAATTTAAATTCATTATAGTGCAGACACTTGATATAAACATAAATGCAAATAAGTGTGCAAATACAATCTCATATCATTAGCTAAAAACATTTACCTTCATCAGACCCTCATTAAAATCCAAATAGACCCTGTTAAAATGTCATAAAAACAGAGACGCTGCATAAAACGTAATAACACAACTATTAAAACACTCAAACAACTGTCTTTTACTGTGCAGCATTAAAGGGAAAGTTGTGGCAGCTTGAAATAATACACACATAAAATGAAATCAGCGCAGTGCTGCAGTTATCTTCATGTCTGGTGAACTGCAAACCGCCGGCAACAACATCATTGTGCTTCGTGACAAATTTACAGTTCAAGGTCAGCCTATACTCAGATGAAGAAAGCATCTCTGTCGGACTAAACCCACACTCGTATTTACACAAAGACTTTACTTTTCCGCACTTTTCTGGCCCGGGACAATGAGTATGCCACTGCCATACTGTGTCCTGTTTATTTTTATTCAAAGGTCATATCGCTGGATAAAGCCAACATAAATATTTAGTCCCAAGTAAACCAATTTAGAGATTAGCACATCAGCAAATAAGAACTAGAGAATGAGTGCCAGTGCTGATTTTTTTTTTTTTTTTACAGTTTCCCTCCGTCCAGACGCACACATGTACGCGCTCGTACTCCTCCTTCTTCAAAACATTTCCTGTCCAATGTCTGTCACCACCAGAATGAATCACTCATGGCTCTGGTTATCCTGATTATTCCCCCAATTGCCACCACAAATGGCTTTGCCTGGTTTTGGAGGTATTTCGCAGATTTTGCCTCGGATGTTTTGAGAACACACAGCTTTTGTTCCTATAGTAATATTTGGGTTGAGGGGCGGCTTTGAGGATGTTTTTGGGGAAAGGGAGAGGAGGTATGAACTGGGGCACAGAGGAGGAGAGGAGAGTAGAAGCAGGATATTTCAACATTTCTCCCCACCAGTCATAACTAAAACCACTAAGAATAGTCTTGTTAAGCTTTTCCCCTCCGCCCTTTCTCTCCCTTCCCTCTGTCATTCATTCCTGCATTCCCTCCTTTTCATTTACTCTCTCAGTCCATTCTTCTCCGTTCCACTGCAGACTGGGATCAAATTTGGTGGGTGTGACTGTGAAAAGGTGGAAATGTGGAATATGTGATACGATGAGAGAATCAGCTTTACTTCCTCTCGTGAAGGGCTCTCATTATTCTGCCTTCAAGTGAGGATGATTGTGTGAATGATGTCCGTGGCTTTTTTACTAAACTGTATGCATTTCGTAAGTAGTGTCGTCGGCAAACAGCACCGACTATGAAACTGCCTGACTGGGTTTGTTAGGCCACATCAAGTCCTGCACATTTGGCAAATTAGATGCGTTTCTGCCTAATAAGAAGATTGCACCAGATTCTATCAAAAATATACATATACTGCACTGCATGTGCTGAAATATGTGTAGGCATGCTGTATAAGTAATAATAAGCTACCAAAGATGTTGAGAGTCTTACCTTTACTTCACATTTTTTATGGCAGGACAACCGGCATGCTGAAAAAAGACAGAGATAATGTTACTTAGAAACAGACAACATCCCTGAGCTATAAAATACATAATGCATAATGAGAAAATAAAGCTCACAGCATCAGGTACAGGTGTAAGAATGATAGACTGTGCAGTGAGGACGTGTTTTTTGCCTTTTACTCAAAAATAACAGTGTTTGCTGGGACCTAAGGTCGATGCTAATCCTGACTCACACATGTTGTGGTGCTGCCCCCAAGTGGTCACACGCAGCAAACATCCAAAGATTCAGTACATAGTTTAATATACTGTAGATTCTGATGATTGAACTCTGAAATGGTTGAAATGTATATATTCTATATGTTAACAAAAACTAAGGCTCGATGTTTCCCAAAAGATGCTGAGTTAGATGAGTTCATAATTTATGTGACAGAGAGACAGTGTGTCGACCCCCAGCCATGAAACAGCCATGTTTTTCATGTCTTCTTAGCAGGTATCACCCTTGATCCCCCACACCTGCTGCCTTGCTGTCAACCTAGGTGGTCCCAGGTGGTGTGTGTGTGTATGTCTAAATGTGTTTCTAATTTGTGTTTCGGTTGTTTTTTTAATAATCTTAACATAAGATGAATTATTTTATTGCCTGATGTTCCAGGAATAACCAGTTGAAAAAGGAAAAAAGATATTCAATCTAATTGACATTGCCTGCAGTGCATTTAAAACATTTGATAATGTCAAAGCACTGCATATGCATTTTAAAATTTTAACATTGATGCAGCAATAGCAGCCAGCAGTGTGAAGGAAGATTAATCAATAGCATCTATACACAAAGCATGAATTCTAGGGTTACAAAATAAAAGCGTGTCATTAAATTCTTACTTCCTCTGCTTGAGTTAATAATTGCCTAAAATGTAATGTATCTTTCTAAATTTCTTTCAAATTTCCTTTTCACTGTCTCCAAGAAACATGGAGCTGATGCATGCAGGCACCAGAGGGAATCATTATCATCATGTGGTTTTATGCACTGTTAATGAGCCCCGCTTACACACAGGAGGTACAAGTCTCTCCTCACACTGCTTGATCTCAGAAAAGGGCAGAAGACAACAAGTAAATACAACAGAAATTTGAAACACAGAAAAAAACCTGAAAAAGTCAAAAAATTGACTATTTAAGCTAACAACATCATTTTGATTGCAAAATGGCAGTTCAACAGTTTCTCTCCATGATAATATTTACTGATTGAAATTCAAACTATTTACCAGCAGCTTTTTTAGTCCTGAATGTGGTTTGCAGCTGGAAATATTCTAGCAGTCTTGTGCATGATGGTTGCCTGGCAACTTGCCCTTGCTAACAAATAGTCTGGGACAAAAAGGTGAACAAGTTAATTTCCCAAAATGTCAAAATGTTCTTTTTACAGTTATTTACTGCAACAATACAGTTTCAGTCAGGCGGTGCACATATGCTCATATGCACACATCTGGAGCAGTGCACACCTCTGGTCACCGCTGTCACATCTTATCTCCTGGTAACAAGCCCTCTAGCAACGTGGCCTTCTCACGGGACACATGGCAAAACTTCCTGGCAACAGTAAAGGGGACGGGGTGGGCGCTTAGACGAGCATGTGTCCAGATGTTCTGTGCGTGAACTTGCACCACAGTAAAGGTGCCTGAAATGGTATTGTTGCCCAGCGCGCACTCATTTTTCACACATTGTTACTGTAAGACTGTTAGGAGGCAGTTTGACGCATTTAGCTCGATGATTTTAAGATTTACCATTTGGCAAGGACGGCGTATTGCACTCTGCTGTATTTTAGCACAGACGATGAATGAACAAAAGAGAGATGAAAGGAAAAGTAATTCTCCTGTGCTCCCCTTTTGACTCTCTTCCATTTGTTTTTCAGGTCTAGCTTCCAATCCCCCTATACCCCAATTTCTCTCTCTTTATTCTGACTCATTCCACCCCCCCTACCACTCACCCCTCTTTCCCTGTTTTCCCTCTTATCTAGGCTAATGCAGCAGCCGCAGCAGCCATGCTAATTTTAACAGCAAATCCTCAGCCAAAGCCCTATACAGGTCCGCTCTCCTACTGCCAGGCTTCTGTGTGTTTGTCAACTCGGCTTCTGTTAAACACATTTGTAGTTCAAAAAAAAAAAAGGGGGGGGGGGGGGGGAGTGGG